>BSBM01000063.1:14975000-15575000 GCA_027924585.1 Larix kaempferi | reverse complement strand
AACTCTTGGCTGCTAGGACCCACACAATCCCACTAGCACCATCTTTCATTGCTGCTCAAGCTGAGCTTTTTAGGCAGTCACATGTCCACATGCATCCTTAAGATGCTTTCATAGTCCTTGCTTCCAACAATACCTACACTCAAACATTGAATCAATTCACATGTTTAGTTTATTTTCATAGGATTTATCATAACCAAATCATATACACATGTATATTCATAAGCAAGAAATTACAAGATAACCAAATACTTATCTACATTGGATGTCTTCACTTTATTCCATAGGGTCCTTCTTTGCTTTACAAGCCTTGGAATCGCCTATGGAATTTGATGTTTGGCTGGTGCGCATGCTTCCCCTCAACATCAAATAATCTTGTATGTTTGGCCAGCACGCAAGCTGCTCCACAACATCAAATAATCTTGTATGTTTGGCCAGCACATAGGCTGCTCCACAACATCAAATAATCAATGCCCGACCAATCACTCTCTGGATTTACCAAGCAATTTATAGTTCTTTCAGGGTCCTTGCTTCCTATATGACTAAGGTTTCCAACAAAGAAACAATAGTGCATCAGCTTAACTGTTATAAGTCTTATACTTGAAATCTTCATTATTCCAAACAAGAAATAAATAAAATTGAATACTTATCTGTATTATGCATTTCCTCTCTGGTCCACAGGGTCCTGCTTTTACTTTATAAGCCTTGGGATCCTCCTGCGGACTAGGGTGTTTGGCCAGCATGCAAGCTGCTCCAAAACATAAAATAATTAATGCTCAACCAATACACCTTCACGCCGACTGGATTTACCAAGAATTTGGTGGTGCCCAACCAATCCCATACTTGGTTGGCCCTCTCCATTACCGAGCCAGCACATCCATCTAGGTCATCGGCTAATGGAAGGTAACTGCGCCACCGACCATTATAGGTCAAGGTTTTACTACTCTGCCTTAGGCTTGCCTCAACCTTTCACATGTATCACAATCCCTCAATGTGCATAATAATTTTTCACCCACACAAGGGTGGCACTCCTTCTCTTGTGTAAACCGGCGGTTCCATTTAAGAACTCTTTAGGTGAATTTTTTAACTACAGGCTATCATGGCCCCATGATACCCACTCACACTACACAAAGGTTACCACTGCTCATACAGTCCTCTTGAGTACCCTTTTCTTCACTTTTTTTCCTTTAATGTGCAGCAGCAAATTTCATATGTATAAGTTGTCAACACAAAATGGATAAGCAAGCTCATCAATATTGTTGTTCCAAAACTGTAAACATATTTCATAATATTCACTATCCAACATTGAAACACCAAGAATGCGTCCATTCCCTTTGGGCGTAATCAATATTGGCATCCCTAACATAACTCAGCACCAGAAAGGTGTGCACTCCTTACTGATGTGAACTATGCAGGTCCTAATTATACTTCAAGCAGTCTGAATAATATAAACAAATGGAATATGCTCTACATAGTAATTCTAACAATTAGACTTGCACACACACACACACACACACACACACATATATATATGTCAAGGTTTACAGAACACTTATCCATATGTAGATGTAGTCCTTCTTGATTAATGAGGAATGGGGGCTCCTTCTCTGAGTTGACAGTCCCTCAGTTTTCCATCCCAACTCCTTTTAATGTTACATAACCCTCATATGTCTTACTGACATAATCTTTACCATCTCTCATATTGTTCACCAATCATGCAGTGCAGATGAGACATTAATAATGTCTAATGGCGTTTCACCCGAAATCCATTTCCAAATCATGGAATCCCTTCCCATGAAGTTTGGATTCTGCAGGCCCTCTCCCTTGGTTTTACTGCAATGTGTCTTCCTAGCACACTTATTAAATAGCCAAACGGTCATCAACATTCAACAATACAATTCAAATTTGATTGTTCCATAACCAATCCATGGCACTAATAATTAAATTCAATATGAATTTGTGACTTTGTCTACTACAGAAATTGATTTTCTTAGCCATGAGGCTATCCTCATATCGCTTGGCTCTCATAAGTGGCATCATTCTGTCCATTATAGATTTATGTTTTTTACCATACATGGACATCCACCTACAACATGTCCTTCTGACACAATTTTGCATAAGCCAAACAGTCATTAGCAATTATTAGCAAAATTTTAAATCTGAAAATTTACAAATCTGAGATTTACAATTCTTCTTTCTAACAGAGCTTAGATTTCTCAACCATGAGATTCCTTCTCATAAGCTCTAAATCAAATTTCCAAACCCGTTCCCTACAGAAATTAGATTTGCAACCATGATATTATTCTCATAAACTTAAATGAGAATATTTTCAATTTGTTTAATGCATAAGTTGAATTTCACACCCATGAGAATCTTCTCATAACCTTTGACTTTTACACATGGTAGACTCCAGCCTTCATCATGGACTTACCCACATTGCCATGCCTAGAACAATCTACCTGAAATCTGAAACTTCAATCAGCCAAACACTTTGTAAGTCTCCATGCATATAATATTTCATTGCTGCAACAATCACTGAAGCATTTCCAAAATTATAATATTCCATAATTCAAACACTTCCAACTGTTAACATATCAATGTAACAAACTCATTTACTTCACGTAAATCATTATCATACTAAAATTGCAAGGTACAGTCACATCATTTATGCAATCAACTTAAAGCTTTTAAATGCTCATTAATTCATAGCCATATCATTTATACAACTCTGTCCTTCCAACAGAGCACTTTGGAAGCCTGTCAATCATGACTACCTTCATGCAATTCTTCCCCTACATTCATAGCAACTCATGAAGTGATCTCAGAATTATCATTAATTCATCATTTCATCTATTGCTCAATTGTAATGAGACATATACATATATCACAATTATGAATGCACACAATACATCTCCTCAGGCGTAGCTACCCACATGCATGCATATTCACAACATTTACTCAAGTTTTTCATATGCATTCACTCAATGATTAACTACAAGATTTATAAAATCTCTTAATGCACATCCACTCAATGCCACCTTGCATTGTTTCATGATTATTGTGCATTCAAGCATATTATGACTTAATCATGACTATCTCATATAACATGCATCACCATAATCAGGACCATTGGTCCTCACTTGCTTTGGTTGTTAAACTCACAATCGACATACTCAAATGGCATGATGTAATTTCATATGAATGCATTGAGATTCTAATCAAGTATAGGGTGTAAGGATCATTTCCTTCACTTACCCACACCTCACCATACTCGATAGGTTAACATTCCCATTTAGGCACTCAATACCACATGCAAACCAAATCAACATAGTTCAAACATAGTCGAAGGGATCTTACCAAATTCTCTTTCAACATTCATGCAATTATGCAACAATAACCATTACCTGCATGGTTGTCATTAACATCACTTGATGTTACCTGATCGGTTGGCCTCTTACCAAGGCTACACAGTCCTTTTGCCAACCTCATGATCACATATTTGTTGCACCATCCTTTTTTCACAAGGTTGTTGGCTTCATGCAACAACATCCTCAACATATTTAGCCATGCTTCTGTTGTCTTTGGTCATACAACCAAAACCAATCACCAATAGTGATTATCAACCACAATATTTACCATTAGTGGTTCACTACATATGTAAAATCTCACTACTTTTACCAATATGTAATGTCATATGCATGCAAAACATATACTCATGCACTGTGCAATGTTTATTAATATATCAACTGGTGCATATTCATGCCATCCATCTAATTTCTTGCATTTTCATCATTCTCATGCCATAATTTTATGTTCATAAAGCTCATAAAATATAAATACAGTTAGCAAGACAGGGGTTAAGGAATTCTCCCTTTCCAATCCCTCATCCTTGCATGACCTTCCTCTTCCACATCATAGCTGTTATGATTTCATGGCCTCTAGGAAACATACAAGGAATCATTAGATATGATTTAATCACCAAGCATCAATTCAATACATATACTCATGCATAATATTCTAACTTGCTACTTTCCAGACATGCAATTCTAGAAATTGCCCATATCGACAACAATTTTGCCAAACAACCACTGGCACTTTTCTGCTCCAATTATCTATGGTGTATGATAACCCCATTCAAATTCTAACTATGCACCATTCGTCCCTGTTGGATAAGATTTCCAATGCCTATCCTCGTGCTCCATTTTGACATCGGGTGTGGAAACTGCATTACTTCAAAAATGACAACTTTCACCACAATTCTGCACATTTTTACACAGTTGTATTTTGGTCCGGAATGCCAACTTCAGCCACCTGTGGAAGAAAATCTATGAAGAATCACAAAAACTTTTTTATCGGTAGAAGTTAGTCTATATAACAAGGAATGCTTCGCAACTCCCGGATCTTTGTTCCGATGCACCATTTGTCTTCTATAAAATTCTGGGTTTGACTACTTTCCACTTTTCACATTTTTCCAAAATTCCAATTTTGGGACCAAAAATCCAAACGTAAATTTTGAAAATTCGCGTTCCCGAAACCCGAAACCCGACATCCCGAAAGCCGAAAATTGCGGGTTTGGAATTTCGGAAATCTAAACACAAATTTTGAAAATTCGCATTCCCGAAACACGACATCCCGAAAGCCGAAAATTGCGAGTTCGGAATTTCGGAAATCCAAATGCAAATTTTGAAAATTCACGTTCCCGAAACCCGAAACCCGACATCCCGAAAGCCGAAAATTGCGGGTTCGGAATTTCGGAAATCCAAACGCAAATTTTGAAAATTCACGTTCCCGAAACCCGACATCTCGAAAGCCGAAAATTGCGGGTTCGGAATTTCGGAAATCCAAACACAAATTTTGAAAATTCGCGTTCCCGAAACCCGACATCCCGAAAGCCGACAATTGCGGGTTCGGAATTTCGGAAATCCAAACACAAATTTTGAAAATTCGCGTTCCTGAAACTTGAAACCCGACATCCCGAAAGTCGGAAATTGTGGGTTCGGAATTTCGGAAATCCAAACACAAATTTTGAAAATTCGCGTTCCCTAAACTTGAAACCCGACATCCCAAAAGCCGAAAAACACGTGCATTTCTTGTAACTTCCAGGGTTCATAACTCCCTCGTCCCTTGGCCAAATGAGGTGAGTCTAGTACCGTTGGAAAGTTGTTGGAGAGCTCTATGCAGTGGTGTGATCCTCCCCCACACCTAACAACTCTAACCCTATCATTTTTCCAATCAAAAATGCTGCCCCAACTTCACCAATACTGCATTAAAACCATTCTGTTATTTGTCTGTAACTCAGAGTTTGGCCCAAGCAGCCCCAGTGCTGCAAGCTGGGCTCTGATACCACTCTGTCACGTCTCCTTCCATTCAATCCGATACAAGGAAGGAAACATGACTGATTTACTGGGCTTATTGGCAATCTCAGCCTCGTTCATTACTAAGGAATTCATAACAATTAAAAACTTATGTGTGCAATTCATACTTAATAAAACATAGCAGAATTAATCAAATTTGCATACACACAAACAGTAATGTATCAACATATTTAACTCAAGCAGATGGTGAATCAACAGACATCGAATGAATCCCATTCTTAGGCTATGCACAAGCTTCATATCAACCATATTAAGATATTAATTTCATCTCATTTAGCATGAACAGTTAACATTAAGGATTAACACATTGTTGAATACATAATGCAAATAAATTAATCCACAGAGAATACTTATCTTGAAATGAAAACGTCCAAACAACTGGCTGCGTGAGAGCAATGTTCCACCCAACCATAGATCTCTGTTCATCCTATATTCTTTCAGCTGAGAGATCACCTCGAGCTGGGATGTGTATCCACTAAGGAGGAACTAGACAGGCTCACTCACAGCCATGGATTCACTCAGACGGTCATGCTAAGCCAGCACACAGCTAGGTTTATCAAGCATGCAATAAGGAAATGATGACGATACTAAGCTAGTGAGCTCGACCAAAGAGCTACAGACATCTCAAGCTAAACTCAAGCAATCCCATCCTCTGTTCAAACATCCACACTTGGATTTCTCACCATTCTGGCAACAAATAACTCAATCTCGTCACTAGGTTTCTGGGCTATCAAAACTGGGTTTTTCAATGGATTTCAGGGTAGCTAATGCTCCCAAAATCGCCCCAAGGTTCATACCTATGGACCCCCTATTGGATTTCACTATCAAATACCAATTCTGGGCATTTATGGCTCTTCAAAACGTGGGTTCTTTTACAGTTGCGATTTTTTATTTTTCTCACTGCTGGGCATCCATTTTAGATGCAAATTGATGCTGGTAACTTCCACAATTGAATGGGGATGGGGAAAAAGCAACTCCCATGAGGTAGAGTGACTTGTGGTACAAGAAAACAAAGCCCATACTCTGCCATAGGAATTTCTGGGCTGCCCATGCTCCATTGAAGCCATGGACTGAATTCCTCAACCACTTCCTTACAACAGAATTAAATGTCAGCAAGGAAAGTCAAATGGGTTCTCAAGGTGACATATGGCAGCCTATGGTTCAATCCCACAGCCCCCTCACCACTCCCTAGTGGATACACATGGCCCCTTCTCATTCGTTGCCTCCATAGCCAGTTTTGGGTATTTTATTGCATGATGTTTATTTACATCATTTTTACAATGTTCCATGGCTAAATAGCACATGGGTAACATAATGTCTAGTACTTTTCTTTTAAATAAAATTCGGGCTTCCACTAGCGGGGCCTTGGCCTTGAGCTCCACGCTAGGAAAACATACATCACATGTATACAATATTTACATTAAAAGCTAATATGTCCTAAGGGTCAAAATTGGGGTATTACAATTGTGCTTGTCTATCTTTCAGATTAAATATCTAACATAATTGAATTAAAGTGCAAACACTAACATGGTATCAGAGCCACTCTGAAAGAAGGCATTGTGTAGCAGCGGAAAGCTAGGGTTTCCAAATCCAAGGTATTCTCTCCAAAGATCATCAAGAAAAGAGGGATAGGATAACTTGCCTCAAGGATTCACATCTTTTGGTGGAAGCATAATTTAGTTTGGAGAATTTTCATTTTTGACCGAGTCATTGGTGCTGGGAGAAACTAGGGCATCAAATTTTTGGAAGGTTCCATCCACCAATCCGGGAAAAGGAGTACACTAGACAACTCTCCTTGAGGAGGCACATATTTCTATCCAAGGAGAAGTTCAAGATTCCAAGTTTGTAAAATTAGGGTTTCTCTCTCAAACCCTAGGCCAGCCAGCTCTAGAACCAGCTTGGGCATCTCAAATTGGTAAGATCTAATTACTTTCTATTTCCATTTGAGTTTCTCATATCAAAATGACAAATCACACCAAGCTTGAGGATAAACTTGAAGGAGCTGATAACTTCCGAGTATGCAAGTATATAATTTCTCTTGTCCTATAAGAGAATGACTTGGACAAGTATGTCAATGAGGAGGTTCCAGAACCAGAGGGAGAAGAAGCAAAGTAAATTCACAAGAAGAACATGATCAAGGGAAAAATGATTATTGCAGACTCCATCAAATATCACCTCATCCTTCATGTATCATCCTTGAAGACTTCGAAGAAGATGTGTTGAAATATTGGACAATACTGAGAGGGGGGGTGAATCAGTATTGATAAATTTTAACAATTGAAACCACTTTTAACTTATTTATTAACATGCAGTATTAAAAAGATACACAGAAAACATATTTTATCGTGGAATCCCAATTGGGAAAACCACAAACTCTTTCTATACTGCAAAATTATATTTACAATAGTTTTTGTAAGCTACAACTTGCTGGAGACTTCAATCCCCAAGTTTCTCAGCTACATCTGAAGGATGCTACAACACCATAGTTTCTGCCTGCTACAATAGACAAGGATGCTATTGCACTCCATTTACCAGCTACAACTAGAAGGAGGCTACAACCTCCTTGGTAGACTTCAATCTGCCCCTAGCACCACCCTACCACCCTTTTTTGACTTTTCAGATTTCCAGAACTTCTTTTCTTCAATTTTGTTTCTTCATTTCATTGGTCTATGTCTCATCTTTCTTCTTATTTTTATTGGCTTTTGAGACATCTTCCTTCAATCTCGAATGCTTGTATAAATATTATCATCTTATTCTTCAATCATTGCATCTCTTAGAACTGGGCTTGTGTCTTTTCATACTCACGCCCCTTCAAGAGAATTAATTTCTTGTTTGTGTAATTAAATAACAAACCCTATTTTAATTAAAGATCAACTTTGTTTTTTTATTTAATAAACTCTTTCTCATTATATTTTTATTATTTTATTCTTGTAGCTTATCATCATGCATTTTCAGCATCACACTCTTTCCATAATTGCGTCCTTCCAATCTGGAAATTGCCTTTTTATCAAACGCACCACTTCATAAAAAAATGCTTCTTGGTTTAATTAATTTGTTTTGATAAATACCTGGTAGTTAATTTCTTCTATTTCATAACATCTTAATTATTTTTATTAAATTGAATTAGCTGGGCAATTTAAATGAAAAACTTGTTAACATATATTTGCTAACTTATTGCTGGCATATTCACATTCTGTGTAACAATGGTTTTTCCTCAACTTGGAAACTAAATTTTTCACATGTGTGACTACCAAAGAGGAATCTGACACCATGGCTAGATGGCCAGTTCATCATAGAGCATACCCATGCCATCTGGAGAATTTATCAGCACAAGGACAATTTATGGCAGGCATTTCCAAATGGCTCTCAACCTTCATTTAGAAAGCAAGACAAACTTGTTCTCAATTTGACAGGCTTGTATTTTGCACATGTAACCTCTAGAGGGAAATCTGAGCCCATGAATAGATGACTAGATCATCAAAGAACAAGCCCGTGCTAACTGATGAATTTATCACCACAAGGATAGTTTCTGGCAGGAATTTCCAAATATCCCCTTAACCTTGTTATTTTAACACTTAGCCAAATTTCATTTGTTCTTAATATGCAAAACAAGAGTTTTCTCACTTTGACAGATTGATTTCTTGCACATGTGACCATCATAAGGAAAACTAAAATCATGACTGGATAACCACTTCAACAAAGAACAGATCCATGTCACCTTTTGAATTTGTTGATACACACACATCATTTGGCGAGCATTTTAAACTAGCTTTTTAAACTACCAATTCAACACTTAGACAAAATTGTCAAACCCTAGGTCAACATGAGGAGGATTTTATTTTCATAAACTTGGAATTATGAGACACCCAATGGATATAGTCCAAAAATTTGATTCCATCCAGACCACTTTCATCCTTTGAGACCTCTTTCTCTCTCCTCGGCGAGCATTTTTCTGGAGCCGCATGCAAATCAAGCTAAGAGGCACTTTTGGCAAATCATTATCTTTACCTACAGAAAATTTTTGGAAAAAAGAATGATATGGTTGGATGCACTAATAAACATTCTAGAGATCCATACCCTCAAAATAATTTAAGACATCAACCCCAGGAAATGGCAAGCATTTTACTAAGGTCACTCAAGCATTTTTATACTTAGACAATTTGTGCAATATCCAAGGTGGATTTTGTATTTCACCAAAATCATGAACCAATGGTACTAGATGATGTAGTACATCTCACTGAGCACAACCAAATTGATTTCACCTTCAAACTCAGCTTCCTCTGACCTAGGTGGGCATTTTACTGGACTGGTGCAAAACTGCCTAAAACCCTGCTTTGGAAGACCTATAACTTCCTCCTCAGACATTCTAAAGACAAACTGAGACCATGGTCAGGTAGACAGATCAAAAATATACATCTTGATGCTTTCAGATACTTTTTATCATTCTCCTATGAGGTACATCTCGATTCTTGATACTAATCATTGTGTTATGATACTCTTGGTTAACATCCTCATTTACCTTCTTGTAGCAAGTCTTTGAAAGAGAACATGGATGATGAGTTCATAGACTCCCCCTATCAGAGTGTTTCCTTCTGCTCCATTAATGAATATTTCATAGTTACTTTAAGTCATTGTGATGACTGTATAGAGAAATATTTTTATGTGTGAGCAATGTTGGACTTCTATGCATTTCTTTGCACATCATCTCACCAAGAATCTCACAATATCATCTTGTTACTCATCAACCATTTTTCTTTTCATGTTAAAAACTTTCTAATACACTTTCAACAACAGGCTTTGCTACAATTTCATATACACACTTCCAAAAGGAAAATTCAGAAATATCTTCATCAACTGATATGTGTCTGAATCCCAATTGTTCCTTTCAACAATCTGAAAAAATATGTGTTTTCAGCCTTCTCATAGTGAGTCTTCCCATCTTTATTGTGTGCTTGCTTATTTGATCATGCTTTCCATATATCATGAATGGATAGTATCTTTGTTTTCTCACTAGGTGATCATATTCAATGCATTTTGCACCTTTTATCCAATTCTTGCATATATATGTATGCTCACAAAACTTCTTAAGGATTCATTGTTCTTTCTCAATAGAGTTTTACATAGGACATTGAGATTTTGATCATGCCTAGGCTCATTTTACTCATACATTCTAGAGAAAATATTGCATATCTTTCCTCACTGTGTTTGGAGTATATAGACAATTCTTATAGGAGCAACTCACTTCTTATGTCCTTGATGAAGATATTCTTTTATTCTTATCAAGTGCTATTAATTACTTTCAAACACCAATTGCAATTTTTTGATATTTACTCCCCCTGAGTATATGATCCCTTCTAATGCTAATTTCAGGGTTCTCTTTTAGATCACGAGAGACTTTAGAAAATACATTCATCATCTTTATCTCCATCGGTGTATTTTACATCTTCATCTTGATTTCCATCATAATGGAGGTAATTCTTATATACAACACTATTATGTTGAACATCATCTTTGGAAACTTCATTGATGCTTGGAATCTTTGTTTCCCCTGAATCTTTGAAGTCTTCCTTTCTTCTCCACATATTTCCATGAGGTACTCTACTTACTGGTTTTTCACTTCTTTTTCTCTTGGTTTTTGTACTTTGATCTTGTCCGTTGGTTATGCAAACAACAGCTTTGTGACCAAACTTGTGACAGCAGTGACAATATCCATAGAAATTTCCTTTATATTTGAAGAATCTTTGATCTTTCTGTTTCACAACTTCCATCTTCTTCCATCCCTTCCTTTGTTTCTGAACTTTGATTGAAGCATTCTTTCTCAGCTTACATTCTCTAGCCACATGTCCAAAATTATTACAAGAGTAGCAATGACCGAAAAAGATCTATTGGAACCTGCTTGTCATTGGTCTTTTAGGTATCATATTGGTTATATATTTATTATAATAGGAGGGAACAGATTTCTGACTATCCTTCTTAATTGGGCTTTTGAGTGCAGTAGCATAGCTTCTTTTATTCTTATCTTGGAGTGTAAGAGACAAACATTATGGATTATTTTCTTTGTCATAACCTAATCCAGTTTTATCACTTGATGGTCTTTGGCTACTTAGGATTTCATCTAAATTCTTTGAGTTATTCTCAAATTTTGATTTAATAGATTCTTTATCAAGCATCTTTCCAATCAAAATAACTTATGCTTCAAGTCTTTTAGAGTCTTGTATTTTCTCCTTGAGCTTCTCATTAGTGGTATGTCGGTCTTTCAGCCTTTCTATTTCTTCCACGAATTTAGAAACTTCGTATTTTAAGCTTTCAACCTCTTTCATGCTAATCTTCACTTGTTGACCTGTGCAACTCTTCTTGGGGGGTCTTGAATTCCTCTTCTTTTGAATTTAACTCTTCTTGGTATTTTGACAATTGTCCTTTCAAAGATTTGTTCCTTCTTCTACATTTTTCAATTTCCTCAAGAGCACACATAAGTTCATCCTCTAGGTCCACCTCTTCTTCCACATTTGATTCTTCTTCTGAAGCTTTAGTTACTGTCCCCATGAATAGATTTTCTCCATCTTTACTAGCATCCTCGAGAATAACAAGGCTTGCTTCTACTCTTTGTTCAACTGAGTAAAGTTTCTCCAATTTGACCTAGAGTTCCTTAGCTGAGATGCATTGTCCTATCTTTTGTTTGATGGGTTGAGATAATCCATCAAGTATGGCCTCCATTTCCCTTGATTTATTTTTCTTGGACTCTTTCTAAGATGTAGTCCTTATTCTTTTTGGTGGGATATAATCAGAGATTACTGAATTCCATACACCATATCCTAATGATTGTAAGTATGCACTCATTATTTTTCTCCAATATGCATATTCTTCTTTATTAAGTATTGGAGCTCTGTTGGATGCAATCCCTTCTTGTTGATCCATAGTGGTTTTTAATAGGATCTTCCTTCCACTGGTTTAGACTGTAGTGAAGGATCCTGCTCTGATACCAATTGTTGGAATATTGGACAATACTGAGAGGGGGGGGTGAATCGGTATTGATAAATTTTAACAATTAAAACCACTTTTAACTTATTTATTAACACATAGGATCAACAATATTCAAAGAACACATATTTTATCGTGGAATACCAATTGGGAAAACCACAAACTCTTTCTATACTGCAAAATTATATTTACAATAGTTTTTGCAAGCTACAACTTGCTGGAGACTTCAATCCCCAAGTTTCTCAGCTACAACTAAAGGATACTACAACACCCTGGTTTCTGCCTGCTACAACAGACAAGGATGCTACTACACCCATTTACCAGATACTACTGAAAGGAGGCTACAACATCCTTGGCAGACTTCAATCTGCCCCTAGTACCACCCTGCCACCCTTTTCTGACTTTTCAGATTTCCAAAACTTCTTTTCTTAAATTTTGTTTCTTCATTTCCTTGGTATTTGTCTCATATTTCTTGTTCTTTTTCTTATCTATTGAGACATATTCCTTCAATCTCGAATGCTTGTATATATATTATCATCTTATTCTTCAATTGTTGCATCTCTTAGAACTGGGCTCGTGTCTTTTCATACTCATGCGCCTTCAAAAGAATTAATTTCTTGTTTGTGTAATTAAATAACAAACCGTATTTTAATTAAAGATCAACACTTTTTTTTTTAATAAACTCTGCTTCATTATATTTTTATTAGTTTATTCTTGTAGCTTATCATCATGCATTTTTAGCATCACACTCTTTCCATAATTGTGTCCTTCCAATCTGGAAATTGCTTTTTTTTTATCAAACGCACCACTTCATAAAAAATGCTTCTTGGTTTAATTAATTTGTTTTGATAAACACATGGTCGTTAATTTCCTCTATTTCATAACATCTTAATTATTTTTATTAAATCGACTTAGCTGGGAAATTTAATTGAAAAACTTGTTAACATATATTTTCAGGCTTATTGCTGGCATATTCACATACTATGTAACAATGGTTTTCCTCAACTTGGCAACTCAATTTTTCACACGTGTGACTACCGAAGAGGAATCTGAGACCATGGCTAGATGGCTAGTTTATCATGGAACATACCCATGCCATCTAGATAATTTATCAGCACAAGGACAATTTATGGAGGGCATTTCCAAATGCCTCTCAACCTTCATTTAGACAGCAAGACAAACTTTTTCTCAATTTGGCAGACTTTTATTTCACATGTGTAACCTCTAGAGGGAAATTTGAGCCCATGACTAGATGAACAAATCATCAAATAACAGGCCCATTCCAAATGATGAATTCATCACTACAAGGACATTTTCTGGTGGGCATTTCCAAATAGCCCCTTAACCTTGTGATTTTAACACAACCAAATTTCATTTGTTCTTAATAAGCAAAACAAGAGTTTTCTCACTTTGGCAGATTGATTTCTTGAACATGTGAACATCATAAGGAAAACTGAAATCATGACTGTATAACCACTTCAACAAGGAACAAATCCGTTTCACCTTTTGAATTGGTTGATACACACACATCATTTGGTGGGAATTTGAAACTAGCTTTTTAAACTACAAATTCAACACTTAGACAAAATTGTCAAACCCTAGGTCAACATGAGGAGATTTTTATTTTCATCAAATTGGAATTATGAGACACCCAATGGATAGAGGCCAACAAGGTGATTCCATATATACCAATTTCATCCTTTGAGACCTCTTTCTCTCTCCTTAGTGGGCAAATTTTTGGAGCAATGCAAATCAAGCTAAGAGTCACTTTTGGGAGATCAATATCTTTACCTACAGAGACTTTTTGGACAAACCAATGATATGGTTGGATGCACCAATCAACAATCTAGAAACCCATATAATCAAAATAATTTAAGACATCAACCACAGGAAATGGCGAGCATTTTAATGAGGTCACTCTGGAATTTTTACCAGCATTTTTATACGTAGACAATTTGTGCAATCTCCAAGATGGATTTTTTATGTCACCAAAATCCTGAACCAATGGTAGTATATGATGTATTACATCTCATTGAGCACATCCAAAGTGATTTCACCTTCAAACTCATCTTCCTCTGACCTAGATGGGCATTTTACTGGACTTGTGCAAAACTGCCTAAAACCCTGTTTTGGCAGACCTATAACTTCATCCTCAGACATTCTCAAGGCAAACTGAGACCATGGTCAGGTAGACAAATCAACAAGCTACAACTTGATTCTTTCAGATATTTTTTATCATTCTCCTATGAGGTACGACGGGAATTTCCCAAGGCCACTTGGACCAAATTTCCAACACTTAGTCAATTTCCATAATTTCTCTAAACTGACAAATCTCTATATAATTAGGTCAACTTGTAATAATGACATCATGAAGGTACTATAACATCATGTGTCTTTCCAGCCTAATCACACATGCCACATCATCATACATTCCATGTCATCACTACCTTTGTTATTCCTTTGTCATTACTGAGTTTTCCCTGCCATCATGTCCTTGGTTATTCCTTTGTCATTACTGAACTCCTTTGAAATCAATGACAACCACTTTCAACAAGATGTTCTATGCTTTGACCAAGCTATATGAAGGAAAGAACATGAACCGCAAGATGACTCTGAGGAACCAACTCAAGAATATGAAGATTCAACACTTAGAAACTATTCAATCTTACTTCACAAGAGTCTCTCAGATCAAGGAACAACTTGAAGCAATTGAAGATAATGTTGAAGAAGGATAGATTGTGATGACTACCTTGAATGGTCTCCCAAGATCATGGGACTCATTCTTTCAAGGAATATGTGTCAGAAAGAAGCTAATCACATTCAATAGATTATGGGAAGAATGCACCCAAGAGGAAGCTCGATTAGTAGCAAGAGAAGAAAAGATGGGAGCTAATGATGACCAATCTCTAACTGCTCATACTAAGAAAAATCAAAACAAGAGGGAGGACTACCATCACAAGAAGTCTAAAATATCCCATAGGAACCATGCACCTAGAAGAGACCTCTCCAGTATTAGGTGCTTCACATGTGATGAGAAATGACATTATTCAAGAGATTGTCCCGGAAACCAAGGATCCTTTAGGAGAATCAACAAGAAGAGGCATCTTGCTCACACTGCTGAAGATGATGAACCAGTAAGGAAGAAAACCAGAGGAGAAAGGGATGATTCTTCAAGTGATGAAGAATATGTTTTAATCTCATCCCTTACAGGTACCGTCACCCATGTGAGCAATGATTGGCTTGTGGATAGTGGAGCATCCAAGCATATGATAAGATAAAAAGAATATTTTGTCGACTTATTAGAACATGAGTCACCCCACAAGGTGAAACTTGGAGAAGACTATCGATATCTTATCAAAGGAAGTGGAGAAGATTCCTACAAACTAGATTCAAGAAAATCAATAAAGATGAAGGATGTTCTCTACGTGCCAAGTTTGAAGAAAAATATTATCTCCATTTCAGCCTTAGATGCTAAAGGAATTCGTGTTGCATTTTTTGATTTCCAAGTGCTAATGTGGCCAAGAGGAAATACAATAAATTATGCAACAATAATTGGAGAGCAAGAGGGAGGCCTGTACAAGTTAAAAGGACAACCAGAAAAAGTGTTGGTTCATGACTCCATGGAACCAAGTGAATTATGGCATAGAAGGCTTGCACATGTACACTATAGAGCACTACTAAGTTCAAGCAAAGAAGTATCAAGTGTACCATAAATTCAAACAAAGTATGAAGGAATTTGCAAGGGATGTGCACAAGGGAAGAATGTGAAGAAGTCATTTAGTAGCATAGAAAGCAAGGAAAAAGGAATCTTGGAGATAATTCACTCAGATGTGTGTGGCCTCATGTCTTCTATCTCCTTAAGCGGGTATGTATACTATAATTCTTTCATCGATTATTTTTTTCGTAAGACATGGATTTATTTATTGAAATGCATCGATGAAGTGTTTAGCAAATTCAAGGAATTCAAATCCTTGGTTGAAAATCATACTGAAAATAAGATCAAGACTTTACGATCAGACAATGGTGGATAATTCACCTTAGAAGAATTCAAGGATCTTTGTAAAGAATCAGGGATTAAGAGGGAGTTGAGAACTCCTTACAATCCTCAACAAAATGGCGTTGAAGAACGTAAAAATAGAACAATAATGGAAGTAGCGAAGGCGATGCTCCATGATCAAGATCTCCCAATGCACCTTTGGGAAGAAGCAGAAAGAACAACTATGTATGTACAAAATCATACACCTCATAGTGTATTGAAGAACAAGACTCCAGAAGAAGATTTCTCATAAGGAGAGAAACCAGAAGTAAGCCATCTCAGAATATTTGGTTGCCCCGTATACAAACACATCCCGAAAGAAAACAGAACAAAACTAGATCCTTCAAGGAAGAATGGAATATTCGTGGGATACAGTGACACATCAAAAGATTACCGAATATACTTCTCAGGATTCAAGAAGATCGAAATCAGCATAGGCATAACTTTTGATGAAGACTCGGCCCACAAAAAATCAATACAACTACCCACCGATGAAACTAAAGAAACTGAAGTTCCCAGAACCAAAGACATAGTTATGGAAGAGACAATCCAAGAAGATCATGAAGACCATGACATAACAGAACTACAAGAACTTATAGATCCACCTCGTGAGAAGAACTCCCACAAGAGAAGACCAGCATGGGAACTGATGTTGCTTATTCTGTTCAAAATTGGCAAGTTTTCTTCCTTCTCTTCTTCCAATTTTTTTGTTTTGTTTTTCCTACTAAGGGAAATGTTATCTTTTAGCGTTGGGCGCAGTTTTTAAGGTTAAAATTTGAGACAAAAGCGCAAGTTTCAAACCTATCTTTGGCCGACTATGGCGCACGATTGAACCCTAAAAATGACCGAGTCATTGCATTTTTGAACTTTAAATTCCCCCCGCCTTTGCGCAGATTTTAAGGATAAAATCGCTGCTCCTTTATGTTTTTCAAGCCTTTGACTTTGTGCCAATTAGCGCATATTTTAGAGATAAAGCGTCCACCCATTGTGCAATACCCTCCCTTAAAAATGTCGCCCTTTTGGTGCGCCTCGCCTTCGTCGTCACAGCTTCCGGTCGCAAGAGTTATGGCTAAAATCGCCGTCGGTTGCACTGCTCTTGACATCAAATTTTCCAACGAAGCTTCAATCCATGGGCGTAGCTCTTGATCGCAAGCGTTAACCCTAAATTGGTCGCCCGTTCCGCGTAAGTTAGCAGTGCGATCGCTTCCAAGTCGCAGCCCAATTTTTGGGTATGTGCGCAAATATAAAGTTGGTGAAGCGTTTATTGCCATCCCATGCAGAGTTAATTGCCCACTGCATTGAGCCCCATGCTCATAATACGCCAACCTGCCACCTCGTGCGGTTTTATTGATCACCCTATATATATATACGAAGAACGGGGTTTTCGATCATTTCGTTATTACCGAGGAGGAGAAGAGTTCGTCGTTCACCGTTGAAGAGCTTTTGGATTGTCACTCGTCTAGGTATGCACACCAACCACCACGAGCCACTACAAGGTTAACATGTAGGTTTTTATTCCTCCTTCCCTTTGATTTATTCAAGGAAAACCCCATTTAAATCTCTTTTCCCATTGAAAGCATTTAGACACTCGAGTTTCCCATCAGTTTCGTATGATATAAGAAAATCCTTCTATCGAATCGGTAAACCTCCCTTTAGGCCAATAAAAGCACAAGTTCTCGTTCTCTCCTGTCAAACCATGACCCAGGAAATCCACCTTCCGCGCATATGCATCCCAGCCTTTCAACTGTCGCTTTCTTGAGTGTGTTCAGAAAGTTTCTCCCCACGTTAGTTTTATTGTTAGTGGCTAAAATCCTAGAGAAATCCTTTTCACAGTTGTAAAAGGCCACGGACAGCGTTACCATCTCTATAAAATACACTCTAGTCTGTAGCACACGTTCGCTGATACCGAGAAACACCAAAACCACACTCACCATTGTGAGCAATGAGACAGGCTCCAAATGATAAAGCCATTGCATTAAAGCCATAAAGTCGTGGAAGTCTAAGAGTGCCCTTTAGATCCTGCACTAATAACGCTTTACATCATTGTGTATTTTCCTCCAAAAGGCTGATGTCAGTGAAATAATTGTTTTATCATGACCTAATCAAGTACTGGCTGAGCAGCTTCTATTTTGATAAAAAATTGCATTTTTTAGTCATTATATGGATGTATTGTTAAATGCTTGAAATATTATTTTTAAAAGGAAGCCAACACCTTTACATGCTCGTTTTCTGCTTGAATATTATGAATCTTGAGATACGATTTGTCCACTAGCAATGGTTGCTTGAGAATTCGTTAAACTCCTTATTTGTGCTACCCCATATTTGTAGGTTTGACATGCATAGGAAGTCTTCTAGGTGAAAATCTAAGTTTGTGGAATCGGATTTGGACGTAGAGATTTTGTTAGACACATCGCTTCAAACTATGTTCAGCGATACGCAAGCTGTCATCGGAGTGGGCCCAGGAAGCTCTGCCCTAGAATTTAAATGGGGTGACTTATACAGGTTTATCAGAGATAAGAATTACCCTCAAGCATCCCTAGAAGAAGTGATGGTCTATGCAAACATTAAGAAGTTTGGACTCCACAAGGCAGCGACTTGTCCCGAGATTTTCCCGTGCTCTGAGGTCATTGGATGAATAATCCCTCATGTTAAGACTGATACAAGGTTCATTAATGATGAGGCTGGGATGAATCTGGCGTCTTTCACACCTGAACATGTCACAGCCACTTACAAGTTTCCCCAGGAAAGAACTTGGTTGGACAATGAGTGGATAGCCAAACAAACCATGGACCCTCTGGAGTCTTCCAGAAAGCTGATGATAAGTGACAGGTAAATCAGATAAAGGAACAACAATGAATATGAAAGTGCCCTTTTGAAGACTCCTTATAGACTCATTTCCCTAATGCTAAGTCAGATTTTCAATCTGCCAAATGGAAATATTTTCAAGCTTGGCTGGGTGCCAGTAATGGTCCATGTGGCCATGTCCGGTACCATTTTCAATTGGGATGACATAATTTTCGATAGTTTGGTCTCACAGTTAACCACTGCCCAAGGAGGACTGACTCAGAAGAAAGTAGATTTCTTCATGTCTTCTTCTTTGATGGATTTCCTATTAAGCAAACACACCTTCTCGGATTTGGGTTGTACATGGAATAGAAAAGAGACCCCTCTCTTTGTAGCTTACCAACCCACATGGGAAAGAAAGTACGCAAGCTACTATAAGAAGATTTGTGAGAAACTCATCATGCCCCTGTATCAGCTCATTTTTGCAAAGGAGCCAAATTGCATGTCCGAGAATGCCATGCCCATCATAGAAGAGTTTGGAGATTACTACTTCTCCTCCGAAGACACCTATATCTGGATGAGTGGAGTATCTCAGTTTCCCTTTTTGTTTCCCTGATACATTACAGATTTTGTACTACATAAGGAAGCTTTAAGGCAGCTCTTCGGCACTGGTGGAATTAGCAAGATCCTCACAGAGAGGAAGAAAGGTATATATCCACCAATTCCCTTCACCATCGGTGCATACAGCCTCCCGAGGGAAAGAGAGGGTGAAAAATTTGTTCAAGGCTTAGAATTTTTCCATTTCGGCACAAGACCTTTTAGGAGGCATGATCCTAGTGGACAGGTTGCTAGACATTTCCTTGATGTCAAAACTTCTTATGAATACACACATCTCATAGACCTAGATGAAGAAATTTTCCGAAGTGCAAGGAACTTAACTGAATTGGGAAAGCGCTATCGCCATAAAAGTGGAAAAGGTCCCAATCCTAAGCCTGTTGGGTTGATCCAAAAGGAGCACAAGGCATCACCTTCTCAATTAGAGGGGTCAAAAGGGAAATAAAAAGAGGAAGAAGAGAGGCTTCAGAAGGAGAAGGAGTTCAAGCAGTAGCAAGATGCAGAAGCTATTAGAGTTTAGAAGGATCAAGAGGCAAAATCCCTGAGAGAGGAGGAAGAGATGATCCTATAAGAGCAAGCTTCCAAATTGCAGCAAGAAGAGGCAGAGAGGTTACAAGCAAAGCTTGCAGAAAGGAAAGCAAAGGAAGAAGCTGAGAAAGCTGTGGAACAAGGTGGGTCCATCCCACGGGCCATGGACTTGGATTTGGAAATAATGAACCAACCAAGGATAGCTGAAGGGGCTGTCACCACTGAAGAGTTAGCACTTACCCCATACAACCCTAGAAAACAGCGCCAAGTGGCCAACCTGGCTACCATTTACTTTCTTCAATGGAAGAAGGTCATCATTGATAGATTAGTAAAGAAAATGGAGATTGGACAGGACCTATATGATCTTAGAGTATCATAAAACACGCTTGTCCAAGGGATTGACATTGACCCTGTATTCACAACATCATGCTCGGTAGCTTCATCCCAATCAAGTAAGGACAATGTCGATTGTCTGGTTGAGGATGTCAAGAAACACAGAGAGCTATGTTTCAAAATAAAAGTTGATAGGAAGAAGGAGGTGTTAGAAGAAAATGAATTGAAAAGAAAGTACAAAGAGCTTGCTGAAGAGAAAGAAGAAACAACTTTAAAGATCTGATAGCTCGAAAATGAAAAGAATACACTAGAAATGCAGCTAGCAATCTCAGAAGATGAGCAAAAGAACTTGAAGGTTCGCATAACAGAATTGGAAAACCATGAGGCCAATAGTGTTCAACAAATTGGTTTCTTCAAGCCTCAATTTGAACGGCTAACGTGAGAAAAGGCAAGTCTATTAGAATAGCTCAAGGAGGTGAATGAAAATAAGGAGGATCTAGCCACATTCTACAAGCAAGCCTATGATGTGCAAGAAAAGATTTGTCAGTCACTAATGTTGATATCATAAGAGGTCTACAGGATTAAAGGAATGATAACCAAGATGACATCCATTGAAGTTGAGGCGCTTAAAATAAAAGACAAGTATGCGCAACACGTGGCAGAAATTAAGGAGCAATTTGAATGGAGGGAGGGAAAATATGGTTTCCCCTCGAACCTGCGTGCTACAACTACCAAGGAATTTGACATTGACACAGGATTCCTTGAGTTTTGCAGAGATTGTGGTAAAAAATTAAGTTTGGAAAACCGGAATACCGTAAAAAAATGCCACATTGTCTACTCCAAAATCCGGGAAACCCATGAGAAGTGTCACATGGCTTTGCCTCAAACCATTTATGAGGTCCCTGAGAAAGAACAGCGCATAGCAGAATTGCAGGGTAACGTGAATGCAAAGTTGGATTATCTAAAGAAAAGTGAAGCTATAACCACGGAGGACCTCCATCAATTCATTGGTCAGGCTGTTATCCACGCTTATTTCCTTGAAGAGGTTGCTAAGGTAGCTACAGTAAGGGAATAAAATGTCAAATTAGATTTGCGCAAGCACGAGATAGCTCGGAAAGTGAAAATATCTGCACAAGGAAGGACCATCTTGAGAGAGATTAGCCAGTGGGCTAGTTATATTCAAGAGGTGGATAAATCAGCAAAAGCAGGCGATCCTGTTGAAGGGAACGAGCCAGCAGTAGGAGAGAAACCAAATGAGGTAGCAGGGCCATCTGGGGATTAATTTGTCTTATTATAAATTTTGAGAAAAGACAGCTGGAAATCTACTTTTTTGTATTAATATATTAAAAGACAGTTGTAAATACTTTTTGTCTCTTTAGGCACTATATGACAAAAAAAACATTTTCCCTAGGGTTAGGTTTTTGAGAAGAGACAAAGTTGTAAAATCTATAAATATAGAGATAGATGAGATAGAAAGGACTTTTGGCAGGTGAAAAGACTTTTTTTGTCTTGTACGTGAACTGATTTGCTGCATGTATAAGGAATTTGATTTTTGCCTAAAGAAAGCCTGGGAGGCTGCGTTTTTGCTTGAAGGATGTGTTAAATGTTTGCTGGATTATTCCTATGTCATCATTACTGTGAGATCCTTCCTTGCTTCATGAATTACTTCTATGTGATGAATGATCTCATAATTTTCTGTGCAAAGATGTTCATCTCAAATGAGTAATGGAATGTGTTAATTAAATCAAAGCTATCTTTGATATATTTTATCTTCTGCTGGAAATGCATCTCTATGATTAAATAGCTATATGTGCAATATTTAGATGTTTCTTTCAGTATATTACTCATATTTACAGTTTGCTCCTTGTGAGTATAGATTAGATTTGCTTAAAACAATTTTAGATTAGATTTGTTTACAGTTTGCATTTAGATTGCAGCACTTGCATCTCATCTTTAAAATTAAAATACATAAACGGTGGATCGGGCCGTAGCCGGTGCAAAGGAAGTAAATCTTTAAATCTTGCATGGTAGCCGAAACCGATAACTGGACGGATTCCCCATACCAAATGGTGAGCGATCTAATTGGGCTTGCTTACTGGGGAGAATCCCTTGCTGATTGATGCTATGATTTTTGAGGCATCAACAGTTTTTGGTGCTAGAAAGAGGGCCACCAGTGCATGGCTGGTAAGGGAGACCCTTTTGTTAGAAGGAATCCCACTGAAGACCCGTTTGAAACAACTATCCCAGATAATCCAGATCTGGGATTAATAAATCAAGAAGATCCAAATTCTGAGATCGAACAACAAGAAACATTGTACGCTTTTCCTTTTGCTGAAGTAGAAAATTTAAGAAGACACACCCGTGCTTTTGTTAGGCAACTTGGTGATTTAAACGCAATTCCCTCACTGCCAAGGAGAATAGCCCCTAGGATGGAAACGCAATACACCAGGGATTTTGTTCTTGTTCAAAACTTAGAAGATCTGGTAGATCTATCTTTGGGAGAAATAACAGAACCTCTTAGAGAAATTGGACTTGAAAATCCTCCAAATCTAGAGGAACCAAATACCCCACGCAATTCCCCACCTCACACTCCACATAATATGCCACCAAATTCACCACATGGAGCCATGGCTGTACCAGCATGGAGAGCAAGAGGAGCTTTGAATATAGCTGGGCCGTTCCATGATCTACCTAAGAATCCTGAAAAGGTCTTGCCTAAATATGATCCTGGTAAAGGTATTTTTGCAGAAGACCATCTTAAAATTTTTTACTTGGCTTTAAGTCTTTTAAATGTCCAGCATGAAGATGTAGTCTGTAGGATTTTCCCTTACACTTTCGAGCCCAAAGTATCTTCTTGGTACTTTAGTTTGCAAGCTAGCTCCATATCTAATTGGGTGGACTTCGAGAAATGTTTCTTGAAAAAGTATGGAAATCAGAAAATGGTGGCCACACTCATGAAAGAGTTACTATCCATGAGAATGGAAAAGAAAGAAAAGGTTCAAGAGATTAATCAAAGGTTTACCACATTGTTGAACAATTTCAGTGATGTAGCTAAGCCTACTGAAGAATCTTTAGTTGAATATTATACAATGGCTCTTGACCCTCCCATAGCAAAGTTCGTTAAAAGAACAAAGAAAATGACCTTGATAGAAAATTTCGAAGAAGCTAAGAAGGTAGAAGAATAAGCGTACATCATTGCTAAACATGCTTTGGATCTAGAAACGAAACAGGCTACTGTTAAGAAACCCTTTCTGCTGACCAGAAATAAAGAGGAACCCTCAACAGACATGGAAAATATGGTAAAAATTATGCAAAAGCTTTCTAATAAGATCATCTACCTAGAGAAAGATAAGAAAGATAGCACTTCTAGGCAACCATTCAAACCTTTCTATAAGAAAAGAGAAGATAATGGATAGCCACTCCCACCTGCAAACAATTATGCTGTGCTAAATTTAAATGAAGTAGGCATGGATCATTTTTGTACCTTCCATCAAGAGCAGCACTCGGAAAAGAGTTTCCCACAATGTATAAACTCAATCAGCCTAGTGATGAACCAGATGCTAGATGCACAGATACCAGACCATAATGATCATTAGGAGGAACAAATTTATGAACAACAAGAGCCTACCCTCGACACAACAATGGTCTTATGGGATTGGGCACCTGCACAAGAACCTTCTCTCAAAGACACAGTTGATGATTGTCAGATTGCATCAATTAATGTGGCCACTAGGAGTAAAGGCCCCGTGCTCAATCAAACTACTGAGGCACCTAAAGCCAAGGTTACAAAAGAGATACCCAGAAGGCACATAACTGTCATTTCGCCGCATCCTAAGGAAAACCTAGCGGTAACAAAAGAGTCGAGCACAGAAACACCTAAACAACCGAAGGTCACTTTGAACAGAACAGAAAATCAACCTAAAGTTTCAAAAGAATGTGATATGGGGTATGATATAATTGAATACATTAAGAAGGAGAAAGCCAATGTCTCTATATATGATATGTGTAGTCTGCTCCAACAAAGAAAAAAATTGTTAGATGCTTTTGACTCACAAGCTAGCAGTTTGGTAGAAAACAATGAAGAAAATCCTGAGATAAATGAAGCTAGCATTGGCGGGAAATCAAAGTCACAGAATTTTCCTTTCCTTCTAGCTTTTGAAATTTTCAATCATAATGTGCACAATTGTTTGGTAGATTCTGGGGCATCTTCAAATGTCATGTCACTTTCGATTTGCAAAAATATTAATGGGCATCCGATTCTGTCACCATCTCAGATCATTCAGTTAGATAGGACTGTTGTTAAAGTCATTGGAGAGATGAAAGATGTACTTATTAGGTTGTCAACAAATCTGAGAGTGTGTCAATTTGTGGATATAATGGTGGTCAATATTCTTGAGGCTTATGGCTTGATTTTAAGTAGGGACTGGTCCACGAAACTTAATGGTTACTTTGCAACAGACTGGTCTCATTTATGGATTCCTTATCAGAATAGAAAAAACTAGATTAAAATACTGAGAGAACCTCACATGAAACAAATTGTTACTCAGTTAGAAGAAAAAAATGAAGCTATAGCTTTCTCGTCTTCAGTATTGGGAAATTATTTCTTAGAGATCTAACCAAGTAATTATCAATCAGAGGATGTTAGTCATGAATCAGATGAATAGTTCAATCTCCTTCAATTTTCTAGGGATGATGATATTGATTGTAATATAGTAGGATTAGTCACTGACATTGGATATAGTGTTACTAACTTAGCTAAGACAAAAAATGTTTTTTGGGTCTTATATTTTAATGGTTCCAAAACCCAAGAGGGATCTGGAGCTTGTTGTGTCCTAATTGATCCTAAAACCAATAAACACTTCTTATCTTGTAGATTAGAGTTCGAATGCACTAACAATAGTGCCGAATATGAAGCTCTGGTCCATGGTTTAAAGAAAGCTATCAGTTTAAATGTTAAATATCTAAAGGTATTTGAAGATTCGGAGATAGTTGTCAAGCAGGTGAGAGACACAATCCACTACCTCTCACCGCATTTGAAAGGTTATCAGTTAGAAGTTTGGAATTTGATTTCATTCTTTGATGCTTTTAATATTAATTCCATTCCCAGATTAAGAAATGCCGCAACTGATTTGCTAGCTACTTCTGCTTCAAGATTAGTGCCTACTAATAATAAGTGTTATATTGAATTAATTTTCAAGCCATCTGTTCCGGATAACATTAAAAATATCAGGTTGTTTGATGATGATGATTAGATCATCAGCTTCTTAACAAATGAAGATGTGTTCCAGGAAGCCATAATAGATGAAGAAAAGCACGATTCAGATCTGCAAAGTAAAGATGCTTTCAAAAGAAATTTCATGCCCAAGGGAGTAATATCTCTTGAAAGTCTATTTGATCTACAGAATAGGTTCAAAATGCCAGTAAACGCTAAAACTCACAGCTCCTCTATGCAGCATGAATTAGTAAATTTGGGTACAGAGGCTGAACCAAAATATGTCAATCTTGGCAAATGTTGTTCACCGGGCGAAAGGGATAGGTTCATCAAACTGTTCTGACAATATAAAGATTTCTTTGCATGGACTTATGAAGAAAGACATATGATACTCGTATTATTCAGCATATAATACCAATGAAGACTGGGGTTAAACCATTCCAGCAGTGATTGAGGAGAATGCATCTGACTCTTGAGCCTTTGATACAAAAGGAGTTGAAGAAACTGTTGGATGCAAAGATCATTTTCAAAGTCCGACATTCAGAATGGGTGGCTAATTTAGTTCCTGTCCAGAAGAAATCAGGAGAAATCAGATTGTGTGTGGATTTCCGGAACTTGAACAAATATTTCGATAAAGACAACTATCCTGTGTCCCCAATGGAGCAAATATTGCAGATGGTATCGAGATCAGAACTCTTTTCTCTACTGGATGGTTTTTCTGGTTACAATCAAGAAAGAAGACCTTCTCAAAAATACTTTTCGGACAAAGTGGGAACATTCGCATACCGAAGGATGCCGTTTGGTTTGATAAACGCCAGAGCCACCTTTCAACGAGCAATGGACATTAATTTTCAAGGATTAGGCAGTCATTGTGTTTAAGTTTATCTAGATGATGTGACAGTTTTCTCAAAGAAGAGAGATGATCATGTTTTTCACCCAAAGCAGATTTTTTATCACTGCAGGAAATATGGCATTTCTTTAAATCCAAGGAAAAGTGTGTTTGTTGTTCTTGAAGGAAATCTTTTGGGTCACGTCATTTCAAAAAAAGGAATCTCAATAGACCAAGAAAGAGTCCAGGCTATCAATCAGATTCCCATGCCTCACAACAAGAAATCTATGCAATCATTCATGGGCACTATCAATTTTGTTCAAAGGTTCGTTCCCGATTTCGCTCAGATTGTCAAAACTTTGCAGCAAATGATAAAGCAGAGTGCACAATTCAAGTGGACTAACTTGGAAAAGGTGGCGTTTAAGGAAATCAAAGAGGCTATAGCTAATACACCTTCATTAAGAAGTCTAGATTTTGATAAAGATTTCATTTTGTACACCTTCGCTTCGGATGACTCTCTCCCAGCTGTGCTCACACAAAAGGTGGAATCAAGAGACGAATACCGAATCTCTTTTCTGAGCACTGGTTTGCAAGGCGCTGAACTAAATTATCCTATTGTGGACAAGCAAGCATATGCCGTGTTCAAAGCGGTAAAACACTTCAGGCCATATATTTTAAAGAACAAGACTAAAGTCATAGTCCCTCATCCCGCTGTCAGATGTATGTTCGTTCAGCAGGAATTAGGAGAATGGAGAGGGAATTGGGTTACAGCTCTTCAAGAATATGATTTGGAATTCAAACCTACCACCATTATCAAGGGTCAAGGGTTATGTAAATTACTCACTGATCATCCAGTCGATGAAGATTTGAACTGGGAAAATGAAGCGGAGCTGAATATGGCTGAGATATGTCCTATTTTTACAACCCCTGAATCTTGGTATAGGGACCTGGTGCACTATTTGCAGCAAGGATATTTGCCGAAACATTGGAATTCTAAGCAAAGGAGAGCACTACGTCTCAAATCAGCAGCCTATCAAATTATCGATGGAATGCTCTTTAGAAGAAATTATGATGGGATTTTCCTTAGATGCCTGGAGAAAGAAGATGCTGATAGTGTGGTCAAGGAATTGCATGATGGCCCTACTGGGGGACATTATTTTGGAGATACCACAGCACACAAAATTCTCAGAGCTGGGTATTATTGGCCAACCTTATTCAGAGACACTCATGCCTACGCCTGGAATTGTGATGTATGCCAAAGAAGTGTCGAGAAATTGCCGAAAGTAGTAGGACCCCTGCAGCTAGTTATTATATCTGAACCATTCGAGCAATGGGGCATAGATGCTATCGGTGAAATCAACCCAAATTCGTCATTACAACATCGGTATATCTTGACAGCTACGGACTATTTTACGAGATGGGCAGAAGCTATTCCATCCCGCAAATTAAACTAAGATGCAGTTATCGGGTTCTTGGAAGAAAACATCATAACTAGGTTTGGGGTTCCAATTTCCCCAGTCTTTGATAATGCTACTTATTTCTTGTCTTTTAAGATAAATGAATTTTCTTATGAGAAAGGAATTAAACTGCATTATTCAGCCAATTATTATCCCCAAGGAAATGGTTTAGTTGAGTCTACCAATAAGAACCTCATTCGAATTCTTAAGAAAACTGTAATTGAAAATCAAAGAAGCTGGAATACAGCCCTCCCGAATTCTCTCTAGGCAGATAGAGTCACACCGACGAATGCCTTAGGATTTTCCCCCTTCACTTTATTCTATGGTAAAGAAGCCATTCTCCCTCTGAATATTCTACTCCCATCCTTGCAATTGGCCCAAGCCTCTCGAGGGTCTGGCAGTCAAGTCTTACAATCGAGAATTGATACCCTACTGAAACTTGAAGAATCTCGGCTTAAAGCCAAAGACCAGTTCCACCAACACCAAGGCATAGTCAAGAGGTGGTTTGATAATCGAAAGTCTGGAAAAAGGGATTTCGAAGTAGGTGACTTAGTTTTGAAGTGGGATCATTCACATGATGGTAAGGGAATGCACACTAAGTTTCAACATCTATGGGTCGTCCTTTATCAAATTTTTGAAAAACTTGGCTTATCCACTTAT
Source organism: Larix kaempferi (assembly GCA_027924585.1). Lineage (NCBI taxonomy): Eukaryota > Viridiplantae > Streptophyta > Pinopsida > Pinales > Pinaceae > Larix > Larix kaempferi. The sequence goes on along the minus strand of BSBM01000063.1, from coordinate 15,546,196 downwards.
AAGCTGAAGGACCTGCAAGGAGAGGAAGTAATTCTCCCTCTCAATGGACTCACCTTAAAGCAGTACTTTGCATAGCCTCATTAAGTATTTTGTACATAAATAAACCTTGTTTTTCTTTGTTTTCTTGTTTTGTTTTCTGTGAATAGTTTAAGTAGTTTGGTTTGATTTTCCGCTTTGCTCTTAGCTCAATAGTTTTTTCATTTTCTTTCCTTAATAAAGACTAACCCAACTCTTGGCTTAGCGGTAGGACAAGATTCCGAGCAAATATCAAAATCTTGAAATGCATATTTTCACTTATAAAGAAAATGTATCTCCGTGACTTTGCTTTCACTGAGAAGCCTTTGGGAATGAAGAGATCCTTCTTCTTTTGGTCAAAATAACCCCTATTAAATTACTAAGATGTGGCACTTCCTTCTCGCTATCTCAAGGCTCCATCCACTTTAACATTAATGCCTGTCTTAGGGTTTTTACTATAGTGGACCCATGGAAAGGAAGCATGTCTCACAGGTGTATGGTATTTAAAATGATCCCATGCTACAAATAAAAGCCTAAAGAGATTACATCAAAGAGTCCGATTTCCAGAAATTCTCGCCTCAATTAAAGCATGGTTGAGAGAAGCAAAAGTGTTCAATCAAGAAAGCTGTTCAAATAATTCGACTTAGCAAGGTTCTTCTCTATCCATGAGGCTTGATAAGCAAACAAAATCTCTTGCTCACACAAAAGGACATTATGGATGGAAGAACCCAAATCAAAGTATTGAAAGTTGAAGTAAAGTTATTTATGGAAGGATCAAACGGCAAAATCCGTTAATTAAAGAAACATCCAAAAGGATGAAAATAGCATGGGAATGAGGAACAAACGAATATGCCTATGAGATATTGTTACGATCATGTGGAGTCCTCCTCTAGTCAAACACCTGAAAGATAGACCTTAAAAAGGAACTCCACACTCTGGCCTTGGGAGAGTTTTAAAGAATTCCGAGTCTAAGTTCCCTTTTTCCTAGATGACCATTATGACAAAGAGATCACTGCATTCTTAGAAGATGAGCTATGAGGACATTTTGTTATGCTTGGAGCTATCAGTTTAAGATTTTTTATGATCATGAGGTGAATTTGTTCAGAGATCTGTGTTCGCCAGCGAATCGCCAATTGTTGTTGCTACAACATCCCCCCCCAAATGTTTGTAACTATTGGGGCCCCTCCTATTTTGAAGAAGTCTTTGATTTCTTGAAGCTTATTCTATTCAAACTTGGCAAGTTTTCTTCCTTCTCTTCTTCCAATTTTTTTTTTGTTTTTTCTACTAAGGCAAAAGTTATCTTTTAGCGTTGGGCACAGTTTATAAGGTTAAAATTCGTGCAAGTTTCAAACCTATCTTTGGCCGACTATGGCGCACGATTGAACCCTAAAAATGACTGAGTCATCGCATTTTTGAACTTTAAATTCTCTCTGCCTTTGCGCATATTTTAAGGTTAAAATTGCCGCTCCTTTACGTTTTTCAAGCCTTTGAATTCATGCCAATTAGCGCATATTCTAGAGTTAAAGAATCCGCCCGTTGCGCCATACCGGCCCTTACAAATACCTCCCTTTTGGTGCACCTGGACTTCGTCGTCGCGGCTTCCGGTCGCAAGAGTTATGGCTAAAATCACCGCCGGTTGCACTGCTCCTAACCTCAAATTTGTCGACGAAGCTTCAACCCATGGGCGCAGCTCTTGATCGCATGGGTTAACCCTAAATTGGTCGCCCGTTGCGCGTAAGTTAGGAGTGCGATCGTTACCAAGTCGCATCCCAATTTTTGGGTATGTGCGCAAATATAAAGTTGGTGAAGCGTTTATTGCCATCCCATGCAGAGTTAATTTCCCACTGGATTGAGCGCTGTGCTCATTAATACGCTAACCTGCCACCCCGTGCGGTTTTATTGTTCACCCTATAAATATATACAAAGAACGAGGTTTTCGATCATTTCACTATTGTCGGGGAGGAGAAGAGTTCGTCGTTCGCTATTGAAGAGCTTTTGGACTGTCACTTGTCTAGGTACGCACGCCAACCACCAGGAGCCACTCCAAGGTTAACAGGTAGGTTTTTCTTCTTCCTTCCCTTGGATTTATCCAAGGAAAACCTTGTTTGAAGCTCTTTTCCCATTGAAAGCATTAAGACACTCAAGTTGCTCGTCATTTTCGTATGATATAAGAAAATCCTTCTTCCGAATGGGAAAACCTCCCTTCAAGCCAATAAAAGCACAAGTTCTCGTTTTCTCCTGTCGAACCACAACCCAGTAAATCCACCTTCCGCGCATATGCGTCCCAGCCTTTCGACTGTCATTTTCTCGAGTGTGTTAGGAAATTTTCTCCCCTCATTAGTTTTATTATTAGTGGCTAAAATCCTAGACCAATCCTTTTCACAGTTCTAAAAGGCCACGGACAGCGTTACCATCTCTATAAAATACACTCTAGTCTGTAGCACACATTTGCTGATACCGGGAAACACCAAAACCACACTCACCATTGTGAGCAATGAGACAGGCTCCAAACGATAAAGCCATTGCATTAAAGCCATAAAGCTGCAGAAGTCTAAGAGTGCCCTTCAGATCCCGCACTAATAGCACTTTACATGACTGTGTATTTTCCTCCAAAAGGTTGGTGTCAGTGAAATAATTGTTTTATCATGACCTAATCAAGTACTGGTTGAGCAACTTCTGTTTTGATAAAAAATTGCATTTTTTAGTCATTATATGGATGTATTGTTAAATGCTTGAAATATTATTTTTAAAAGGAAGCCAACACCCTTACATGCTCATTTTCTGCTTGAATATTATGAATCTTGAGATACGATTGTCCGCTAGCAATGGTTGCTTGAGAATTTATTAAACTCCTTATTTGCGCTACCCCATCTTTGCAGGTTTGACATGCATAGGAAGTCTGCTAGGTGAAAAGCTAAGTTTGCGGAATTGGATTCGGACTTAGAGATTTTTTTCGACACATCACTTGAAACTATGTGCAGTGATACACAAGCTATCACCGGAGTGGCCCCAGGAAGCTCTACCCCGGGATTTCAATGGGGTGACTTATACAGGTTTATCAGAGATAAGAATTACCCTCAAGCATCCCTAGAAGAAGTGATGGTCTATGCAAACATTAAGAAGTCCAGCCTCCACAAGGCAGCGACTCGTCCCGAGCTTTTCCCGTGCTCCGAGGTCATCGGATGGATAATCCCTCATGTTAAGACTGATACAAGGTTCATTAATGACAAGGATGGGATGAATCTGGCGTCTTTCACACATGAACACGTCATGGTCACTTACAAGTTTCCCAAGGTAAGAACTTGGTTGGACAATGAGTGGATATCCAAAAAAACCATGGAACCTCTCTAGTCTGCTAGAAAGATGATGATAAGTGACAAGAAAATCAGACAAAGGAATAACAATGAATATGAAAGTGCACTTCTGAAGACTCCTTATAGATTCATTGCCCTAATGCTAAGTCAGATTTTCGGCCTGCCAAATGGAAATATTTTCAAGCTTGGATGGGTTCCAGTAATGGTCCATGTGGCCATGTCCGGTACCATTTTCAATTGGGATGACATAATTTTGGACAGTTTGGTCTCGTAGTTAACCGCTGCCCAAGGAGGACTGACTCAGAAGAAAGTAGACTTCTTCATGTCTTCTTATTTGATGGATTTCCTGTTAAGCAAACACACCTTCCCGGATTTGGGTTGTACATGGAATAGAAAAGAGACCCCTCTCTTTGTAGCTTACCAACCCACATGGGAAAGCAAGTACACAAGCTACTATAAGCATATTTGTGAGAAACTCATCATGCCCATGTATCAGCTCATTTTCACGGAGGAGCCATATTGCATGTCCGAGAATGCCATGCCCATCATAGAAGAGCTTGGAGATTACTACTTCTCCTCTGAAGGAACCTGTATCTAGATGAGTGGAGGATCTCAAGCTCCCTTTTTGTTTCCCTGATACGTTAGGGATTTTGTAGTGCACAAGGAATCTTTAGAGCATCTCTTCTGCACTGGAGGAATCAGCAAGATCCTCACATAGAGGAAGAAAGGTATATATCCACCAATGCCCTTCACCATCGGTGTATACAGCCTCCCGAGGGCAAGAGAGGGTGAAAACTTTGCTCAAGGCTTAAAAGTTTTCCATTTCGACACAAGACCTTTTAGGAGGCATGATCCTGGTGGCAAGGTTGCTAGACATTTCCTTGATGTCAAAACTTCTTATGAATACACACATCTCATAGACCTAGATGAAGAATTTTTCCAAAGTGCCAGTAACTTAACTGAATTGGGAAATCACTATCGTTGTAAAAGCGAAAAATATCCCAATCCTAAGCCTGTCGGTTTGATCCAGAAGGAGCAAGAGGCAGCAACTTCTCAATCAGAGGGGTCAAAAGGGAAAGAAAAAGAGGAAGAAGAGAGGCTCCAGAAGGAGCAGGAGGTCAAGCAGCAGCAAGATGCGGAAGCTGTTAGAGTCCAAAAGGAGCAAGAGGCAAAATCCCTGAGAGAGGAGGAAGAGAGGATCCTACAAGAGCAAGCTTCCAAATTACAACAAGAAGAGGCAAAGAGGTTACAAGCAAAGCTATCAAAAAGGAAAGGAAAGGAAGAAGCTAAGAAAGTCATGGAACAAGGAGGGTCCAGCCCACGGGCCATGGAATTGGATCTGGAAACAATGAACCAACCAGGGATAGCTGAAGGGGCTATCACCACTAAAGAGTTAGCACTTACCCCATACAACCCTAGAAAGCAGCACCAAGTGGCCAAACTGGATACCGTTTACTTTCATCAACGGAAGAAGGTCATCATTGACATATTATTAAAGAAAATGGAGATTGGATAGGACCTGTATTAACTCAGAGTATCAGAAAACACGCTTGTCCAAGGGAGTGACATAGACCCTATATTCACAGCATCATGCTCAGTAGCTTCAGCCCGAAAGTAAGGACAATGTCGATTGTCTAGTTGAGGATGTCAAGAAATACATAGAGCTATGTTTCAAAATAAAAGTTGATAGGAAGAAGGAGGTGTTAGAATAAAATGAATTGAAAACAAAGTACAAAGAGCTTGTTGAAGAGAAGGAAGAAACAACTTTAAAGATCCGACAGCTTGAAAATAAAAAGAATACACTAGAAATGCAGCTGGCAATCTCAGAAGATGAGCAAAATAACTTCAAGGTTCGCATAACAGAATTGGAAAACCATGAGGCCGACAATGTTCAGCAAATTGGTTTCTTCAAGCCTCAATTTGAAAGGCTAACATGAGAAAAGGCAGGTCTATTAGAACAGCTCAAGGAGGCGAATGAAAAGAAGGAGGATCTAGCCACATTCTACAAGCAAGCCTGTGACGTGCAAGAAAATATTTGTCAGTCACTAATGTTGATATCAGAAGAGGTCTGCAGGATTAAAGGAATGATAACCAAGATGACATCCATTGAATTTTAGGCGCTTAAAATAAAATACAAGTATGCACAACACGTGGCATAAATTAAGGAGCAATTTGAATGGAGGGAGGGAAAATTTGGTTTTCCCTTGAACCTGCGTGCTACAACCGCCGAGGAATTTGACATGGATACATGAGTCCTCGAGTTTTGTAGAGATTGTGGTAACAAGTTAAGTTTGGAAATCCAGAAGACTGTAAAAAAATGCCACATTGTCTACTCCAAAATCTAGGAAACCCACGAGAAGTGTCACATGGCTTTGCCTCAAACCATTTATGAGTTCCTTGAGAAAGAACAACGCATAGCAGAATCGCAGGGTAACTTGAATGCAGAGTTGGATTATCTAAAGAAAAGTGAAGCTATAACCATGGAGGATCTCCATCAATTCATTTGTCAGGCTGCTGTCCACGCTTATTTCCTTAAAGAGGTCGCTAAGGCAGCTACAACAGGGGCAGAAAATGTCAAGCACGAGATAGCTCGGAAAATGACAATCTCTACATGAGGAAGGACCATCTTGAGAGAGATTAGCCAGTGGTCCAGTTATATTCAAGAGGTGGATAAATCAGCAAAAGCAGGCGATCCTATTGAAGGGAACAAGCCAACAGTAGGAGAGAAACCAAATGAGGCAGCAGGGCCATCTGGGGCTTAATTTGTATTATTATAAATTTTGAGAAAAGACAGCTGGAAATCTGCGTTTTTGCATTAATATATTAAAAGACAATTGTAAATACTTTTTTTCTCTTTAGGCACTAGATGACAAATTTTTTTTTTTCCCTAGGGTTAGGTTTTTGAGAAGAGACAAAGTTCTAAAATCTATAAATATAGATATAGATGAGATAGAAAGGTCTTTTTGCAGGTGAAAATACTTTTTCTGTCTTGTACGTGAACTGATTTGATGCATGTATAAGGAATTCGATTTTTGCCTAAAGAAAGCCTGGGAGACTGCGTTTTTACTTGAAGGATGTGTTAAATGTTTGCTGGATTATTCCTGTGTCATCTATACATTAGTGTGAGATCCTTCCTTGCTGTCATGAATTAATTCTATGTGATGAATGATCCCATAATTTTCTGTGCAAAGATGTTTATCTCAAATGAGTAATGGAACATGTTAATTAAATCAAAGCTATCTTTGACATATTTTATCTTCTAGTGGAAATGCATCTTTATGATTAAATAGCTATCTGTGCAATCTTTGGATGTTTCTTTCAGTTTCTTACTCATATTTACAGTTTGCTCCTTGGGAGGATAGATTAGATTTGCTTAAAACAGTTTTAGATTAGATTTGTTTACAGTTTGCATTTAGATTACAACGCTTGCATCTCATATTTAAAATTAAAATACATAAATGGTGGATCGGGCCGCAGCCGATGCAAAGGAAGTAAATCTTTAAATATTGCACGGTATCCAGAACTGATAACCGGACGGATTCCCCATACCAAATGGTGAGCGATTTAATTGGGCTTGCTTACCGGGGAGAATCCCTTGCTGATTGATGCTACGATTTTTGGGGCATCAACAAGAACATGAAGCAATACAAAATGCATAGAAGTATGGTGCTCCAGATGGGACAATCAGAAAAAGCAAGAGGTCCATACCATACTCTATCTATGTGGCCGTACTATGCAACATCATTAATAAAGAACCTTCCAACTATGAGGAAGCAACATAAAAGAAGGAATGGAAGGATTCCATGATCGAAGAGTACCGGTCGATTATGAAGAATGATATCTGGGAGATAGTTATGAGACCAGAATGGAAGTCTATTGTGACTTCAAAATGGATCTACAATATCAAGCATGATGCAGATGGTAGCATAAAAAAACACAAGGCAAGATTTGTGGCACGTGGATTCTCCCAGATAGAAGGCATAGACTACAAGGATACATTTGCACCTATATCAAGATACACTTCCATCAGATCTATTATTTCCTTAGCCACAGTAATGAGATAGAAAGTACACCAGATGGACTTCAAGACAACATTCTTGAATGGTGTAGTCGAAGAGTAAGTGCATGTGGAGCATCCGTTGGGATTCGAGACATGTGACAGATAGAATCATGTGTGCAAGCTAAAGAAATCCTTGTATGGTTTGAAACAGGAACACAGGACATGGTACGGTAGGATGTAAATTTTTATGATGAGCTTAGGCTTTACCAAGATTAAAGTAGATTCCAACCTCTACTTCAAGGTTGAGGGCAGAAGACCAATAATATTACTCCTATATGTAGATGACATGTCCGTAACAGGGTAGGATGAGTGACAAGCTGTTTAATTCCTTTTTAATTAAATAGAAATAGAAAGTTGTTCATAAATTGTCAACCCAGGGCCATGAAGGCTTATGAGGTACCAAGCAAAATATATGCTAGACACTGCAACTTGGATGATCTTAACACAACGGAAATCAAGGAGTTACTGAATTGAAATTAGGATGCAATCTTTTGGTGAATAGACTCCTAAGAAATTGCCAGCTACAGAAAGAATCTTGCAATCAAATCCAAACACTTAACTATTAGCTTCAAGAAATGTTCTTCTATGATATAACATTCTGCTATGCTACAGAAAGTAATCAACAATTAACAACACTCTGTCATACTACAGAAAGCAATTGATTTCTAAATCTACTTGAACAACTGAGAAATTCCTAGGGAAAACATTCGATAAAATACAGCTGAAATGAAGAAATTAAACAGACCAATTAAATTCTATAGTCTACCTCTAACCTTACACACTAACAACAAAGTTCCAATAATAACATAAATCCATTCACCACAGGATTAATTCTAATTCAACATTCATCATTCATCTATTCCCCTGTAATTGTAATAGAAATGACAGTGCAATCCAATCGTATCTTTAATTAAAGAATTCACACTCAGCTATGTTCAACGCACAAATTCTGAATATTAAACAATTAAATCAATCACACTGTATCAAACATTAAATTTATCAACCTGAACAATCATGCATAAAGTAAAGAGATCCTACTTATAGCAACACCTGTTACATAAGGGGGCCCTGCCTCCGACAACAGGAGCTGAACAGCCACTCAATCACACGAGATTAATCAACGCATTCCAATCAGATAAACCAGAAATATTTCATATAAAATCCCGATACAGTGTTCAATACATCTTATGCAATTTTGTGGCTAACCCTTCTAAATAGTCCCAATGTCTTTTATACATCAACGCCTATGAGAAAAATATGAGAGATCGTATAGTTACAACAGGTTTCCAATTAAGGCCTATCTACAGATATTCAAAGAGATATTTTAGGAGCCTGCATCGTGGAGAGTGGAGATGATCCCAGAGATATCGGAGTAGTCAACTATGAGTCATCATAGACCCAAGGTACTGAATTAAGTACAAAATCTCCAATCCTTGGATCGACTGCATCATCATGTGAACGCTGGGTAAGCAACCAAAATGATGTAAAGAAATACATCAACTTGATACCTTTGTGTAATAACTCAAGACTGAAATGCATATCCTCTAGCTTTCATAACCCTTCATTATGCAACCTATAGGTAAACTGCTATAGAACCTGAAACACCACTTCTTTAGTAGGAAATAATGGCAACATAACTCTATCCAATCATAAGAAATCGAAAAATATCAAAGAGGACAATATCAATCCTTACCAAAGCCAAAATGTGCAAGATGTAAGCAAGAGAGCTAGTGGTAATACCGGATTATGCCAAAAAAGAGTCATAGACAAGGTAAAATAAAGGAACAAAAAGGGTCATATGCACAGCTCGTCATCTCCCCCCAACCAAAGGGTTTGCATGTCTCTATGCAAATTAAGACTGTGACCTACTAACAGGGGTGCTTGGAGAGCTACTTAGGCACTCATCACTCCACTTATAGGAAGAGTGGCCACCTTCTGTTATACTGTAAAAACCTTTATGTTCACCAACAATCTTGAAAAATTCATTGTCTTCTCCATCCACCACAGGGCACCAAAGTATAGGGAAGTGAAATCAGAGTCCAATCCAGTTGGCTCTCTGTGTACTTAGGCAGTCAAAGTAGACTTGTATTCCAGGGCTTGCTCAAACATCCTAACAGAGAAGGGGTCCTTTCTTTTCAAGTCCAAGCTCAGAGCATTAACCCTCCTTTGTAGACAAAGCATCACCTCCAACCTATGAAAGGGAATCCAACTCCTACATTCATGAACAACTTTAGATTGAGCAGTCTCTAGGAGAGTAACAAATGACTGATCCTGCATAACCTGGTTTCTAGCCATGAATAACTTTTCGACTGAGGGTGAACCTCTCACCCAAAGGGCATCTTCCCATTCAATGTTTTCTATAGTAGTGGTAACATTGTTCCATCTCAAATGATTTCTCATAAAAGACCTAAACGCTCTCAATAGTACTTCTCCTACATGAGGGTTTGGGTCCCAATCTTCATAATCTGTCATGACCAGGTTATGCATGTATAATTCACACAGAAAATCATGTTTTTCGTCATTGCTCCTGGGAAAGTCAGCAACAAACCGATCTATTGTCTCAATATGATCATTATGTCCCATAGTTACTAGTGACAGTCTGAAAGATATAAGCTATTTCTTTAAAAACACAGAATACAAATTTGAAGGGGGTCTTATATTTCTCATGGAATGAGCCAGGTAGTTCATATATTCTTTTCCAAATTTCAATTTCTTCACTTCTTGACAAAGCCTTCTCATAGCCATGGCATAATCTTGTCTTTGCATATGTTCTGTAATTGTCTCCTGTTCTTTCCCTTTTCTCTGATTGTTGGCCAATTTTAATTGTCCTTCCAGGTCTCCTGTTATCGCCTGTAGCTGAGCTATCCTTTCGTCCAGGTATTGATTCAGACTTCATCTGAAGGGTTCTCTTCATGCAACTCTTGACCCTCTGGTCCTTCTGCTTCAAAACCTTCTTCAGGTTCCATACTTTTTACTTGCATGTTGTCCTTTGTTCCTCCATCGCTGAATGTCTCCCTGCAGTCTTCCCTTCATTTGCCTTCCAATGCCACGGCCTCCAATAGGGTATCCATCTTATATCTCTCCATCCTCTGAATTTTCCCTTGTAGGACCACCACTTCTTCTATTTTCTTCTGATAATAATTTTTCAAGTCCCAGTAATCTTTCTTCAACTTACCATATGCCCTCGGTACTTGCATAACAGGAAATAATGAAATCTCCTTATCCTGCTACCTTGCGTCCCTTTGAACAAAGCCGTCCATCGTTTTTATTTCTTCTATTGTTCCTCTACATTCTGCAATCCAAAATGATTCTCCTGGTTTTTACTGGTGCTTTCTGACATGATGAATCCTTCCATTTCTTCCTCTAATTCCTTGTTCTGGCCAAGCAGTTCTTTCTGGTCTTGTCGCTTTCCCCAAGCCCTTGATCTTGTCCAAGTATGGGGTCCTTCTATCAAACAAGTTGGGGTTTAAGCTTGAAGGCTTCTCATTGGAACCGCATGAACTGGTTTTTCCTTTTGGATTTTCGAGGTAGTTTCCAATGTTTTCCTTTTCTTCTTTTTAGCCTACCCAGTGCTCGAGGGTATGCCCACGAATGATTCCCATGTCTGGTTCTATTTCTGTAGGGCGTCCTCCACCAATAATCTAATCAACCCATGATATGCCAAACTTGTATCTAGATTGTTACTGCTCTTAACCATTTTTCTCATTAATTCTAAGGATCTCCACAAAAAATACGGCATGTTGATGTATTTCTGGTGCCTTAAATGATTCAGAATTTTAAAATGATAAGCAAAAATCAGACTGAACCGACCTTCACATGTGATAAATTTGATTACGCAGAGTGCCACCTCGCCCCATGGAACTGGTAATGAAGTTCATTTTGTCCCCTTTTCTGTTCCTTGCAGCAGTTCACCAGATTTCAAATATGCATCGATAAGAGGTTTTATTGACACACGTCTTTCAAACCATTTTTCACCTATTTGTGGTAATCCAAAAACCTTTGCAATCATCAGCTCATATACGGGAATTTTCAATCCTCAAACTTCTGCAACTTTACCATCATAGGTACGCGTAAACTCAATTGCGATCATAGCATCTCCCTTCTTCATTTTGTCGAAATACTCCAGCCATCCTGCCTGTTGAAAAACTGTTTTTACCTCTTTGTTTCCATAGACCAATCTGTGTTTTCAGGTTCACTATGGATTACCCCCTTCATTTTGTTTCGTTCCTTCTTTCTCCCCAAATGATTACAATATTTCAAGCTCCTGTCGGTTTCCTGAAGAAAAGATGGATTTGGGTTATATGAAGGTGGGTTATCAATACTAATCTGGCTGAGAGCTCATAGGTGGTCGAATTATTAGACAATAGTTGGTTTCACAGAATTTTAGACGTGACCCAATTTCTCCCCCCCAACCAACTTGGCACACGACCCCATGTGGCACTAATTGGCATGATAACCCATGATCTGTCCTTTTGCACTTATTGAAGGCGAATGAAGGATGGTTACGTACCTACCTTACTTGAGAAGAGATGTGTGGAGTTCAATTGTTGGTTGGTTGCGATGAAGAGAAGAAGAGTAGAAGGTTCTCCACTTCTTGCGCTGATGGTTGTAAGGAACTGCGATCATTCTCCTAACATACTGTGATGATATTCCGGTATCGAGTCCTGTCAAATGGAATTTGATATGACTCGATTAGCTACTGATCAGGATCCATGATGCTGCGAATCAATGCTGAGTGATCTTTTTATATGTCGGCTATGTCAAATGATGATGATGGGCCCATACATGTAAGAAAGATTCCGCCATGTGGGTGTGAGGTGGCTGAGAATGTGACCGTTAAAGTGCTAGAGACGTCGGAAAAGGGGCTGGTACCTTATGTGAAATAATTCCGTGGTGTTGCAGAAAGTTATGGGAAAATGGGAAAGGTTCTATAATGGAGCGGGAAGGGATTTGGTAATGGAGCGGAAAGAGTTTCAGTAATGGAGCGGAAAAGGTTGCGGTAGTGGGGCAGAACATGTTCGGTAATGCAGCAGAACATGTTCTGTAATGGAGCAGAAAGAGGTTCTATAGTGGAGCGGAACATGTTTCATAATGAAATGGAAAGGGGTTCTGTAATGTGTTAATTTTTTAGCATTATTTCAATATACTCTAGGATCTTTGCAGAGAGAATAACATGTACAATATATCAATGCATATCAATCATAGAAAGCATGTCAATCATCACAAGAAGCAAACATAAGAGACAATAGACACACAGAGTTTCCGTGAGAAAAACCCTAAGGTGAAAAACCCCACAACTTCCTCAGAGATAGATAGAGCAATAGTTCAGCCAAGGTACAACCAAAGTACACAGAGATAGACTCCTCCTAGTAGTTGATCTTCCTCCTCACGTGTGCGCCACTTTTCGAGTGATGGAAGAGTGAGTTGTGAAGTGATCCAAATAGAGATCGGGAGATCTCTATTTATACTTGTCCTGACTGCCCAATAAACTTATGGGGCCTACTTGTCTATCTTAGTACAATAACCCAATGTTAACTCAATCAGGTCCGACCCCACACATGGTGGTCTAATAACCCATCAGCAAGTTACGACACTTGAGACACTTGTCAATACAAATGACGACACTTCCGTATAGAGGAATAATAACATCTCTATAGGAGTACAATATACATAGATGAAATACATAGGTGAAATACATTCTGAAGTTACATATACGTCAACACTCCCTCTTAACTAGGAAGGTATTTCTTGACACATATCTGCTAGCACAAGTCTTCTTCTCTAGATCATCATCAGCGAATCATCATCATCGTCACTGCTGCTTCTATCTCAATCAATCTCTGAATCTACTCATCATAGGAAGTTCTATAGAGACAGTCCTTTTTCATACTGGATGTAGGCCCACCATCTGCAAGTCTTCATCATCACTGGCCATACTGTGGAATCCTCAAGACTTATTACTTGCGTCACAAAACCTCGCAAGAGCATCCCAGGACTGATTACGGGCACACAACCCAACATATCGGATCTCCCAGGGAGCTATTACATGTGACTATCACAAAACCTTAAAAGAGTCTCTTAACTAGAAAGAACCCTAAAGAGCATCTGAGGCCCTTTTCATCCTGTCCAGATCTCTAAGACTTATTACATGTGACCCCCACCAAAAAACCTTAAAAGAGTGTCTTGTCAAGCAAGAACCCTAAAGAGCATCTAAGGCCTTTTTCATCATGTCTAGATCTCCAGGACTTATTACATGTGGTCATGGAAATGCCTCGAAAGAGCATCTAAGGCCTTTTTCATCATGTCCAGATCTCCCAAGTCTACTTACATGCCATAGGACAAAACCTCGAAAGAGCGTTTGTTGGATCTCCCAGGGAGCTATTACATGCCAGCGGCAAAACCTAGCAAGAGAATCTACAAACCTCCCAAAGCAAAACCTCGAAAGAGCATTTGCCAGATCTCCCAGGGAGGTATTATATGCCAGCGGCAAAACCTAGCAAGAGAATTTGCAAGCCTCCCAGGGTGCTATTATATGCTTATCTGCACAACCTGTCCACGGCCACATAGTATCAACCTGATACTCACCATACATCATCTTGATGTACACATGATCATCCTAATCATCATCCCTGCATCGTCCTGACCCATGTCATCTAGAGCAACATCCTGAAGCTCAACATCCATGATCATCCTGATCATACAATGCATCCACCTGATGTATACACAGTATCTGCCTGATACATATCATCATACATGATCTACCTGATCATACAATGTATCCACCTGATACATATACAAATACATGATCCACCTGATCATACCTGATACATATCCACATACATGATCTACCTTATCATACAATGTATCCACCTGATACATATACAAATACATACACATGATCCAACTGATCATATCCAGCATCCAACATGATGCATGCATACATAAATGATCCAACTGATCATATCTAGCATCCAACATGATGCATACATACATAAATAATCCAACTGATCATATCCAGCTTCCAACATGATGCATACATACATAAATGATCCAACTGATCATATCCAGCATCCAACATGATGCATACATACATAAATGATCCAACTGATCATGTCAAGCATCCAACATGATGCATATACATATACAGAGTAGTAACTGGAGCATCATCCTGATGCTCATCATCCCACATCCATGTGAAGGATCCTCCTTCCAACATGCTTGGAATGGCTTCAACAAATGTCTCCATCACTTCTTCCTTGAAGTGTCATCGATCTGAAGAACACCAAGCCTCTCTTTGAAGTACTCGAACTTCACTCTGGCTAGTGGCTTTGTCAGCACATCTGCAATCTGCTCATCTGTTGCAACATACAGAAGCTTCACTGCTCCTCTCTGCACCATATCGTTGATATAGTGATATTTGATCTCTATGTGTTTCGACCTGTCATGGAACACCGAGTTCTCAGACAGCTTCACACAACTCTGGTTGTCACAAAAGATACTAGTAGCCTCCAGCGGGATATCAAATAACTCAGACAGTAGCTTCCTAATCCATACTGCCTCATAATTAGCCAAACAAGATGCAACATACTCTGCTTCGGCTATACTCAGTGCTATGTAGGACTCTTCCTGCTAAACCAAGAGATCACACCTGATCCCATACTGAAGCAGCACCCAGAAATGCTCTTCCTATCTACAGCACTTCCTGCCCAATCTGAATCAACATAACCCTGCAGGTTAAACTTTTGATTCGCATCATACTTGATCCCATAATCAACTGTACCCTTCAGGTACCTCAGAATATGCTTTACAACAACCAGGTGAACACTCCTCGGATCCATCAAAAACTGGCTCAATGTGTTCATCGCAAAGCAAATATCGGGCCTCGTGTTCATCAAGTACATCAAGGACTCAATCATCTGACGATACATAGTGACATCAACCAGTTCAAATGAAGCATCACACAGAAGCTTCAGGTTCGATGCCATAGGTGTGGCCATGGCCCTGTAGTCCATCATCCCAAACCTCTTCAGGATCTCTACTGTATACTGCCCTTGTCCAAGGAAGATTCCATCTGCACTCTTCCACACCTCCATACCTATAAAATAGTGCATCATCCTCAAGTCCTTCATCTCGAACTCAGCAGCAAGCTTCCTCTTTGTATCGGCAATCAATCTATCTTCACCTGTCACAAATAGGTCATCTACATACAAGAGTAGTATCACAGGACTGCCTTCCTCAACCTTGTAGTAAAGGTTGGAATCCGCTTTACTCTTGGTAAAGCCAAAACTAGATAGGAAACTGTCCATCCTACCATACCAAGTTCTAGGGGCTTGCTTCAAGCCATACAAGGATTTCTTCAATCTGCACACATATGACTCCCTGTCATGTGTTTCAAAACCGAGTGGTTGTTCCACATACACTTCCTCTTCAACTACACCATTCAAGAAAGCAGTATTGACATCCATCTAGCCGTGTATCTTCCATTTCATTACTGCAACCAGAGCAAGTACTAATCTAATGGAAGTGTACCTGGCTATAGGAGAAAAAATTTCTTCATAATATATTCCCTCTTTCTGAGAGAAGCCACGAGCTATGAATCTTGCCTTGTATTTCTCTATGCTTCCATCTGCAGCATGCTTGATCTTATAGATCCATTTGGAAGTCACAAAAGACTTCCCTTCAGGTCTTGGGACTACATCCCAAACATCATTCTTCATTATTGATTGGTATTCTTCGATCATGGCATCCTTCCATTCTTTCTTTTCCGCTGCTTCTTCATAACTGGAAGGTTCTTTGTTCATGATATCATAGAGTAAAGCAACATAGCTGGTATGTGATCTGGTCCTCTTCTTTGCTCTTTGTTCTTCTTCTAGAATGCCATACCTTTTTGCATCTTGAATGAGCTCTCTAGCCCATGCAGGTTTTCTCTTGTGAGAGTTATTCTCACGGGGTGGATCTACAGATTCTTGCAGATCTTCAATTTCACGATCAACATCTGGAATTGCTTCAGTCATAGTAGTGTCTTGAAATCTAGTTTCCTTAGGTTCTTCATGATCTTCAACAGGTGTCTTCCTTGATTTGATGAATGCTAAGTTTTCATCAAATGTCACATACATGCTGACATCAATCTTCTTGAACCCTGGAAAGTATATTCTGTAAGCCTTCGAGCTTTCACTATAACCCACAAAGATACCCTTCTTTCCTGAAGGATCTAGCTTGGTCCTCTTTTCCTTTGGGACATGAGTGTATACTGGACAACCAAATATTCTGAGATGGCTGACTTCAATTTTATTACCTGAGAACACCTCTTTTGGTGTCTTGTTGTCCAATATCTTGTGGGGTGTTCTGTTCTGCACATATATAGCTATCCTAGCTGCTTCTTCCCATAGATGAATAGGTAGATATGGTCATGCAACATTGCCCTTGTTGCTTCCATGATTGTTCGATTCTTTCTTTCTACAACTCCATTATATTGTGGATTGTAAGGAGTATTCAACTCCCTCTTAATCCCTGAATCACTGCATAGCTTCTTGAAGTCACCTGAAGTGAATTCTCCACCATTGTCGGATCTTAATGTTTTGATCTTCTTATCAGTTTGGTTCTCCATCAAGGTTTTGAATTCCTTGAACTTGTCAAACACTTCATCTTTGTTCTTCAAGAAGTAAACCCAAGTCTTCCTGGAAAATTCATCAATGAAAGAGACATAGTAAACATACCCACTCAGAGAACTGGATGACATGGGACCACATACATCGGAGTGGATAATTTCCAAGATACTTTTTCCTTGCTTTCACTGCTTGGAAATGCCTTCTTTATGTTCTTTCCTTTTGCACATCCTCTGCAAACACCTTCATGCTTGGTCTTGATTTCAGGAATACCTTCTACAGCTTTACTTGCAATTGGTAATGCTCTGTAGTGCATATGTGCAAGTCTTCTATGCCAAAGTTCACTTGGCTCCATGGAATCATGCACCATGGCATGTTCAGGTTGTCCCTTCAATTTATACAATCCTCCCTCTTACTCTCCAATCACCACTGCATCATCTATGGTCTTTCCCTTTGGCCACATTAGAACTTGGCCATCAACAAATGCAACCCTCATACCTTTTGCATCCAATGCAGATATGGAGAGTAGGTTTTTCTTGAGCCCAGGTACATAAAGAACTTCTTTCATCTTTAAAGACTTCCCAGAATTTAGGTTGTAGGAAGCTTAACCACTTCCTTTGATGGAGTATTGATAGTCATCCCCAAGTTTCACTTTATGGGGTGATTCATGTTCAGATAGATTTACAAAAGATTATTTAAACCTAGTCATGTGTTTGGAAGCCCCACTATCAATAAGCCAATCATTACATCCATGAGAAATAGTACCTGTGAGAGCAAATATTAGAACATACTCTTCTTCTCTTGATGAGTCATCATCATCATTTTCTACTCTAGTCTTCTTCTTTGGAGGTTCATCATCCTCAGTAGCATGAGCATGATATCTCTTCTTGTTGTTCTTCTTCTTGTTGTTGAAGTTGTTGTTTTTCTTCTTGGGAAAATCTGCAGCAAAGTGTCCCTTCTCATTGCATGTGAAGCACCTAAGATCTTTATTCTCTCTAGGGTGATGGTGGTGTGAAGATTTCTTGTTATAAGATGGCTCTCTCTTAGGCTTGCTCCTTTTAGTGTGAGTTGCGAGAGCTTGGTCTTCACTTCCCATCTTTTCTTCTCATGCTACAAGCCTTGCTTCTTCTTGAGAGCATTCCTCCCACAGTCTACTGAAAGAGATCAATTTCTTTCTTGCATAGATTCCTTGAATAAAAGAGTCCCATGACCTAGGTAGGCCATTTAGAGTGGTCATAACAACTTCACCATTGTCCACTACTTCATACACATCTTCAAGTTGTTCCTTGATCTGAGAGACCTTGGAGAAGTAAGATTGAATGGTCTCTCCATTCAATAGATTGACCCCTTTCAATTGATTCCGCAGAGTCATCTTCCGATTTATGTTCTTCCCTTCAAATAACTTGGTTAGGGAATCAAACATCTCCTTGGGTGTCTTTAGAGATGACACATGTGGTATGAGATGGTTTTTGATAGAATCAACAATGATTCTCTTTGCCTTGACCAAGTTCTTCTTATGCAATGCTTTAGCTTCTTCATCCTCTGGGACGGGGAATTCAGAACTGATATATGTATCCAATTCATTTTCTTCTAGGATTAACCCAATCCTATACTTCCAGGCTTGGAAGTTATCAGCCCCTTCAAGCTTATCCTTAAGCTTGGTGTGGCGAGACATCTTTAAAGAGTACTTCAAATGGAAATAGAAAGGATTTAGATCTTACCACTTGACTTGCTAAAAACTGGATCTGGTCCCGAATAAGGGTTTGTGAGAGAAACCCTAAATATTCAAAAATGTGAATTTCAACTTTCTGAAAGGATAGGAAGATGTGCATTGATGAGCTGATCAACCTGGTATACTCAGAATTTGAGTTCTGCAAAGTTTCACCCTTAAGAGATTCGTTTTAGTCTTTTCGGATTCACTAAGGAGGACCCTGAATTAGGGTTTGAGTTTCCCGGAGATTTACCGAGCCAAAAATCTCGATCCAAAGCTCTAAACTTCAATTTTTCCAAGGATCTTCCAACTATGTCTTCAGATTTCAAAAATTCCTATTTTTGTGGAAACCCTAATTTTTAGGGCCAAACCTGAAAGTGCTCAGAATTGAATTTTGATTGGACAGATAGATTCACCTTGTTGAGGAGAGTCAATCTATCATATTACCTTTCCAAAATCTGTGGAGAGAAACCCAATAATCAAGAAACCCTAGTTTCTGCCACTGCACAATGTCTTCTTCTCAGCTTAGCTTTGATACCATGTTAATTTTTTAGCATTATTTCAATATACTCTAGGATCTTTGCTGAGAGAATAACATGTACAATATATCAATGCATATCAATCATATCAAGCACGTCAATCATCACAAGCAGCAAACATAAGAGACAATAGATACACGGAGTTTCCGTGGGGAAAACCCTAAGGTGAAAAACCCCACAACTTCCTCATAGATAGATAGAGAAATAGTACAACCAAGGTACAACCAAAGTACACAGAGATAGACTCCTCCTAGTAGCTGATCCTCCTCCTCACATGTGTGCCACTTTCCAAGTGATGGAAGAGTGAGTTATGAAGTGATCCAAATAGAGATCGGGAGATCTCTATTTATACTTGTCCTGACTACCCAATAAACTTATGGGGCCGACTTGTATAGCTTAGTACAATAACCCAATGTTAAATTAATCAGGGCCAACCACACACATGGTGGTCTAATAACCCATTGGAAAGTTACGACACTTGTGACACTTGTCAATACAAATGATGACACTTCCGTATAGAGGAATAATAACATCTCTATAGGAGTACAATATACATAGATGAAATACATAGGTGAAATACATTCTGAAATTACATATACATCAACACTCCCTCTTAACTAGGAAGGTATTTCTCGACATAGATCTGCTAGCACAAGTCTTCTTCTCTGGATCATCATCAGCGAACCATCATCATTGTCACTGTTGCTGCTATCTCAATCAATCTCTGAATCTACTCGTCATAGGAAGTTCTACAGAGCCAGTCCTTTTTCATACTGGATGTAGGCCCACCATATGCAGGTCTTCATCATCACTGGCCATACTATGGAATCCTCAGGACTTATTATGTGCATCACAAAACCTCACAAGAGCATCTTAGGACTGATTATGGGCACACAGCCCGACCTATCGGATCTCCCAGGGAGCTATTACATGTGACTGTCACAAAACCTTAAAAGAGTCTCTTGACTAGCAAGAACCCTAAAGAGCATCTGAGGCCTTTTTCATCCTGTCCAGATCTCCAGGACTTATTACATGTGGTCATGGCAATTCCTCGAAAGAGCATCTGAGGCATTTTTCATCATGTCCAGATCTCCCAGGTCTACTTACATGCCATAGGACAAAACCTCGAAAGAGCGTTTTCCATATCTCCCTGGGAGCTATTATATGCTAGCAGAAAAACCTGGCAAGAGAATCTGCAAACCTACCAAAGAAAAACTTCAAAGAGCATTTGCCAGATCTCTCAGGGAGCTATTATATGCTAGCGGAAAAACCTAGCAAGAGAATCTGCAAACCTCCTAGGGCGCTATTATATGCTTATCTGCACAACCTGTCCACGGCCACAGAGTATCAACCTGATACTCACCATACATCATCCTGATATACACATGATCATCCTGATCATCATCACTGCATCATCCTGACGCATGTCATCTGGAGCAACATCCTGAAGCTCATCATCCATGATCATCCTGATCATACAATGCATCCACTTGATGCATACACAGTATCTACCTGATACATATCATCATACATGATCTACCTGATCCTACAATGTATCCACCTGATACATATACAAATACATGATCCACTTGATCATACCTGAAACATATCAACATACATGATCTACCTGATCATACAATGTATCCACCTGATACATATACAAATACATACACATGATCCAACTGATCATATCTAGCATCCAACATGATGAATACATACATAAATGATCCAACTGATCATATCCAGCATCCAACATGATGCATACATACATAAATGATCCAACTGATCATATCCAGCATCCAACATGATGCATACATACATAAATGATCCACCGGGTATTCCCATGAATCGACTGAAATAACAAGATCTTCTATAATTCCCTCTAGTTTTACAGGAGATTAGTCAGCCAATTGTAAAATAGTAGAAGTTTGCCGGAGATTTGTAATACCCAATCTGTCCATTGTTCGTTTAGTCATGACATCAATAGCTACTCCCAGATCTATCAGTGCATTAGAGAGAAAAATGCCATTGATTTGCACTCTAACAACAGGACTACCAGGTTCAGAGTACTTAGCAGTAAGAGTGTTACCCATCATTAATTCATCCAAATCCCCTATCACATGGACTGTTGGGGGGTCTTTTCTCTTTCTGCCTGGTTTTTTCAAACATAACTCTCTGACGGCTTTGGAATAAATGGGAATGTCTTTGATAGCTTGGAATAGTGGAATTTTTACGCAGAAATTTCGTAGTTCTCCAAGGAGATCAAATTCTGACTGAGGCATAAATTTATCCATGGTTAAGCTCTCAGGATATGGGGGAGGTTTCTTTTTCTCTGGTTGGGGTGGCTTCCTGGGTGGGATGGGTGGGAAATTATCTTCGGATCATACTGGTATCTCTTCGGACTGGACGGTAATATTTATGGTGTCTCTTCCTCTTCCTCCTCTGTAATTATAGGGGAGGTAGTGTTATTATTTTGTCTGCCAGAGCATAATTGAATGTCATGGCAATCCACCGTAGAGATGGAATAGGATGGATAATTAGGTATTTCAGCAGCCATTATAGGTTGTCCAACCTTATTATTAGGGTTAGGAGCGGGTTGTGCAGGAAGAAGTGGTTTTGGAGGTGGATTGTTCATTGGCAAGGTTAACTGAGGTTGTAAAAGAGGTTGCATTAATGGTTGTGCTGGTGCAAACGGGAATTGAGGATTCTATAATTGAGGGGCTAGGTGCTGCAATTGTTGTTGATTCCCAAAATTTGAATTCCTCCAGTTTGATTGCCAAGGGCTATTTTGGGGATAGGAAGGTGCCCAAGTTTGTTGAGGCAAAGGTGGGTACCAAGGCTGAGAGTTTTGTTGGACTTGTGGAGCTTGTGGAACTTGTGATTGATGTGATTGAGCATTATTCCAATAAGGATTAAATGATTGCATGGGATCTAATACTGTACCTGAATTTCAAGGTTGCCATGGATGTTTTTTAGATATAAAACAAACTGGTTTTGCATCCATCCCTGCTTCTTCATATATAGCCTTGAGTCCTGGCAATGAAGGGAATTCTTTCGTAGGGTGCTCTAGATCGCATAAAAGGCAAATTTCCACTCTATCTAATGGGCAGTTTTTGAGAGGGTGTCTCTTTCTGCATTTAGGACAAAAGACAGCCAAAGCTTGATCTTCCTCCTCTTGCCTTTTCTTTGCTTGAAGTGCATCTAACTGCGAGCTCAGGGAACTGAGTATGTCGGTCTTGAAATCCTCCAATTGGTTTCCAATATCCACACTTGAAACTCCTTCTCTTGAGGTCTTGGTGGTCTTGCTTACTGTGTCCCTAATTCCTCTTCCCGATCTGGAGGCATTCCTCGAATACCTTCTGCAGAGGTCGCATATTTCCACATATTTTAGTAGGGATACATCCCCTGCACCCATTAAATTCAGTAGATCAATGCAATCATCTCTAATCCCACGTAGGAGCATAATTTTCAGTGTATCATCATTTAACCCATTCTGTCTCGATCTTTGCAAATTATATTGGAATCTCTCCACATAGTCTTCTAGGTTCTCGTCCTCCTGCTGGGTCATTTTAAAAATTGCTTCCTTCTGATCCTTGTCCTTGCAATATTCTTGATATTTATCCAGGAAGACCTTCTTCATTTTAGCCCAAGTTGTTATACTGTCCCCTCCCAACCTCCCCACGGGGGGTTCACTCAGTGAACTTGTTACATAGCACGATCGTTCATATGATATTAAAGAATATCCCTAATTTCACTAAATATTGGAAAATGCATCCTAAAATTGTATTGTTGAACCCCCCTCCCAATATGCCTTTCAAATTAAGAAAACCCTAGTTTCACCAAATATTGTAGGTATCAATTTTTATCAACCCATTTTTAACACCCCCTTTATATCATATTGTCAAGTTGCAACAAACAGGATCCCTAACACATCTTAGTATAAGCAAACAAGATGCTAAATAAAATAATAGTATAATGCTAATAATGATCCCACTAGGATTTGCAGGGGAGACTGATCAATTGTAGCATGGAATAGTGGAAGACCCAAGGAAATAGTACCGGGGAAGGAAAAATGCGTAAAAGGAAACCTAGTCAAGAGATCAACATAACAAAGAATGTAAAATACTAATAGTCTAATTGTTAGTGCAAGCCTTAGAACATATGGGAATTGCATATGTTTCACACCACAAGTTTTCAATCTATCAATTTTATATATGTAAATACAAATATAGCCATAGAGAGCTCATGTTTTCTATAAGCTTAATAAATTAAACTCCATAAAAATGAAAAATTGGAACCCTTTCATGGATTTACTCCCCTACCTTCCTATCAAAACAAACATCATTGATTTTTGAACCAAAATGAACATAGAAAAATTCCTTTCACTTTTCAATAACACCATATGATCATGTGCATAGCTTGGATTTGGGTCATTCACAAGATCCAATGAATTGCCTCCACTTCCCCTACATTTATTCTTGCAATCAAGGGAATTAAAAACATTTAGTTACCTTTTCTTGGGTTATATCTAGTTTTTTTTATCTTTATAGGAGAGGGAAAAATATCCATTGTTAGGTTTCAAGCATGCAATAGTTATAAATATGCACAGATGGTGAAACTTATATGATACAATTTCATGGTAACGATAACACATATGGTATGCAAATAAGGATTTATATTTTCACCTATGTTCATGTCAATTCCAATACAATATTAAGACGGGTTCCGTACATGTAAGAATTGAAATTACAATTATGAATGTGCCAAATATAACTTAATCTAGCAATTGTTCCTAACTGGAAATGTGAAAATATTAAAGAAGAATACAAAAAATTGAAAGAAATAATTAGTCAAGAAACATTGATCTAAGTTTTCTTGGTTCCAGTGGGTCAATAAATACTGATCTCACTTTTCTTTGTTTTCATGGAGAAAGGTTTAATTGAATCTCAATTCCCACCTAAACCACAACCTAAAAAATGAAAAGTGAAATATTTTACTTGAATGCCTACAAAAAATACAATACAATTGTTCAAGTCTAGAAATCCCGATTAGCTACATCTCTTAACTTAAAGATGAAAAAAATAGAACATCAATTCAAACCAAGCCTAAGTAAGCTATTAAATGAGGATTGCTAAAGGCCAATAATCCAACAAGACTTCCATTGATATTATCATTGGTACATTACATCAAATTTATGCAAAACTTATGATCATAAGCAATATCAAATAAAAATGGAGGGTCCTTAAGTTTTAGGTGGGTATGAATTGAGCCCATGATTTGGAGGTATGAATCCATCCCACGATTTGGAGGTTATTCCTCGGCACACCCAAATACAATAACCCCCAATATTTATATTACTATGTCAAATTAAAAAAACCCCTTGACCCCTTAATATGAGGTAATATATTTTTGAGGTTTTTAAAAGTATTCAAACCCCCAATATGAATGGACGTGATATGATATTGCCTCACTAGTGAACCCCCCGTGCTCCCAACCCCATGAACCACCTCAGAGCCTGGCTTTTCAATGTGGCTGGAAAAAGTTTGAGCTTCTGATGATCTGTAATGTAATCATAGCTCCTGCATAGGACATCAAATTCAAATAGGAATGTATCTGGGTCTTCCCCTGCCATACCATGAAAATTGGGCAATGCCGAATGTGGAATGTTCTTCATCTGGTTTGTAAGTGTAGATCTAGAATTTTGGATTGGAAATTCGAAAGTGACCGTTCCAGTACTTGATTCTCCATTTGTATTTCCTCAGTTTGTATCCTCCCCACGGGAAATATGTTCTCCATCTCCATCCATATTTACTATAAAATCTTCAAATGTAGATGATCCGGTTGACAATGGAGATTCAACAAACAATTGTTCCTCACCTCCTTAATTGTTGACACTGAGTTGCTCAGGAAACCCTTCTTTTTGAACAAACTCTTTTCTTTGAACGAATTCTCTTACTGACAGATTCTCATTAGCATGCATTGGTAAGACCGTCCCGTCGATATGCGTGGTAGAATGATCAGGCCTTTCAATCTCTTGATTAGAACTGCTAATAAAAGGTGACCTACCTTGAACACGTCCTCCTCTTAGTGCGCTTCCTGCACGGTTAGTACCTGGGGGGGTATCATATGCGTATACAAGTCTACCTGTACTATCTCTTACTCTACGCATGAATACTTTTCATGTTCCAGGATCACAGGGACTTGCGGTGGGCAATATTCTAATGAATTTGTCTGTGCATCTTACTCATCCCTCCTCTGAAATCACACCAGACTATTTTCCAGAAAAAAATATATGTCACACACAATCCACTCAAAGAAAAAGAGAGAAATCACAACTAGAACCAAATATAATCAATCGAAACTACAATGTCCTTGGCAGCTCCCCGGCAATGGCGCCAAAATGACGAGCTGTTTAATTCCTTTTTAATTAAATCAAAATAGAAAGTTGTTCATAAATTGTCAACCCAGGGCCACGAAGGATTATGAGCTACCAAGCAAAATATATGCCAGACACTGCAACTTGGATGATCTTAACATAGAGGAAATCAAGGAGTTACTGAATTGAAATTAGGATGTAATCTTTTGGTGAATAGACTCCTAAGAAATTGCCAGCTACAGAAAGAATCTTGCAATCAAATCCAAACACTTAACTATCAACTTCAAGAAATGTTCTGCTATGCTATGGAAAGTAATCAACAATTAACAACACTCTGTCATACTACAGAAAGCAATTGATTTCTAAATCTACTTGAAAAAATGAGAAATTCCCAGGGAAACAATTCGATAAAATACAACTGAAATGAAGAAATTAAATAGACCAATTAAATTCTATAGTCTACCTCTAACCTTACACACTAACAACAAAGTTCCAATAATAACTTAATGTATCCATTCACCACAGGATTAATTCTAATTCAACGTTCATCATTCATCTATTCCTCTGTAATTGTAACAGAAATGACAGTGCAATCCGATCGTATCTCTAATTAAAGAATTCACACTTAGCTATGTTCAACACACAAATTCTGAATATTAAACAATTAAATCAATCACACTTCATCAAACATTAAATTTATCAACCTGAACAATCATGCATAAAGGAAAGAGATCCTACTTATAACTGCACCTGTTACAGAAGGGGTCCCTGCCTCCGGCAACAGGAGCTGAACAGCCACTCAATCACATGAGATTAATCAACGCATTCCAATCAGATAAACCAGAAATCTTTTATATAAAAGCCTGATATAGTGTTCAATAGATCTTATGCAATTTTGTGGCTAACCCTTCTAAAGAGTCCCAATGTCTTTTATACATCAACACCTATGAGAGAAATATGAGAGATTGTATAGTTACAACAGGTTTCCAATTAAGGCCTATCTACAGATCTTCATAGATATATTTCAGTAGCCTGCATCATGGAGAGTGGAGACAATCCCAGAGATATTGGAGTAATCAACTATGAGTCATCATAGACCCAAGGTACTAAATTAAGTACAAAATCTCCAATCCTTGGATCGACTGCATCATCATCTGAACGTCGGGTAAGTAACCAAAATGATGTAAAGAAATACATCAACTTGATACCTTTGTGTAATAGCTCAAGACTGAAATGCATATCCTCCAGCTTTCATAACCCTTCATTATGCAACCTGTAGGTAAACTGATATAGAACCCGAAACAACACTTCTTTTGTAGGCAATAATGGCAACATAACTCTATCCAATCATAAGCAATCGAAAAATATCAAAGAGGACAAGATCAATCCTTAACAAAGCCAAAATGTGCAAGATGTAGAGAGCTAGTGGTAATACAGGATTATGCCAAAAAAGATTCATAGACAAGGTAGAATAAAGGAACAAAACGGGTCATATGCACAACTAGTCAATGAGCTCATTGCAGAAACAAAGAGAAGAATTTCCATAGAGTTCGAGATGAAGGACCTAGGAATGATGCACTACTTCTTTGGTATGGAGGTGTGGCAGAGTTCAGATGGGATTTTCCTTGGTCAAGGAAAGTATGCAATGGATATTCTGAAGAGGTTCAGAATGATGGACTGCAAGGCAATGGTCACACCAATGGCATCTAACTTGAAGCTACCATGTGATGCTTCTTCAGAGACAATTGATGCCATGATGTACAGGCAGATGATTGGTTCATTAATGTACTTGATGAACATGAGACCAGACATATGCTTTGCTATGAACACCCTGATCCAATTCTTGATAGATCCAAGACATGTTCACCTGATTGTTGCAAAACATATATTGAGGTACCTAAATGGTAAAATTGAGTATGGGCTCAAATATGCAACGAATCAGAAGATTAACCTGCATGGTTATGTTGATTTAGATTGGGCAAGAAATGCCATAGAAAGGAAGAGCACTTCAGGATGTTGCTTAAGTTTCGGATCAGGTATAATCTCTTGGTTTAGTAGGAAGCAGTCATGTGTGGCACTGTGTATAGCCGAGGCAGAGTATATTGCATCTTGTTCGGCTAGTTGTGAGGCAGTATGGCTTCAGAAGCTACTGTCAGATTTATTTGATCTCCAGTTAGAGGCGACTTGTATCTTTTGTGACAACCATATTTTTGTAAAGTTGTTTGAGAACCTGATGTTCCATGACAAGTAGAAGCATATTGAGATCAAGTACCACTATATCTGGGATATGGTGTAGAGAGGAGCAGTGAAGCTCCAGTATGTGGCGACAGATGATCATATAACCGATGTGTTGACCAATCCATTGGCAAGAGTGAACTTTAAGTACTTTAGAGAGAAGCTTGGTGTTATCCAGATCGATGTTCCTCGAAAGAGGGAGTGATGTGACAAGTCTGGAAGATGCAGGTGCAACAGGGTTGCATCTTACATGGTGGAAGACACATGTGGTCCGAAAGGACGTAATGCATCTGGGATGCTATTGGGATGTATCCAGATGTTTGAACACGTTGGTGGTCCATGAGTCATAAAGCATCTGGGATGCACCTGGGATGTATATTACATGGTGGAAGGCGCAAGTGGTCCAAAAGGATGTAATGCATCTAGGATGCTCCTGGTATGTATCCACATGTTTGAATATGCAGGTTGACCGAGAGAGTCGTAATACATCTGGGTTGTATCCATTGGGTGGAAGAAATAGATGTTCCTGGGTTGTATCCACTGGGTGGAAGATGCAGGTTGGTTGAGAGAGAGACATAATATATATGGGTTGTATCCTCTAGGTGGAAGATACAGATTTTCCTGGGATGTATCCACTGGGTGGAAGACGCAGGTTGTCTGGTGGACATAGTAAATGCACCTGTGCTGATCTCCACATGAGATGATGAGATGATCTGGATATGATGAGATGATAGTAGGAGACACAGGTGATTGCTATGGAAATGTAATATGTGGTACTGGGATGTACCTACTTGATGGCTTGCGCATATATATGATGAAGTCCTAGATGAGAGCTAAGCCTACATCCAACATGAAAAAGGGTTGGCTCTATAGAAATTCTCATGACGGGTATATTCGAGAGATGTCACTACTCAATGATCAACAAGATGAGAATTATTGTAGCAGTAATGATGATGATGATATAGCGATGATGACGTTGTCCAGAGATTATGTCCAACTGTGATGATGACTGTGTCGAGATATTACCTTCCTAGTTAAGAGGGAGTGTTGTTGTAAATGTAACTTCAGAAGATATTCTTTTGTATATTATTATATTATTACTATACTTTTATTGTACCTCCATCGGAGATATTTTTCCTCTGTTCGGGGATGTCATTATTGTATTTGGTCATGTAAGAATATTGAGGTAAAACCTCCATTGTAAGTCAGGGAAATAGTCCCCAAAAGGATAAATGTAAAATGTATTTTTGAGTCTCCCTAGGAGAGGTCGGCCCAGTTAGTTAAGGAAGTCCGTCCCATTGGGGATTTCAGTCAGTCACATGTAAAGTATAAATAGGGAGATTCTCTCCCTCATTTGGACACACACCAAAAAGCAAGTTCGCTTTAAGGAAGAGAAAGACAAGTTTGTTGAAGGAAGAAGAAGGAAGCTGCAGAAGTCATCTTATCTTTGGTTTTTCTATCTTGGTTTGATATTGTACTAAGTGATGAATCTATTGTTGAAGAAGTTGAAGGGGTTTTATCCTTTATGGTTTCCCCGAGGAAATTTCTTATGTTCTTTTGTATTGTTGTGCTTGTCTATCTTTCAGATTAAAGATCTAACATAACTGAATTAAATTGAAAACACTAACAGATCCTACCATGTACAGACAACTCATTGGTTCCTTGATGTATTTGATACATAGTAGACTAGACATATGTTATGTAGTGAGTATCTTGAGTCAATTCATGTCTGAGCCAAGATATAGACATTGGGTTGTTTCCAAGCATGTGCTTAGATACCTTCGAGGTACTATTGCTTATGGACTCAGATATGCTTCTAGTGATGGAATGATGCAGCTACTTGGATATGATGACTCTGACTAGGTTGGTAGTATTGTGTACCAAAAGAATACATCTAGATTTTGTTTAAGCATGGCATCAGTTGTGATCTCTTGGTTCAGTAGGAAGCAGGGATCTGTATCCTAGATTACTATAGAATTAGAGTATATTGCAACTAGTAATGCCTATAGAGAAGATGTGTGGCTTAGGAAACTAATTGTTGGTTTGTTCGGTGAGAAGCTTGAGACTATTGTCATTTTCTATGATAATCAGGGCTACATTAAGCTCTCTGAAAACCATGTGTTTCTTGGCAGGTCGAAACAAATCGAGATGAAGTATCACTACATCAGACACATGGGCCAGAGAGGTTCCATAAGACTTCAATACATTGCTACTGGTGAAAATATTGCAGATATGTTGACTAAGCCTCTATTCACAGTGAAGTACAGGTACTTCCGAGACAAGATTGGCATGACAGAGAATGCCTCCCTTGCTGATAGGAAGTGTTAAAGTTACAACATCATGAGTCATTCTCCGGGTCAATATTGTGTGTCAATATTGAGCCTCATGTGTCGAGGTAGTTCCTTATAGGAGCCTGAGTTGGACTCAAGAAACTTGGAGAAGAATCTTGAGTTAGACTCAAGAATGGTTACACCTCATGTGTTGAGGCAAGTGCTTTGTATGTCAAAGTAATGATGTTCTATAATATTGCTAGTCAAGGCTAAGGTTTTGTGTGTCAAAATAGATCCTCATGTGTTTAGGTGGTGCCTCATGTGTTGAGGTGATTCTTTGCATGTCAAAGCATGTATGGTGTGCAATGTACTACTAACCATGGTTGAGCTATTAAGTCTCCTCTAGAGACCGGCCACCTCTAGAGTCAATTAATTTAGCATATAACCACTTGGAATGATAGTAGAACAATATGATCACATCATTGGGAAAATATACTTAGTATATTTGATATGATAATTAAGTTGGCACGTGTGGACCATGCAAATAAGACAAGAGATAAACATAATATGTGATAAGATACGAGAGAATTTGAATTGCACATAAATAATTAATTAAGCAAGAATTTGAATTGTTAAACTTCAATGATGTTAACAAGAAATATTTCAGTTAACATAATTAACTAAGTGATAACAAAGAAGATCTAGTTAACTAAGTGTTATTTCATGATGACACTTATGCTAAACTAAAAGATGGCACTTGTGTTAAACTAAAAGATGACACTTGAGTTGCTACACTTGCATGACGACACATAAGTTAGACACCTAACTAAGTGAGAAAGCTTTTAGTTAAGAGGCGAGTTCATCCTAAAGTCAGTTCAACGAGTTAATGCATTGCATGATAAGTGAGGCACACTTCTCCATGCAAGATTGATATCTCCAAGGTTGGATCAAATTTCTATGAAGTATTTCTGTGCATGTGACTATTATTAGCCAGTTGGTTGATTGGAGAATTATTCTCCTGAGTCTCTCTTCTATATCTATCTTTGTCTTGCTTTATAATTGCACCGGTGGTGCTTGATGTAAAATACATTCTCTGATATCTACAATATAATAAGGAAGGTTTTGTTGGGGTTTTCTCCCTCAATTCATAGAGGGTTTCCCTAGGGTAAATTCATGTGTCTAATGGGATTGCTTATGTGTATGATTGTTATTTGATTTCAAGTAACATTGCATTTCCGATTTAAAGACTAAAAAATAATAATAGGAAGGACACCATTCCTCCTTCATTTTCTGACTTCATTTTGTTCGGACTTTTCATTGGAGCATTCTTAATGAGTTCTCTAGCATAGCTTATAGACCTAGATTTTTTTTTTGTTTCTATCTCTTCTCATTTTTATTCTCTGTTTTTTCTCCTAGATTTTTTAAGGGGTAACCTTTGTTCCTTTGATTCCTCCATCTCTTATTTATGTTGTTTCTTGGACTTCATCCTAGTCACTATGCCATTAAGTGTTGCAGATGCCCTTTTTATGATGAAGAAATTTCTTTGATTTGTTCTAAAGGAACGGAAGCCATGCCTTGTTATTTCCTTTGAATATGATCTCTTCTAACATTGGTTGTTCTTGATATTTGGGCATTTTTCCAGAGATCCCAATGAAACGGCTTGAGCTTGGGCACTAGAATGCATCTCAAGATCGATTTTTGCAAGAGCCATCCATAGAGATATTTATAGCTTTAGGGAGACCCTTTTCCAGATCTACTTCAATGCAAATTTGAGCATGGGGTAAAATTGGGGCCATTGGTTCATATCCGTGTATGTAGCAGCAAAGAGAGTTTCCAATATCAACAAGGTCCTCATCACTCCAGCATTGTAGAGACATATGAATATGGAAAACCCACACCGTGATTGTTGATGGGATGTATTTTTTAGGGTCAAAAGCCATAAACCACATATTCAAATACATTCCTATTGGTCACATAAAGTAAGGGCCACTCCTAAATATGCAATCTTAATCCTCTTTTCTCTCAAAGAGGAAGAAAAAATACCCCCTTCCACAAAAACATTGTTGTATATCTCCCTTGATGACAAGCCTCCAATTCTTTGAGATCCATATTTCCATAGCTTTGAGTGAAGGCCAAAGCCCAATAAATTGACCAACCAACCCACACTATGAGAGAGATAGGGATTTGATGATCCACAAACAGTAGACCTATGGCCCGTCTGTTTTACCAACATGGACAATTCTGCAGAAATAAAATTAAATGCTTTCTTTGCAATGAAAATTGGGATAACTAGTTAATGAAAACTACAATCGTAAAAACCGTTTTCTTCATCCTATAACAATTTCAGATGACCAAAAATGTTTTATTCATCCCTAGGTTGTTTAATTTGCACCCAATATCAAAATAAAAGTGTTTGGCACTATTTAAGAACACCCAGTAGCCATGAAAATTCCCATGCATCTATAAATTCACCCAAAGCAATGAAATAAATACCTCAGGGATTGCAAACTCTCCCTAGGAAATTAAACAAATACCCTAGGCACAAAAAAAATTCCCCAACATATTTAAATT
The DNA here is from genome assembly GCA_027924585.1 of Larix kaempferi. NCBI lineage: Eukaryota > Viridiplantae > Streptophyta > Pinopsida > Pinales > Pinaceae > Larix > Larix kaempferi. The sequence goes on along the minus strand of BSBM01000063.1, from coordinate 15,513,500 downwards.
CTCCCAAGCAATGATAAAAATTCCCAACATAGATAAAAAAATGCTCCAAGCACAATTAAATTATCCTAGCTGTGATAAAAACTGCCCCAGGCACAATTAAATTCTCCCAGTTGTGATAAAAATTCCCCAGGAAAAATTAAATTTTCTCAATGGCAATCAAACAACACATTGAGCACAATTAAATTCTCCCAACTATGATAAAAATTCCCTAGGAACAGTTAAATTAACTCTGTTGTGATAAAAATTCCAGGTGATTTCTACACTTCTTCTTTTGTCTCTGTGGGTACAATCACTTTCCACTTGGACTTGTGCCATTTTGGACACAATTTTGGATGAATTTTCCAAAACTTCTCATCCATGTGTCCATCCACATCACAATGTTTACAATGTCCATTAGGATCCCTCCTTTTCTCAACTATGGCTACAATCTTCTTGTCTTTTCTCTTGTTGGTTTCTTCTTGGCCCTTGTGCAGATATCCCTTCTTCATGTCCATCTCAATGTTGAGAGCCTTCTCGCTTGCCTCATCTATGCTCTTCACACTAAGAAGCTACAACTTCCTTCGGATGTGGCTATAGAGTCCTCCAAGGTACTTTACCACTACCCCTGGCTCGTCCAAAGAGATACCCAACCTAATGGATTGCCTCTTGAATTCAGAAGTGTATTCTTGTACTCCTTGTCCATGTTCTTGCCGAAGGTACTGCCATTTCATGAGTTGCTCCTCTTCATATCCTATGGGTGTGTTAAGAAATCCGTCCTATGGGTAGTTAGATTTAGCCAGAGATTAAAATGAGATCAACTAAGTCTAATCTAAGACAGTAAACAAACAAATGCAACCTTAAATTCCTATATCTAACTATGCATACAAATTCTTGACGTATTTGAAAAAAAGAATTAGTATTACTTACTTCAAATCTGATGTTTGTCTTAACTCCAGCTCTAATCTTGAATTCCACAAGTAGAGCCTGTTCTAGTCAAAGCAAACAACAAGAAACCCGATTTCCAAATACTATGTATAATAGTTAGGATATAAATCAAACTAGAAACATATTTATGATACTGATTGGATCAAGAAGCACAAAATGGGAAAATAAGACAAGTTATATTGATGAAAGCTAGAATAATCTTACAAAGCCACTTCTTAATGTCCAAGTAACAACCTTAGCTCCAAAGCCTTCCTCCTTGCTACCTCTGCAAAACTCTTAGGACCATAGGTTTGATACCTCAAATTGTTCTCCCCTTAGCCCATGGATGGCCTCCTTCTTATAGGATTTGGGAGGCCAACTACTAGGAGAGGAAGATGGATCTAGGAGAGACAATGGTGGATCAAGGAGGTTGAACCAGACCAAAAAGGGAAGGTAAGTGAGGATTCGAAGGGAACTCTCAATACCATAAAATTCTCCGAGAGATAAGATCCAAGATCCATGCTAAAGGTGGTTGGAAGGAAATTTCCACGCCTCAAGAGCTGAGCAAGGCACGATTAAGTTGAAATTTTCGCGCCCCTGCAATTATGCAGAATGTGAAAAAGCGTAATTTTCGCGTCCTGCACCACTATCAGGGTGCGAAAATTCTAGTAAAGTGGGAGAAATAGGGTGACATTTTGACTTTATGATGTGGCACTCGGCTCAAACAAGTTGGATTTAGCTCTAGGGATTCCAAGGAAGGCCAAACAGAGGACCAACTAGGTGGGAGTAAGTTCTGATATTGATTAAGAGGAAGCATCTTTAGGTTTCACATGGGGATAAACCATGACGAGGTGGAACGACACTCAAAGTGGGACTTTGAGATATAACATATGCCCCCTAAAGTGTGAGGTCAGAAGAAACTGATGGTTGAAACACTTTACAAATAAATTAGTCCGTAGAGATAGTAGCAAGGAGGTTGGAGGGGAGTTGCAAGGAAACAAGATGTCAAATAACACCAAGGCGGGAATAGCCATGCTCGGGACAACTGACTCAAAGCATGGATGCCGACCAATACAATGCATATCCGTGACATAACTGACATGATAGAGACTGTAAACAAATCATGGCTACGAAGAACAAAAGTAGATCCATGACTAGATAACAACACATCCAGGACCATCCAGGGTCTTCTACTCAATCCCAAAGCGATACAAATCTAACCATGTGATTACAAGGTGTTGAAGTCGAACATGGAAGAGACTATTTGATTACCAGCCAATGATGTAAGTTGTTAACAAGTACGAGGGTAATCACCAATGATGACAATGATCCCCAAGGTATGTCTACTATAGCCCAATGAATGTGAATAAAGAGTCTTGAAGTCGAACATTCGAGGTATTATTTGATCAGAGTCCAATGATGGAAACCTACTGTCGAATACGAGGAAACCTTCAATTGAGGCATGTAGGTACCAAGGTACTATGGTTGGTTCCTAAATCTAATTCTTGGATAGAGATTTGACGTCGATAGGAATAGACTCATTGAAGATGGACCATAATGAATCCCACATCATTGACATGAAACCGATATAGGAAAGAGGTGTGGAGAAAAGGATCAAAGGAGTACATACTGACACAAAAATGGAGGGTTGACAAAATGGTAAAAGGTTGACTCAAGGTCACATTGACCCTTTGAACATATAACAACATGAGACAGGACTTGGCAGCAGGGATTAATTAGCAGAAACAACCACAAGATGAGTAGACTCAAGGCAAAGAAGACGACTCATGATTGTAGTTATAACTCAACAGAGAGACTGAATACCCAAAGAAGACAAGGTGTAAATGCATGCCATGTTCAAAGGTAACAACTCACAAGCTTCCAAAAATTAAACTCGGCTTATTTCCCAATTTCCCCCCATCATAATTGATGAGTACCTCGTTGTTTAACAAGCTTGAAGAGGATAACAGATGATTGGTATAGCTCACGTTTAAGTGAGTCCATCCTTGTATGTTTTACGAACCTAAGGAAGGAGAGGTTTGACTCCATAAGGATCCTTCAATGTTTAATTTTACGAGTCCAAAGAAGGGTAACTCGACAGTTTTTCATGTTTAGAGAATCTAAAATAACTTAAAGAAGATTCCAAGGTTTGAATTTTTTGTAACAATTAGTCCCTAGTCCCGAAAAAGTATAAAATAATATCCAGAAGAACTCTCCTAGTCATGATTGACCAAGGTATACCTTTCTCGTAAATAATCTAGAAGGTCCGAAAAAGGGGTAACCTATGACCGAATAGATGACCTTTCAAATACTTTTACAACTGTGAAAGTGACAAGAACACTTGGCAATATTTTCGAAATTTGGGAGTTTGAAAAGAGCTTAAAGAAAACTCTAATGGTTCTGTTTTCATAAGTTAATCATATTAGTCCGAAAAAGAGAGAAAATAATACTAATATGATACTTTACTCATCGTTTTTCGAGCACGAATAAAGTAAACTTAGCTCGACACCATTTTACTTGGTTTTGACAAGCACAAATCAGGTGTGAAAAGCGCTTGGAATCTTTTTCATATTTGGTTCTAGAGCACGAAAAAGAGAAAGTAAGCTCAAACGGAGGTCAAATACACGACACCACCAATGTGAACGGCATACATGAACCTGTAAAATGTAGTCAAAAACCCTAGAAACAGACATTAGGTCATAAAAATGTGAAGAATTAACTCAAAAAGGTTTTTAAATGTAGAAATAGGTAAAAATAGCCACATTATATGTATAAAAGAGGGAAAAAGGAGAAATTACCCATTATGACTTAGCTATATTTTACCCAAAGGAGATTTTCACCTTGGGGAGAGCAAAACTTTAGCTGAGGATATCGGGAGATCCAAGGCGCCATTCTGACCACTGTTCGAAGCAAGTGAGTCCTTTCAGCCTCCTCTTTCTTTCCATCCCTTTAGTTTTTAATTTCATGCAATTTTATGGGGTTGGAAAGGGCCTTAGGGCACCAAATTTGTGCCCTGAAATTTCCGCGCCCCCTATATTGGGAAGCACAAAAATTCAGGGAATTTCATGCTCTGGCATTTGGTAGGGGCACAAAAATTAGCATTTTTCACATCCCCTACACTTCCCAAGGCGCGAAAATCCGTAGACTTGGGAAATGAAATGCTTGCTTCTCCCTTTTGGCATGAAGATAGGTTTCCATTTTCTGACTGAGATCTCCCCTGATGATTTGCAGGAGATTCCAAATGACTAGAGCGAAAAATGGTGGATTGGAATGAAAGAGAACATGAAATGGATAAAAGGAAACTTTGAATGATGATGCCACACTAGCCGCATTACGAGCATGTGGTCTATTGAAGTTTTTTAAGACCATAGGTATCCGCAAGCAGGGGAATCTATTGAACCACATTATCCAAATGTGGGATGTCAACATTCAGGCTTTTCGCATTAGAGAACACATACTCGAGATCGAACTCGAGGATATCTACTTCTTGACCGGTCTCTCCAAGAGGGGGCACGATTCAATCTATCAGGGAACCAGACCACCGAAGAGACCACGAATACATATATTTCTTAGTATTGTAGACAGGGATCCCGCAAGAAGAGCGGGAAAGTTCTCATTGCAAATGTGATAGATCTTCCTTTGAGGACAATCTTGTATACCATTGCATGTGTGGTAGGAAGTGTGGGAGCTCACCATGCAACCAAAGCGCAAATTAATTATGCTGTGGAATGCATGGAACCAAAACTGTTCAATTGGTGTGAAGGGGTCTTGTTCAACCTTAAGGATCAGGTAACTAAATGCAGCAATGGAACCATCCACCAATTCGGGTATGGTAGTATCTTGGTCACCTTCTTCTTGGAGAGGGTGTCGTTATTGCATCCTTGGATAGAGAGGCCTCGTAGTCTCGCATCCAATCCACGGATGGGGTGATGGAGTGATTATGTTGGACGGCTTGGTAGGCCGCGGGTCCTAGAATTTGGTGAGGATTTCTTCCCATGGCTCGAGGAGAAGATTATCATGATAGAAGACTATCCCTATGATGGGGTGTACTTCCATGGTGATATTGATCTAGACCTACCTGAGGATGATGAATGGGACGAGTTAGGTATATGACCTTCAAACTTGTTTTTAATTTTTTAAAGTTTATGTCATTTTTTGTTTTGTTTTGATAATGTGTAGAAATTCTAATGTATATGTATAATGCTGCAGATCAAGGGCCAATGAGGCTAGCAGGATTGTCTCCACTGCGATGACGTGGGGCAAAGTACCAAGCTGAAGAAGACTAGGCAGGAGGGCTCCGCAATGTGGAGCGGAACTTAGAGGGATTGACCATGGGTGTTCCTCCTATGAGGATGCTCGAGGTGTCATATCATCTCTAAAGGAACAATGTGGGCATGCTAGAGCGGATTGGGCGGTTGCTCCGTAGAGTCACTAGGGCATTGGTGTGCTACCATGAGCACTGTGCACCTCATGATTAGTGTTTAGGAAGTAGTATTACTACCGGAATGCATACGATATGTATGCTAGAGAGCCAATTTTTGTATGGGATGTGATCCCAATTTTGACCTTCGACACATTATACTATTTTATATGGCATAAAAACACTTTTGACATGATATATACATATGGATCTATCTCTATTGTTTACATATGATGACTTGTATGTTACATTTTTACATGTATTATTTTATGGTGTATTGATTATGTGTGTGCTAGATGCCAATCCAACATATAGTTCGCTAACGAATCAGCCATCATGTTGAATTCACTTGGTACATGTTGATATAAAATGTAATCAAATTATTGTTGAAGGAGGCATACCCTTCTATATAAGCGAAGTAGTGTAGGATCACGAACGGTGTAGATGTGGTTCAACTGAGATACCACGAGTTGAGTGTCTAGGTAGACTATAAAGGAAAGGATTCCAAGTGAAGAAACTTCAGTTAGGAGTCCAATGACTGCATGGTACTCCGCAATGTTGTTTTTTGCGGTGCCCAAGAAAATGCCACCTGAGGATATCAACTTGCCGACAAAGGAATAAAGTACCCATGCTGCAAACGCAAGGTTCTAGGTATGTCGACTAGCGTCATCCATGAATCCAAAGTATGTCGACATCTGCGCATAAAAGCACAAGTCGAGATAAATGATGGTGTACAAGATAGAACCTAACATGCAAAAACTAAACCACAATCACACTATATACATTATATATAAGGTTTTCCACGTAGGACAAACCTATGCGTAGAATATCTTTAGGTAAATCCCGTTGCGGGGCTCTCCCAAAGATATACCATCATAGTCTACGAGCTCGTAAGCTTCCTTCTCTAACACACGTTTAAAAATGTAGGGACCATACCACATAGATTCTAACTTGACTTTACCTAACTTATTGTGCATCTAGTCGTAGGTTAAGACTAGGTCACCTTCGTTGAAAACCAGAGGTTGGACGGATTTATCATATTGAGCTTTGACGCGTTATTTATGGGCCTCGTTGGCGAGTGTAGCATCTCAGCGAGATTCTTCTAGCTTGGATAGGTATATAAATTTTTCTTCCTCAGTGGTTGTGTTGGATAAGAGTTCTACGGCTAGATTTAGAGACAGTATCTCACATTTAATTGGTAGGATTGCTTCCAGGCCATAGACTAGTTAGAATGGTGTAAACCCGGTTGCATTTTTGACCGAATTTTTGTAGTCCCAAAGAGATGAGAATAGAGCTAAGTGACATTTATATTTTTGGGTACCCATGGTACGTTGGATCATGTGTTTCGAGACTTTATTAATTGCCTCTACTTGACCATTTTCCTGTGGGTAGTATGGGGTTGATTTTTCGTGATGAAAAACTAGTTTGGAACTCAGCTCATCCATCATATGGTTCCTGAAATAGGAACTGTGGTCAGTCACGATGGCCTGCGGGACTTCGAACCTAGCTATGATATGATTGAATATGAATAAATTTATTTCCTTTCTGTCTTCTGTGTACGTAGGCATGGCTTCATCCCATTTAGTGAAGTATTCAACAACTACAATAACATAGCTATGCCCCCCGGCTGAAGTGGGATTACAGTGCATAAAGTCAATACCCCATTTTGCAAAGGGGTCGACGGCAATGACAGGATGATGTGGAGTGGAGTGTTAACATTTCTTGTTGTGAAAGAATTGGCATGGGGGGAACTTCTTAACTACTTCAACACAGTCTTTGAAGATTGAAGGCCAGAAGTAACCCGCACACAAGATTTTCTGGGTTGTATCCATCCCAGAAAGATGACCACCACATGCTCTAGGGTTGCAGTCATTAAGAACATGTTCGGCTTCGTCAAGGGTTATAAAACATCATAACATGGAATCAATACCATGGTGGTAAAGGGTATCGCTAATGATAAGGTAATATTTATTGTGGTTTCTTATGCAGTGACGTTCATCACGGTTGAGATTAGCCCGAAAACGTTGGGTCTAGAGATACAAGATGATGTCCCCATACCAGGGATCAGTCGTGCCAATGAGAAACAAAGATTCATCTGGAACAAATCAATGGGCTCAGATTGATCATTGACACAGGGCAATGCGAAAATAAGCTCTGCAAAGACCAAGGATTTTTTGGAATTCTCTTTGGAAAACTCCAAATCGAATTCCTGGAGAACGACAATCCAACGAGAATATTTGCCCCCTAGCACTTAATGTGTTAGGATGTAGTACATCGGATTGAAGTTCGTGATGATGGTGGTTTTGTAGAGAAAAATGTAATCTCTAAATCTCTGGACCACAAAAACTGTGGCCAGAGCCAGTTTCTCCACATGCGAGTAACGTGTTTCAAAGTCAATAAGACTCTTGCTGAGGTAGTATACTACATGTTCTTGATCGTTATTGTCTTCTTGAACTAGCACCATGCCGACAGTGGTAGTAGAGGCAGCAAGATATAAAATGTAGTCCCGTGTATAGTTGGGGGGTTGTATCATGGGAGCATTGGTAAGGGCCTTCTTCAAGTTGTCGAAAGACCGTTGGGATTCATCATCCCAGATGAAAGGAATGTATTTCTTAAGGAGCCTTATGTATCCCTTAGTAATCTCAGTGAATTTGCAGACAAAGCGAGGTAAAAATTTCGCATGCCCTTGCAAACTTTGCAGTTCTGGAATATTGGAGGGATAAAGTAAGGCTAAAATAGCCTCCACCTTCGAAGGATTAAGGTGCATGTCATCCTTAGAGATAATGAATCTTGACAATATACCGGATTTGACACAAAATAAACATTTATGGAGATTCAAGCGAATGTTGTAGTGGTGACATCGTGAGAATATTGCACTCAGATGATCGGGATGGTCCTCTCGTGAATTGGAATGCACGGGTAGGTCATCTAGATAAGGTTCCACAACATGCTTTATATCATGAAATGCATATGACATGGCCAAAAGGTAATTTTCGATATGCAAAGGTCCCCCATGGACATATAAAAGCAGCCTTATGCTGGTCAGATGGGAGTATCTCAATCTAATTGTAGTCAGAGAAGCCATCCAGAAATTAAAATATGATGCTCCTGGCACAGTTGTCGATAATCTGGTCGATGAAGCGAGTTGGGTAGTTGTCCTTGGGACAAGCTTTGTTCAAATATCTATAATCAATGCAAACTCTAATCGTACCTTGTTTCTTAGCTACAGGGACAATATTGGACACCCAATCTGTCAATGGGACAGGGTAAATGAAACCAGCACAAAGAATTTTTTCGACTTCCTCTTTAATAGATGCAGTTTTGCGAGGGTGGACAGGTTGGAGTCTGCCGGACGGGTCGGGCACCATGATAGACTTGAATTCCATGAACCACTATAGAGGGGTCTATCCCACGGATAATTTTAGGGGTGAAATTTATCCCATGGGCTATTTTTCCATGTTTTTTTTCCAAAAACCGATTCACCAATTTGCATTTTTTGAAGCCCCATTTCGCCCAATTTTGATGGGGTAAACTTTTTTCACTGTAAAAATCGCCAAATTATTATATAAACTATATAAAATCCTTATAAATTGAAATAATTTTAGAAAAATATCGCCAAATATTTTATAGTTGACACTTTAAGAATTGGTATGATTCGCCAAGGTTTATACACTTTTAAATAAGTATAGGTCCTTCAAATTATGCCTGGTCTATCCCTGGCATTTCTTCATAACTCCAAGCAAAAACATAGCAGAACTCTTTGAATAAGGAAGTATAGAATAACACCTCAGTAGGTGTGCATGTTTTGCCTAAATGGATGTGTTCCATGATACCATGTTTCACGGAGATGTCAATAGGAATGGTTTCCATGATATTTGCTAAGTTTCCTTCGGAAAACACATCATGTGAAGAAGAGGGAAATTTAGTTTTGGCAACGTCCAGTGAAACGTTGTATTTTGTATCATGATTGACCACCTGAATCGTTTGGAAAGAAGACCAATGATGGTGAGTTTCCCATGGTGGTTCATCGATTCTCATGATCTCCATGATCGATTCTTCAGACGAAAAGCTTGTGAAAGGGAGTCTATAGAGGGAAACGATGAATGGATTCGAGGCAGGAGAGGTGTCACACTATGGCGGTCAATTGTGTCGATCCAATCGGATGTTGATTGAATCACATGGTAGGTTGCTTGATTGTGGTTCAAAGGCATGCAATCACCAATGTTTTCATAGTCGGCGGGACTCAGTATAACCCAAGAATCATGAGATTCGTGAGGTTGAACGATGCTCGAAGAGATCATATTGATTGGAAAGATTGGGGGTGGAAGCTCCGGAAATACTCCAATGATGGAGGAGTCTTTTAGTCAACTGACACGAATGTCCTCATAATGATGTTGAGCTTGCATCAATAATGGAAAATTATTGGCGGTGTTGGACTGGACTTCCGAAGTGCAAAATTCTAATTGATCGATGGTAACAATTTTCCCCTGATGAGGAAATTGGACCAAACGGGAAACCGAGGATGCTACAACAGTCATGGCAGAAAACTAATTTCGATCGAGTAATATGTTGTAATCTAATAGAGCATATACAATTTCAACATGGATAGAGTCGGTTTTTCCCCCTAGTTCTACAGCGAGCGATGGGATGAGTTCGTACGGTTGAAAACCACGACTGTCAAAAGATTTTAGAGTAGTGGGATACTAAGTGACTTTGGGAGAGTCGATAGCTCTCCAACAGGACAAAGACATGATTGAAGTGGAAGCAGCTTTGTCCAAAACGGTACGATGGATGTTGTTTCAACAAATATTAGTATGAATATGGAAATCCAATTGGTGAGATAATGTCGGCTTAAAGTATTCCAAATTGAACATGATTGTATTGGAAGAATCGGGATTGATGGCTCCAAGTGTTGCCAATAAGGTTCTACACTGAGTAGGACAGTGTTGTAGGACTTCGAGAGTAGACATTGCACAAGGTGCTTGAGCTAAGTCCTCAACGATGTTGTAATTTTGGGAAGCTCGCGCATTTGGATTAAATTTTTCCTTTTGAATGGTGGCCTTTGGTGGGCACAACACAATGTCAGTAGGAGGTCTCTCGATGTGAATAGAAGCTGTAGAAGGAGGAGCAGAAGGAATTTCTTCCAAGGGAGTTTTCTCTTTGGAATTCCCATTCTTATTTGGAATGGAGACAGGGTCATATGTCTTTGAACGAGTGGATATGTGAACAATCTTGTTACTCATCATAAGGATATCGTGATGGGAAGATGTCTCTGGTTGGGAATTATCATTCTAGCTTCCTCCTTGCAGAGGGTTGTGTGACACCATCTGCTATTGTTGATGTGGGAAAGGGTCAGTTAAGACTGTCGGGCGGGAAGATCCTTTAAAAAATTTATTGACTTCCTCTTTATAAGGACATTCCTTTGTGTAGTGGTATTCCTAACATATGAGGCAGGGGAAATTAGCTTTCCGTTAAGGTTTGTTGTCAGCGTTGGTTTGTTGCGGTTTGGGATTTTCCTGCTGAGTGGAAGATTTTTTAGGTTTCCCTTTATTGTTCTTATTTTTCCCTCTAGATTGTTGTGACGAGGATTGAATGGCGTTCACCTCAGAGTTCTGAGCAGGAGAAGTAGAGGTTTTGGGTGTAGCCTGAGTTTGAGGTGGAGTAGCGGTATTTTGTTGTCTACTCGATTTGGTTGTAGGTTGGGCCTTCACGGAACCAACTACACCATCGATAGAAGGTTCGGTAGTGGGCCTGATGGATCACTAGTGGGGCAGGGAGCGTGAGGAATAAGTTTGTATAGTGTTCCAGATTGGGAATAAACCAAATCCATATACTGTGCACGAGCAATTGCTTGTTCCTCTGTGATGGGTCCTCCCATTACAACATCCCTAGCAATGGGTGGCAGTAATGACTTTGTGAACCAATCATCCAGTAATTGGTTTGGAATGGGTTCCTCAATTAATCTTCGACGTCTCCTCCACTCATGAATGTGTTTGGATATTTGGGTGGCAGTATATTGGCACAACGAAGTTAAAAGGTCCGTTCCACTCTCATATCAGATGGGAAGCTAGAAATGTGTCAAAAACTACATAGTAAGGGTGTTGAATTCTCAGAAAGAGTGTTGAGGCAGATCGATATACCATTTTTCTATCATACCAGTGAGTGTACGTTGGAAGAGCCTCAATCGGATAGAATCACCCATCAGTGAGTTCGAAGAACACCAAAGATGGAATGTCATAACATGATTTTTTGGGTCTTCCCCGGGTTTGGAATTGAACTTTGGGATGTCCAATGGTAGTTTGGCAGGGATGGTGGCCAATGAGGTTCATTCCAAATGGGATCGTTTATGAGTCTAAACAAGTCAGGTAGGTCTAATGTTTCCAAAAATGGGAGTTGTCTATTGGGCTACAGGAATGAATGGTATTGATGGGGTGTTGGGATGCCTATCGGGCCTTGGACTGCATATTGTTGCATGTTATACCCAAACATATTACTCGTGGGGTACTGTTGGAAGTTTTGTGCATTAGGGACCATCTGGTTAACCGGTTGTTAATTAGGAATCATAGGATTGATCAATTGATTTGGAATCGAGTTGGATGTTGGTTTTTGAACATACTGCTGGGTGGGAATGAATGGTGTAGAGACCTGGGGTTGTTGAGTCTAGGTAAATTTTCCAAATCGTTGGTTGGGTGGGTTTCCCATGCCTTGAGTAGGGGGGGTGTCTGGAAGAATGGATCCCATGTATTATTTGTTTCACTTTGATTAAGAGACGGGGTTTGAGGGGGTGGGTTCCATTGATTGTTCGAGGCACTAAAATAGGGTACTCTAGAATTCAAGTTAGGGGGGAAGAAGGTTTGATGTTGATTAGTTTTCTCCCTGGCTTGATTCTAGTTTCCAAATATAGAATGCCCCCCAGTAGGTGGGATTTGTGCCCCCCAAGAAGGAATTGGGCCTGATGAAGGAAATTAGATGTTGGTTCCACTTGGGGTACTAACAAAAGGTTGTCCACGTCCAAGTTGATTTTTTGGTCCCCACGGAGCAGATGATGTTGATGGAGGAGGTTTTTTATTGGTCTCACTTGGGGCACCAATGAATGGTCGTCCTCAAAAAAGTGAGGTGTGTGGTCCCCACATGGTAGATGGTTCGGACGGAGTATTTTGGTTACTGGTTCCGCTTGGGGCTCCAGTAAACGGTTGTCCTCCGGAAATAGTGTAAATTGTGGCCAAAGATTGACCTCTAATCACAGTAGGTGTTCATACAATAGGAATAGAAGTTCTTTCAACGGAAACACTAAAAGAGTTTGGTTGTGTAGGTTGGTTGGTTGCAGTAGTGGTGCCAACTTGTGAAGATGATCCTGCACTAGTTCTCGATGATAAGGGAAATGACGCGAAAGTAGGGTTTTTCCTCATAGTAGGAATGTTCCCCGAAGACGAGCCAAAAATTTCATTTGGTAATAGATGTGGGGAAGGTTGGAGGGGACTTTCAGGCTTCAGTTGCATGGGTGCGAAAAAAGTGTGGAAATCGTCGAGGGCTTAGCGTAGATTTGTGTTCCATAATGAAGAGGCTGGATCGAAAATATTTTGTGTTCCAGATTCATCAGGGAAATATTCTAGATGGTTCAAGTCTGTGGGTCCTGACAGACCTGCAAATGATTCGCGGTAGTAGTATCACGAGATGAATTTCAGGGAGGTCGGGAATCACGAGAGTTTACCGCTTGAAAAGCGAACATAGGTGGGTATTATGAGGTCGAAGCCAATATCTATGCAACTTCACGTATAAATCGTTCCGATGTCGCTTGTTCGTGGGCTAGACTGACCATTTCTGCTCGTATAGATGCCATAATATCTTGGGCTGAAGGAAGCTTGGGGGAAGGCATTATGAATGATCTATTGCTATAATATCCAACTTCGTAAATACGTATAACCGGGGAATAAGTTATGACAGGTGGGGTTTCCAAATGTACAAAGGGTTGGTTAAAGTTCATAGCAAAGTGAATCGTCGAAGGGGATACTGGGTCAGATTCCTCAATAACCTCAACATATCCTTCAGGAAGATCAAATGGTGATGGCATAACTGGAGTGGTGTTATCCTACAGAAGGATAGTAACTTCTGGGATAACATCGGTTTGAAGTGAAACACTAACTTCAGGAGCTAAAGTAGTTTCCACTGTGGTGCTGACTTCTGGTGCAGCAATGGATTGTGGTACTGCACTAGTCTCAAGTACCGTACTAGTTTATGGGATAGTACTAGTCTCTGGAACAATGCTATGGGTTTTGGGTACCATAGCAGCTTGTAGTGTTGCACTAAGTGATGGTGGAATGGTCCCCCAACCAGCTGGTCTACTAGTAGGGGGTGTGGTTATGCGTGAAGATGATGGTCAGTTAGTTCTAGGTACTAGTTCACGACTCTTCCCTTATTCGTGATTTCCATTGATCCTCCATGGAACCGTATTAAATGTTCTAGGGGAAGTGTCGTTGAAAAAGAACTCAAAAACCCTAAAGCAACCGAGTGTGCAAAAGGGGAGCTAGGAAAAGAAAAAGTGCACAAGCCAAAAAAGAAAGCTCAAAAAACTACATTGAGATCGATGTCACAGTAAGCGAGCTACAACAAAATGGCTAGAATGCCAACAAGCAACACAAAAAATGAAAAGACCCTCTAGAAGGTAAAATAGCAGGAAAACTTCCTATCTAGGATATGGAGACCTCAACAGATCGTATCCTTCGCAAGGTGATGAAATCCAAGTCGAACAATATGAAGTGAGAGACCAAAGTGGAAGGATATCCATATACCGAAAGGGATCTTGGGTAAAATATCCCTAGAAGAAAATACACTAAGATACCTCGTTCGTGACACGTCCGAGAAGGTTTTGCCAGAGCTTCTACCTTTGAGCCATCTTACAACCGGTATGGAGGTCAAAAACTACAAGGAAGACAATGGATTGATGTCCTTAGGTACTAAGTGGAGTGCGGTATTCCACAAAGTCCATTTGGAACTAGTCCTCTCTACTTACCCTTGTGGAACGGGAGGCCCTCCCAACAAATTGGTTGATAACCATGTCAAAAAATACAAGAGGATTTTAGTACCCTAAAGGACAACAACTATGTTTCAGATGTAACGTGACAAGGGGAATTATTTGGATTCCTATCCCTGATGTCCTACCTAACTAACAAATTGTTTTATATCCTCAAGTGAGGCTAAAATGTGTTGAGTTATGGTATAAATTTTAATGGTTGGTTGTCTTACTCAAACAGGTAACGGAAGTGCAACTCAATGGTTTTATGACTCGACTCAAGCCATGCATATGTGAATGAATCAATGTGATTTTATTTTCAATGAATCTCTAGCTACATAAAAGAGATATTTCTTCATTCCCAGAAACAAAATAAGCACAAACAAAAGCTTCTGAAAGAGAAAAACTACTCATTTTTGTATTTTTCCTTTTATATGCCAAACTTAAAACTATTCTTTCAAAAACAAATGAATCCAACAATGTTTTCTTTTCTACTTCTAATGAGTATAATGTATGACAAGCGAATGGAAAGATGTATTCTAATTGCAAATAATACTGTGATCTTTAAGCGAAGGAAAAATAGGTTTTGAAAAACTTTTCTAAGCCAATTCGATGAATAAAAATGCAAATAAATTTTTTCAAATGATAAAAAAATTCAACACTTCTTTCAAGGATACAAATGCATATAACAAATTTTCCTTGAACTTTGAGAAATGATCACTTTTGTAATAAAAAGGTCAAGAAGCCAAGTAACCTAGATACTCCTGTCATGTTAACTCATAAAATCCAAACCAAGGAAAAATCAATCAAACAAACCAAATCAAGCTTTCATACTTGCTTATGATGATCAGAGTGAGTATTCAAATCAGATGCAGAAGTGAAAGAAGGTCATAAGGGTGTAGTCAAATGACGGAAACAATGTCCTAAATTCCAATCAACTTAAAGCTTCTACAAATTCACTCTAAAATCCAAGAAAAGTCCTAAATAGGTTCAAAAAAAGCAAATGAAAGGAATGCAGGGGTTAACCTGGGATCACACAAGCCTGATCAATATCAGAAAGGTGAATCCAATTCAAAATATCAGAAACCAAAAACCAAACAAGCAAGAAACCAATTTGTAAGCACACACAGGAAATTTTCGTGGGCTAAAAGGTTACCCAGGCGCGAAATAAGAGAATTTCCACAATCTATAACACTGTTGGGGCGTGAAAATATGGTAAATTCGCTCTGGTAAGTATAAAGGGGGCACAGAATTTCATTGTGAATGGGTAGGGGCGAAAATTGAGAATTTTTTTTGTCTTTTCTTTGGTTTGCAAGCCTAGAGAACAAAATGTGGAGGACCAAACTAATATCAGAGGTCAAAAAGTTGATAATATGCAGAGGAAACAGATTAAATGGAAAGAAAAACAGAGATTTCACAACCAAATGAAAACTGGATCTAATCCAGTGGAGTCGCCAATTTCTGTGTTAATAAATTTGTCCTACGGGTAGTCAGATTTATCCAGAGATTAAACTGAGATCAACTAAGTCTAATCTAAGACAATAAACAAACAAATGTAGCCTTAAATTCATAGATCTAACCATGCATACAAATTCTTAATGTATTTGAAAAAAGGAAGTAATATGACTTACTTCAAATCTGATGTTTGTCTTAACACCCGCTCTAATCTTGAATTCCGCAAGTAGAACCTGTTCCAGTCAAAGAAAACAACAAGAAACATGATTTCCAAATACTATGTATAATAGTTAGGATATAAATCAAACTAGAAACATATTTATGCTACTGATTGGAGCAAGAAGCACAAAATGGGAAAATAAGACAAGTTATATTGATGAAAGCTAGAAGAATCTTACAAAGCCAATTCTTGATATCCAAGTAACAACCTTAGCTCCAAATCCTTCCTCCTCGCTACCTATACAAAACTCTTAGGACCATAGGTTTGATACCTCAAGTGTTCTCCCCTTAGCCCATGGATGGCCTCCTTCTTATAGGATTTGGGAGGCCAACTACTAGGAGAGGAAGGTGGATCTAGGAGAGACAATGGTGGATCAAGGAGGTTGAACCAAACCAAAAAGGGAAGGTAAGTGAGGATTCAAAGGGAACTCTCAATCCCATAAAAATATCCCGGAGTTAAGATCCAAGATCCATGCTAAAGGTGGTTGGAAGGAAATTTCTGCGCCCTAGGATCTAAGCAAGGCGTGATTAAGTTGAAATTTTCGTGCACCTGCAGGTATGCAGAACGCGAAAAGGGGGAATTTTCGCGTCCTGCACCACTAACAGGGCGCGGAAAATTTAGTAAAGTGGGCCAAATGAGGTGGCATTTTGACCTGATGATGTGGAACTTGGCTCAAACAAGTTGGATTTGGCTCTAGATATTCCAAAGAAGGCCAAAGAGAGGACCAACTAGGTGGGAGTGAGTTCTTACGTGCATTAAGAGGAAGCATCGTTAGGTTTCACATGGGGATAAACCATGACGAGGTGAAATGTAACATCACGAAAATTAACAAAATTTTTAAAAAAATCAATGTAGCATTAAATGTTGTACTTGTTGTGCGGAATATATATTATATGCTTGTTTGTTCATTTAATCGACATGCTGTAATAAAATGTTGTGACGATCATGCATATGTATTGATTTACGATGTATGTTAAATGTAAATATGTGCAACCTAGATTACTTTTGAATTTATGTCAATACTCTATACTTTTACTTGCCATGGTTTAAATGTGCTAACTCTGCATTTTTCTTTTGATGATGAAGGGGTCCTATGGGCACCTCGAGGCTTACTTAGCTATTAGCTAAAGCATTTGAACGTTCTTGATGCAGATTATAGGTAAGAGTAATAATGTTTTGAAAGTGAAAACTATGGAGATCCTCAATCTCGTCAAATAGCTTTCAAGTTTTTAAAAGAGAATTAGAATAACTTGTGAAGCTTTTCAAGGTGAGATCTACTTTGATCATTGCTTCAAATATATAACTATATCATATTAGTCTATATAACTTGATCGTATCATACTCTACTCTCAGCATCTATGTTATTTTAATAAACCAATGTGGCGCATCAGAACAATATTAAAACCTACTTAAAGGAATTATAATAAGTATTAAGTGTTTAGGATATGAGGATCATATCCTAAGTTTAGAATATCCTTGATATAGTTCTATGTATGTCATTAGATCCTATGCATTTTATATTTAAACCTGGGTTTGATGTTATTATACATTCTAAGCATTCTACTAAACTATGCAATGGCTAATCTAGTAATAGTATCTTTCATTAATATTATTGCTATTTGCACTTCTTCTAGGTTGATATTATAAATAATATCACCACTTAGCAAATTGTATCAATAGTTTATGATATGGTTGCGCTAAGTGCTTTTTATGGTCTTATTATAATACACAAGGTTTCGATAATAATCTTCATAATAACCTAACTGCAAGGTTGGCAACTTTACTATGAATTAAAAGGTATTAATGATAATATGTAACCATTATACTATTGTTGCAGGCTTCCATGGTGATGGTCGAAACTTTAGACTTGGTCATTGTGTAAAGGTATCACGCTTGGACAAAATAGTATGATGGTTTTAATAATTGGTAACCCATACTATAATGTAAGGTCAAAGATTAGCCCGAATGATATCCCGGTTTCAAGGTTCATTGACAGGTCGACGTAGTAGTGGTAGACATGAACATTTAAAGTCAATTAAAGTGATGTTGGTGTAATGCCTATTGGCATCCACCGTGGCTGTCTTCACGTGGTAAATCTCGATAACAATGTAACCCTAATGATCCTTGGTTTACCTCGACAAAGTGTTGAACTTAGATTTCATTTGCAAGGAGTGGGGTGTAGTGTGGCCGACAGGCCTGCGCTTCTTTATGGTTTCGAAGCCGGGTTTTGAGGATTCCTTCCTCAGGTTTGATACCGCGACCTGTAAGGGAAGTTTGTTACTTTCAGGGTTTAAGAGCCTATCCAATACTGTGGGAGGTATTTCTGCATTCACCAAAGTGATTTGAGTGACTCTGGATTCAACGTCGGTTGCAGAAATGTCGATTTCAAGTCTCGGTTAAAAAGGTAATGTCCTTAGTGAAACTTCGTATTGTTGCAATTGTCAGTAATGTTTAAGCTTCGAAACTATTTTTAACCACCCTCTATGTTAATGGAAGGTGACTCTTGACTTACAGGTTTCTATGTTCAAGCTCTGTGGGAACTATTGCTTGAAAAATGGTAAGTCTCAGGGGTTCCTCCTCTAGGTTTACTCCTAGAAACTGTTGGTCGTGTTTGGTTTGTAGCCGGAGCTTTCGATTTTACTGTTTGGATGAAGGTGTGGTCTCTTTTGTAATGCTTATAAGCTATGAAGCATGCGTAGTGAGGATTGAATCCTCGACCTACCTTTATGATGTATTCTACAGTGTTTACTGTGTGTCAAATGTAACACTTGTTTGTAAGGGTTTAACCCTCGACTGTTTGGATAAATGAGAAGGTTTTCAGTCTATGTGTTTTTATACTGTGTATGTGAATTTGTGCCTGAGAATGATGCTCCAGGAATCTGTATTATTTTAATTCAGTGCTTGTTGTAATTTGTTTAATGGCTAATATCCAAAATTCCTCGTTTTGCAACTTCAAACCCTAATGTCTAACTTTGTTTCACTGTATGGGTTTGTTCAACTATGTACGGCCTTGAGCCCTTGGTTCTGTGCATGACTATGATGTTGAATAATGTTTCAAGTGTTGAGAGCCAAATGGCTTAGCTCTTCAAACTATAGTTTCAAAATTAGTTTTTGTTTATGTAAAGGAACAATAGCGATGAGAAGTTGATTTTGCTATTGTAAGATGTCTACTTTTGTTTTGTTTAGAGCTAGGTTTGTTACCTAGGCTTGTTCTGCAAAAGAACGGTTGTTTCAAAGTTTAAAGGCTAAAGTCCTTTCGTTAATAATATTTCCTGTGTTATGATCATAACTGTACAAGATGTGACTATATATATATATATATATATAATATAAGGCATAGTGTCTTAGTCAAAACTTTGTTTAGAGAAGTCTATGTTTTTAAAGGTCTTTCGGTTACTAGTGTTTGTATTTATAGAGATGCTGAGGGTTTCGAACCCATGAAATTATTTGCATAATGTAAAAGAAGGCCCTTCGTGCATTCAAACTTCGTTTGGAAGATTTACTTGGTTGATATAATGTTTGACCTAATAATGTAAATTGTTTGGGACAGTCGTCCAAAAGTAGAGTTGTTTTGTTTAAAAAAATAAAGAAAGTATCATATCAAGTTTTAGTTAAATAAAATGAAAGACTGAAGGTGTGTCATTATTGTATAGTAGTTTTGTTGTTTTTATATGATAAGGTGTTGGTGATAATATCAGTGCTTAGCAGCTCTGTAATAATAATTGTGTTTGAATTTACAGCTGTTATATTTCATAAATGTTGATGAAATATCAAAGTGAAGTTGAATACTATAATGTCTGAAAAGAAAAGATAAGAGAATGAATAGTATTTATCTACTGTAATGAGACAGTTAACCAACAATGAAACCCTAGGTTTTGTGCAGAATGAGAAATGTTTGCTTCTGTTGCTATAGAAATATTATAATGTTTGTATAATATGAATGTTTGTTATGTTTTCTGAAACTAGACATAAGATAATTTAAACTGCAGAATATAACAGATAAGGGAAATTCTAGTAAGGACATAACATAACTAATTTATTCAATCACTACATATCATTTATCTATTTTAATTTTCCCTTCCCTGTACTAGAGTACGGTACACAAACAGTACGTGGAAAAATACAGGGAGGTATTTATTCAATCATTTCATATACTTAATCATCATTCTATAGAATCATAACCAGATAAAAAATCAAACAACTACTTCTACATGATGATAACTACTAGTTTTTAACTAATGAATACTAAATCAACAATTACAAAAAATAATTTAACTACTTAGGAAATGAAATAACAAGTAGAACCTGCAACTGTAGATAGGGTGGGAAAACACCCAAAGAGTCTTGTTCCTACCAACATTCTCCAGAAGAAGCAGGAAATGTCACTTGCTCCTTAGGACCCCCAATCCTATTTACTGAACCACTAGGTAGAAGACTCTGTGTAGAAGCAAGGCACTCAGGTTGTAATTCCAGCAATCAATGGAGACTTTCCATACACCTCAAACCTCTGCCCTAAGCAGGAAATAACTTTCTGCACTTAGCAGAAGTGGAACAGACTTACACTACAACTCAAAACATAGCTTCCCCTCATCGAATCTCTTGTGTGCATACAGCAGAACCACAAGGTAAGGTTTCTCGTCAGAAAAAGTGTGAGCCTCTGCTCAATCCAATGGCTTTATAAATATGCTTAGGTCTTTAGTGGTCAGTTTCCAAAATAAATGAGCCTCAAGCTCTAGTCCCATCTTTCAGGGCACTATGACCACAATTCAAGGGAGTTGTCCCATAACAACAGCTAGTTACTGACTTCATGATGTTGCCACTTGTCCATTTCCTTCTACCCCAGATTCCATTCCACCTAGGGGGTCAATAAACACTCTTTCAACAGTCTCTTTGGGTGAGTGTCTCCTATTTTATTTTATTAAATAATAATATTGTGCAATTACAGTCATCCTTGGCCACTTGTCCAAATATAAAAATTTACAATAAAAGTTAAGATAATGTTTTCTTCAAACATAAAATGTTTCAGCAAAAAGGGGTATGTTACAAACACCCCCACTTAAGCCCAACATCGTCCTCGATGTTGCTTATTCTTCATCGGGGCCTCCCTGGAACATAATTGGATATGCTGCCCGCATGTTACTTTCTAGTTCCCAGGTAGCTTCATCAGGGCTAAGGTGCTTCCATTGCACCTTTACCTGCCCTATGGTACGATTCCAGAGCATAATTTCCCTCCTGTCGAGAATACAGTCCGGTTCCACCTGAAAATATCCTTCGGGTTCCACCTTTGATTTCGACCATAGAAGTTTGATGGTCTGCTTGTCGATTTTCCAGCACTGCATTTATCCTGGGCATTTCTCTTGCTACATCACCAATTGTCGGTTCTGCTTGTATGGTGTGAATGTTGCTGACTTTATTTCTGTTGCATGGACATTGAGCTTGAGTATGTGGTCCACCGCAGTCATAACACTTCAAAGGTGGCCTCTGTTCAGCATTTCTGGTGTTGTTATTATTATTAGGCACGTTCCTTGCAGCAGTAAAATTATGTGGTGCATTACCTTTGTAATTATTATTACTCTGAGAATTTATGTTTATTGAAATTTTTATTATTTCCGGAATTCTTAAAATTAAAAGTTTTCTTTTTATGCTCATAATTACTTGATTTATTATTCCTCCAACTCGATGCGCCTTCTCTTCTCTTATTATGTTCAAAACAGAAATTAGCCTTCCTCATGGCTTCTTCAAGAGTTGAAGGGTTATTGTAATCAATTATGTCATTTATGTGGAAGGGTAAACAGCTTATATACCTTTGTATGTTAGGTTTTTCTTCATCTAGGTAAGATACATACCTTAACAAGCTGAGAAATTTACTGCATAACTCCTTCATGGTCATTGAAGCCATCTTTAAATCATAAAATTCTTTTGACTTATCTTCGTAGTACTGTTCGGATAAAACTTTTTCTTAAACATGTTCTTAAATGTACTCCATTTTATGTTCTTGTCCTTAAGATTTTTAACTCTTTTGACATATTACCACCAAATGTCTGCCCTTCCGGTTAGATTGTATATGGCCATCTTAGCTTTTAATTGCGATGAGTAGTTATAAATCCGAAAATACTTCTTCATTCCGGACAGCCATGCTTCAGCTGCCTCTCCCTTTTCATTTTCTCCATTAAAAGTTGGATGTTTTATATTTTTAAACTCTTTAGAAATTTGTTCATAATTTTTACGTCTCTTCTTAGGACCATAGTCACTGTCATTGCTGTCCTAATCATAATTATATTTTATGCGATAAGTTTTATCATCATCATCAGAAGAAGAAGAGTTACTTTCAATTTTATAGTATTTCTCTTTCTTATCTATGTGTTTGTAGCACATTGTTCCAGATTCAGTTCTTGCTTCTATTCTCTTATCTTTTTCATCTTGATGGTACTTATCCAATAAAATCTTATTTAATTCCTCATGTGCTCTTAAAATTCTTTCGTTTTCTTCCTTAACACTTTTTATTTTAGTTTTTAAATCCTTAACAGTACGTAATAATTCAGATGATTGATCATTAAGTTCTACGTATATTTCTTCATTAATATTTTCCTGTTCGTTATTATTATGTTCATTATGAGGAGATCTGTCCTTTGCTGATTCCTCTGGTATGTCCATACCTGCAAATTAAACGTCAAGTCGTTATGTACAGAAACAATTTAAAATAAAAGTTAGTAACTAAATTTTTTGTTTTGCGCATGTGAGCCTATTTCAGGCCTAGAGTTTGAACTCGTGCTCTGATACCACATGTAACATCCTGAAAATTCACAAAATTTAAAAAAAAATCAATGTAGCATTAAATGTTGTACTTGTTGTGTGGAATATATATTATATGCTTGTTTGTTCATTTAATCGACATGCTGTAATAAAATGTTGTGATGATCATGCATATGTATTGATTTACGATGTATGTTAAATGTAAATATGTGCAACCTAGATTACTTATGAATTGATGTCAATACTCTATACTTTTACTTGCCATGGTTTAAATGTGCTAACTGTGTGTTCTTCTTTTGATGATGAAGGGGTCCTATGGGCACCCCGAGGCTTACTTAGCTATTAGCTGAATCATTTGAACGTTCTTGATGTAGATTACAGGTAAGAGAGTAATAATATTTTGAAAGTGAAAACTACGGAGATCCTCAATATCGTCAAATAGCTTTCAAGTTTTTAAAAGAGAATTAGAATAACTTCTGATATTTTCAGGGTAAGATCTGCTTTGATCATTGCTTCAACTATATAACTATATCAGATTAGTCTATATAACTTGATCGTATCATACTCTACTCTCAGCATCTATGTTATTTTAATAAACCAATGTGGCGCATCAGAACAATATTAAAACCTACTTAAAGGAATTACAATAAGTATTAAGTGTTTAGGATACAAGGATCATATCCTAAGTTTAGAATATCCTTGATATAGTTCTATGTATGTCATTAGATCCTATGCATTTTATATTTAAACTTGGGTTTGATGTTATTATACATTCTAAGCATTATACTCAATTATGCAATGGCTAATCTAGTAATAGTAGCTTTCATTAATATTATTGCTATTTGCACTTCTTCTAGGTTGATATTATAAATAATATCACCACTTAGCACATTGTATCAATAGTTTATGATATGGTTGCGTTAAGTGCTTTTTATGGTCTTATTATAATACACAAGGTTTCGATAATAATCTTTGTAATAACCTAACTGCAAGGTTGGCAACTTTACTATGAATTAAAAGGTAATAATGATAATATGTAACCATTATACTATTGTTGCAGGCTTCCATGGTGATGGTCGAAACTTTAGACTTGGTCATCGTGTAAAGGTATCACACTTGGAAAAAATAGTATGATGGTTTTAATAATTGGTAACCCATACTATAATGTAAGGTCAAAGATTAGCCCGAATGATATCCCGGTTGCAAGGTTCATTGCCAGGTCGATGTACTAGTGGTAGACATGAACATTTAAAGTGCATTAAAGTGATGTTGGTGGAATTCCTGTTGGCATCCACCATGGCTATCTTCACGTGGTAAATATTGGTAATAGTGTAACCCTAACGATCCTTGGTTTACCTCGACGAAGTGGTGAACTTGGCTTTCATTTGCAAGGAGTGGGGTGTAGTGTGGCCGATAGGCCTGCGGTTCCTTAGGGTTTTGAAGCTGGGTTTTGAGGACTCCTTCCTCAGGTTCGATACTACGACCTATAAATGAATTTTGTTACTTTCAGAGTTTAAGAGCAGAGCCAATACTGTGGGAGGTATTTATGCATTCATCAAAGTGATTTGAGTGACTCTGGATTCAACACCGGTTATGATCATAACTGTACAGGATGTGACTCTCTCTCTCTCTCTCTCTATATATATATATATATACATATATATAAAATATAAGGCATAATTCTTTAGTCAAAACTCTATTTAGAGAAGTCTATGTTTTTAAAGGTTTTTCGATTACTAGTGTTTGTATTTATAGAGATGTTGAGGGTTTCGAACCCATGAAATTATTTGCATACTATAAAAGAAGGGTCTTCGTGCATTCAGACTTCGTTTGGAATATTTACTTGGTTGATATAATGTTTGACCTAATAATGTATACTATTTGGGACAGTTGTCCAAAATTAGAGTTGTTTTGTTTAAAAAAATAAAGGAAGTATCGTATCAAGTTTTAGTTAAATAAAATGAAAGACTGAAGGTGTGTTAGTACTATATAGTAGTACTGTTGTTTTTATAAGATAAGGTGTTGGTGATAATATCAGTGCTTAGCAACTCTGTAATAATAATTGTGTTTGATTTTACAGCTGTTATATTTCATAAATGTTGATGAAATATCAAAGTGAAGTTGAATACTATAATGTTTGAAAAGAAAAGATAAGAGAATGAATAGTATTTATCTACTGTAATGAGACAGTTAACCAACAATGAAACCCTAGGTTTTGTGTAGAATGAGAAATGTTTACTTCTGTTGCTATAGAAATATTATAATGTCTGTATAATAAGAATGTTTGTTATGTTTTCTGAAACTAGACATAAGATAATTTATTCTGCAGAATATAACAGATAAGGGAAATTCTAGTAAGGACATAACAAAACTAATTTATTCAATCGCTGCATATCATTTATCTATTTTAATTTTCCCTTCCCTGTACTAGAGTGTGGTACACAAACAGTACGTGGAAAAATACAGAAGAGACATTTAGTCAATCATTTCATAAACTTAATCATCATTCTACATAATCATAACCAAATTAGAAATCAGACAACTACTTCTACATGATGATAACTACTAGTTTTTAACTAATGAATACTAAATCAACAATTACATAAAATAATTTAACTACTTAGGAAATGAAATAACAAGTAGAACCTGCAACTGTAGATAGGGTGGGAAAACACCCAAAGAGGTATGTTCCTCCCAAGCTTCTCTAGAAGAAGCAACCAATGTCACTTGCTCCTTAGGACCCCCGAGCCTGTTTACTGTACCACTACGTAGAAGACTCTATGTAGAAGTAAGGCACTTAGGATGTAATTCCAGCAATCAATGGAGACTTTCCATACACCTCAAACCTTTGCCCTAAGCAGGAAATAACTTTCTGCACTCAGCAGTAACTCTGCACTTAGCAGAAGTGGAATAGACTTACACTACAACTCAAAACATAGCTTCCCCTCATCGAATCTCTTATGTGCATACAGCAGAACCACAAGGTAAATTTTCTCGTCAGAAAAAGTGTGAGCCTCTGCTCAATTCGATGGCTTTATAAATATTCCTAGGTCTTTAGTGGTCAGTTTCCAAAATAAATGAGCCTCAAGCTCTAGTCCCATCTTTCAAGGCACTATGACCACAATTCAAGGGAGTTGTCCCATAACAACAGCTAGTTACTGAGTTCATGATGCTGCCACTTGTCCATTTCCTTCTACCGCAGATTCCATTCCACCTAGTGGGTCAGTAAACACTCTTTCAATAGTCTCTTTGGGTGAGTGTCTCCTATTTTATTTTATTGAATAATAATATTGTGCAATTACAGTCATCCTTGGCCACTTGTCCAAATATAAAACTTTACAATAAAAGTTAAGATAATGTTTTCTTCAAACATAAAATGTTTCAACAAAAGGGGGTATGTTACAAACACCCCCAATTAAGCTCAACATCGTCCTCGATGTTGCTTATTCTTCATCAGAGCCTCCCTAGAACAGAACTGGATATGCTGCCCGCATGTTACTTTCCAGTTCCCAGGTAGCTTCATCAGGGCTAAGGTGCTTCCATTGCACATTTACCTTCCCTGTGGTACGATTCCAGAGCATAATTTCCCTCCTGTCGACAATACAGTCCGGTTCCACCTGAAAATCTCCTTCGGGTTGCACCTTCGATTTTGACCATAGAAGTTTGATGGTTTGCTTGTCGATTTTCCAGCGCTGCATTTACCCTAGGCATTTCTCTTGCTACATCACCAACTGTCGGTTCTGCTTGTATGGTGTGAATGTTGTTGGCTGTCATTCTGTTGTGTGGACATTGAGCTCGAGTATGTGGTCCACCGCAGTCATAACACTTCAAAGGTGGCCTCTATTCAGCATTTTTGGAAAGCTAGAAGAATCTTACAAAGCCACTTCTTGATGTCCAAGTAACAACCTTAGCTCCAAATCCTTCCTCCTTGCTACCTCTGCAAAACTCTTAGGACCATAGGTTTGATACCTCAAGTGTTCTCCCCTTAGCCCATGGATGGCCTCCTTCTTATAGGATTTGGGAGGCCAACTACTAGGAGAGGAAGTTGGATCTAGGAGAGACAATGGTGGATTAAGGAGGCTGAACCAGACCAAAAAGGGAAGGTAAGTGAGGATTCGAAGGGAACTCTCAATCCCATAAAAATCTCCCGCATTTAAGATCCAAGATCCATGCTAAAGGTGTTTGGAAGGAAATTTTTGCGACCCAGGATCTGAGCAAGGCGCAATTAAGTTGAAATTTCCGTGCCCCTACAGGTATGCAGAACGTGAAAAAGGGGAATTTTTGCGTCCTGGACCACTAGCAGGGTGCATAAATTATAGTAAAGTGGTCCAAATGGAGTGGCATTTTGACCTGATGATGTGGCACTTGGCTCAAACAAGTTGGATTTGGATCTAGGGATTCCAAGGAAGGCCAAAGATAGGACCAAATACGTGGGAGTAAGTTTTGACGTTCATTAAGAGGAATCGTTGTTAGGTTTCACATAGGGATAAACCATGACGAGGTGAAACGACACTCAAAGTGGGACTTTGAGGTATAACAATGGGATAAAATTGTGATTCAAGCAAGGCCTTGAAATCCTCCCATTTCGAAATCATGGGCTTGTGGCCCATCCTCAATGCATCCACATAGCTCTCCCACCACAACAGAGCATGTCCAATCATGTTCAAGTAGGAAAAAGAAATCCATTGTGCTTCTTGGACTTGATAAAGGCCAAAATAAGCTTCCATTTATTTCAACCAGCTATTAAAGACTCCAGCATTAACTTGACCATCAAACATTGGAATTTCAAGTTTCGCTTCAACTTTGAAAGGAACATTGGAAGATGAGGAAAAATTATTTTTTTAACCTAAATCTTCGGGCTTCTTACCTTTGGAGTGTTTCGAATCATCTTTATTCTCCCCATGCTCAATCTCCACTGAGTGTGCTTCCTTACCCTTCATTACCAACAATTGTGTTACCATCTCTGTTAGTGCAGCAATGCTCTACTCCAACCGAGTAAACCTTACCTATGGATCTTCCTCATCATGTTCTTCATGAGAATTTCCCACCATTGTTGGTCATCTGCTTCTCTGCAAGCCTGGCAACAATGCTTGTCCATTGGCTTGATATCCACTGCGAGTATTTACCATACAGGTACTCCAAGGAATGTTTCGAACTTGGATCTGATACCTTATGATCCGTAAACGGTAGGCCTATGGCCCATCCATTTTACCAACACGGATACTTTTGCGGAAATAAAATTAAATGCTTTCTTTGCAATGAAAATTGGATTGACCAGTTAATGAAAACTATAGTCATAAAAAACGTTTTTCTTCATCCTATAACAATTTCAAATGACCAAAAACATTTTATTCATCCCCGGGTTGTTTAATATGCACCCAAGAGCAAAAGAAATGTGTTTGGCACTGTTTAAGAACACCCAATAGCCATGAAAATGCCCAGGCATCTATAAATTCACCCCATGCAATGAAATAAATACATCAGGAACTACAAATCCGCCCCAAGAAATTAAACAAATTTACCCCAGACACAACAAATTCACCCCAACATATTAAAATTCTCCCAGACAATGATAAAAATGCCCAACGCTGATAAAAAAAAATGCCCTAGGAACAATTAAATTCTCCCAGTTGCGATAAAAAACACCCCAGGCACAATTAAATTCTCTCAGTTGAGATAAAAACTCCCTAGGCACAATTATATTTGCTCAGCGATGATCAAACAACGTCCCAGGCACAATTAAATTCGCCTAGCTTTGATAAAAACACCCTAGGAACAGTTAAATTAACTCAATTGTGATAAAAATGCCTAGCACCATTCTTCAACACAGTAACAACAAAGAGATTTTTTTACCTTGGAAATCCAAATGGGAAAACCAACATTACATGGGATTTTTTTTGTTGCTTAGAAGGTAAATACAGAGGGGTGAGCTATACACCGAGACTATGCATTGTTACTCACTCATAAATACAAAAATTGCAAATGGAAATGGCTTAGAGACACCTTTGCTACTTGTGGATAGGATCCTTTACTCCTTCGTCCACCATTCTTCAAGTAGTTTAACCTCTTCAAGTTGGCATTGTTGCTATTGTCCTTTGCCATTCTTCAAGCAGGTTAACCTCTTCAAGCTGGCATTGTTGCTATTGTCCTCTGCCATTCTTCAAGCAAGTTAACCTCTTCAAGCTGGCATTGTTGCTATTGTCCTCTGCCTTCTTTTCTTCCTCTCTTGCTCCCCAAGAATGAATGTCCTCTTCTATGGCCTTCAATTTTTATTTGTTGGCCATGGAAGGAAAACCATCACAATGGTTCGTTTCAACTTCCAAGGAGAAATTGGATTTTTCTCACTTTCTCAAACAATTAATGTTTTAACAAAGCATTACAAGAAATGTTTATTTATTGAGGATCCAATTCAGATCATTTGCGATGCGATGTAGTAGTGGATACTTTTACCTATGAGATGGATGCAAGTTAATAAAAAGAAAGGGTTGGAGAAGAGGGGAGGAAAATGGATAAAAGGAGGATGCCAAAGAATAAAAGGACCTTGGCATGCTAAGAGGCCCTTCTTGGTTTTGAGCCCAAGAGAGACCATCAACAAAGCTTGTTGCGACTACGGTTTTTCAGAGCAAGTGAGATATGCCACTAATTTTGTAAAGCACTGCACGTGAGGTATGTTTATCAACATATACAAACTATATAGATTTGAACTCGGGTGAAGAGGATAACAAACATTCCTTCCAACCACCAGATCTAAACCCAATTGACATACTTATATATGTCTATCAACATATACTAACTATATATCAAATTAATTTACTTTCTATTACGTTTCATTCAATATAATTTTTTCCCATTACTTTATAAGGTTATTTAATTGAATTTTACAATTTTATATGTTGGTTTGCTTATTCATTTTTTATTATTATTATAATAACTTATTGGTTATTCTATGTGTTTCCACGTTGTTGCCATGAGAAAAGTGAAGTGTTGACCCAAAGGTCTATTTGCAATTTCGTTCAAAATAAATACAGTCATTTGGAAAATAGTCCATCGAATTCTACAATATCAACAGATTTATGAAAATTATTTTTCACACTAACATAATTGAAATGGCATCTTTAAGATATTTACTCTATTCCTTTTAACATAATTGAAATGGCATCTTTAAGATATTTAATATATTGCTTTTAAAATAATTGAAATGGTCAAATGGTCAAAATAAATACAGTCATTTGGAAAATAGTCCATCGAATTATTCAATATCAATAGATTTATGAAAATGATTTTTCACACTAACATAATTGAAATGGCATCTTTAAGATATTTAATCTATTCCTTTTAACATAATTGAAATGGCATCTTTAAGATATTTAATCTATTCCTTTTAACATAATTGAAATGGCCTCTTAAGTTATTTCGATCATTGTTATTTCTTAAAAATAGAGTTTAATAATAGTTAAAAGAAAAAAAGTGATTTAAATATTAAATGACATAGATTTTTTATTATAATTTGTTTTTATTTTATTATCATTAAAATCTAATTATACAATTTTTAGTTAAATTATAATTTTCATTCTTTAAATTTTATTTCTAAATATATTTGAGTAATTAATTTTTCAAATATTTTTATAATATTTGTTTTTTCAAGTAAAGAATCAAGGTATGATTAGAAATACAATCATTATAATAAGACTCAAAAAGAGCATCATGTCATTTACAAGAATTGAATGTGGGTGGAGAAAGCAACAATCATTCCTCCTAACCATCCAATCTACAACCAATAAACAATAACACCTAGATATACAATCTAAATAAATAATAAAACAATAATATTTTAAAAATAGTAAAAATAATTCAAATAAATATAGACTTAAAAAAAAAGCAAGGCATTAGGAAGTGGAATATTTGACCTTCCTTGGGTAATGACTGTAAAATAATTTAAAATTCACAAAATAATATGAATGGGTAGGAATGAAGTCAACAAAGTTTTGCCAAAATTAAAGTAAATGGCAAAGTCAGAAATAATCTCTTTGAATATGACTAATAGATAAGTCTTCACGTAAAGGTTAGGCACCACTGGAATGACTTTAATAGAATAATGTGTTCTAAAAAAGTATAAGCTCCATGGGGCCAACCCACGGATTGTTGCGATTCGCGGAGTTGTACTGGGTATACAGCCATTGACTCTAAGTCTTCTGTTCAGCAGCCTTCGAAGAAAGTGGGGCAACACCCATAATAATATTGACCACATCTCACTTACTCACACATTATATATTTTCACCTTCCTTCTCCATAGTAGGAGCCAGTTCTATCTGCAATTTCAGAAACAAGGCTTCTGTGTTGTGTTGTTTTGTGATTTTGTGAGGTCTCGCGATCGAATCCCATGGCTAGATGGCATCAAGTTTCGGCCCTGGGAGGAGGGGCGGGCACAACAACGTGGTTGGCCAGCGCGGGCGGTTTCGTGCTAGCAGTCACATGCGTGCTGGCCGTGGCGGCTGTGGTTACCGCATCTTGTGCTGTGCACTTCCACCGTAGGAACGACAAAAAGCGTGGTGCTATGAGTTTCAAGTCTGCGCACAAGTTCCCAGGTCGGGCGCTTATCAATAGCAGCAAAAAGCTCTTGATTTCTAAGAAATGGGGGCGAAACGAGGACGAAGAGGAAGCATATGACCGTGCTGTTATGGAGGAGGATGGAGATTCTCTGTGGCAGAGGAGCATTTTGATGGGCGAGCGATGCCAGCCACTGGATTTCTCAGGTCTCATAGTTTACGACGATAAGGGCAACCGGCTGCCTCAGTTTCCTCCGCGCTCTCCCAACCTCAACGTATTTCAACCTTCTGTGGAGCAGGTCAAAAATATATATATCTTATAAGTTTTTGTTTAATTTTCCATTTTATTTTAAGGATTTCATGGACTGATCGATGGTGATGATTCTGGGGTTTCTTGAATTCGTTTCAGCAGAGTTGAAGGGAGCTGGATTGCAATTAACGGAAATTCCCAACAGTTTTTTTCACGGAGTGTTTTAATGTTGGGTGGAGCGGATGGTTTCGTATTCGTCCATGTGACCATGCGGCTTCTTGGAAGCGTCCATATTCTAACACGGGAATGGAGCGGCGTGTCAATTTGCATTTAAATTTTTGTGAATGGCATTTTAGATGCACACTCTGCCTCTTGGTTCAATGGTTATGGAAAATTATGCTCAATAATGGGCTTACTATTCACATAATTTTCTTAATTATAAGATTAATAAGTTAAGATGGATTTGATTTCAATGGTTAATTGTTGTGATTGAGTTGAAGAGGTGCATTTTACAGTTCATTAGAGAGATGTGTAACTCTTTTCGTGCTCATTGGACACGTGTCATTTTTAAAAAATAATAAAATATTATAAAAAATAACATTTTATGGCATATATAAAACTACACAATTTAGATAAATTAGAAACCCTTCCTCAATATTTACACTCTAAAAAGGGATTTGCTCTTTAAAAGATTCGATCCATCTAAACTATCTCGATGCTTTATAATTATTAAAAGACCTTTTATCTTATGGATTTGCAAAAGAAATCAATACATTACCCTTTTTTTTTAAGAAATTTGTTAAAATGATACTATACCATAGAGATCAAGTACCCATGGTTCTAATGTAGGGTATTTGTAAGCAATATTTGCATACATATAATTTGATACTCTAAACTTTAGAAAAAGAAGGTGAGCTTCACCGAATTGTACAACAGAACTTTTTAATGATGATCAACTAATATGTATAGGAATTTTTTTAAAAGTTTTTTATTTATTCTAAATTTTGGATTTTATGATGAGTTTTGATCAAAATTTATAAAATAAAAATTGTAAAATCCAAAATTAGAATGTAATTTTTATAGCTAATATATAAGATTCTAAGATTTTTTAAAAATTTCCAATTAAACTCAAAACAAAAAATATATTAAAAACCATCCTTCAAAACAAAGCAACAAAATATAAAGTGTGCTAGCCCAAGCCACCATCATTACATTATTGAGAATCAAATCCAAACTTAAACCTAGGTAAATGAAAGCTCTAATATGGGCCGAGGTCATTTAGGTGACCTAGGTATCAAAGGTTCGTGCATTTAATAGAATTAAAAAATTAGTGTTATAAGATATTAAGATGAATGAATTATTGTGTTTTACGGGGCATGGAATTGATCCTTTGGGATCCAAATGTCTACTCGCTCCAAAATCTCTCTTGGAGAATGGTTAGAGTTGTTGGTATTTATTGTGAAAAATTTAGTTATTGGTGTTTAATGTGAAAAAAATATTTAAGTAATAAATTTCTACGTAGATGTCAATTTTTAATTTTCTACTTGCATTGCATATGGTAATAATGTTCATACATTTTGATAAATAAAAATATTGTAAATAGATATATTGATCTTGAAGACATTCAAGCTAATAGATAGAGGTCTCACACATGTGAGCAAATGCAAATATTAATAAATTCAAATGGAAAAGAAAAATGTAATGTTTCTAACTAGATAGATTTATATTAATTAAATATCATTGTTACTAACTCTTCCATTAATCCTAGATTGAAGGGTAGTTGTCTCTTTAATCCCTAAAATCAAGCAACCTAATCCAAGGGAATTCCCTAGACTTTGAGTGCTTCTATCAACAATTCAAATGAGGATCTTGGTAGTTTGGTTTCTTTGAGTAATTGACATCTTTTGAGATTTGTAAGGGAACAAGATCACTATTTTTCTTATGGGGAATTTCCTTCTCATTTATGGAGATTAGTCCATTAAAGATTCGATATGCTCACTTTAATATTAGTTCATAGTCTCAAGAAATGCATAATTCATTCAATAAATCAAAATTAAGCTAAAGCATATCATAGATATGTAGAAACTTGAAACAAAATAAAGTCAACACACACACACACACACATAATCCTTCATTATGTAAGGAGGTTTTTAGGCATACAACATGTCACATAAGTTATTAGAAAGGCCTCAAAACTATACAAATTAGTGGCCTATCATATCCCCCAACTTAAATCTTTTGCACATCCTCGTGCAATCCACGTGCAATCCAAATCCATCCTCAAATATGTTCCTTTCCTCTACACGTTAGGCTAGTCCATGGGTTTGCTCTCTACAAGTTTCTCTAAAGACATGTGATACAAACAGGGTGATGGTGCCCTTGCTATGATACAATGTTGTCTTCTCCTCTTCTTCCCACCTTCTTTTTATTCCTCTTCAACCTACATTGTAGGAACAAGGTGTAGTAGGAGAGGGGGCTTAAACTTAAGCCCAATCCGATTGAGCTTCAATTTGCTTATGGTTTATTTACATAATTGTGCTCGAAAGAAGACAACTTGCAAACAATGTAGAGAATGTGGTTACATTTGCAAAACTAATGGGAAGACCATCCCATATTTTTTGCAAGATTGCATTGCCTTTCTATTGGAGCCCTTGATCTTGGCCTCACAGTGGGTAATTTCCATCTTTTGCTTCTCTTCAAGGATAGACATTAATTTTATGTTTGAGATCAAGGTTTTATGGCGCTTTATCACTTCATCATGCCTTACTGCTTCAACCTTAATATATAAATGGTTATTGGTTTCTTCTTCTCTATGCTTTTGTAGTTCAACGACCCTCAATTCCTCATTGTTATTCAAAAGCATAATGTTATGAGTTACATCTCTTCTACATGGGGATTAGGGGACCATTTGTAGGGACAAGATAGCATAAAATTATGCAAGTAGAATTCACTAAGTTGATTGTTTTCACTCTCACTACTTTTTTGCCATGTGCAGTACCCCGGTTTTGACCGTTGGAATGTATTAAATCGGATTTTGTAAAATGATGTAAATATGCTAGTAAAGATCCCTAATGCATGAATGGATAGAAATGAATGATGTAAATATCCATATATGGGCCATGTGTTAGGATTATCATGTTCACTTAAATCTATGTAAATATTATGTTTCAAAAAATATAATAGTCCAAGATGGTTGTGGATAGAGCATTATAGGGGCTATGATTTCACTAGACGATAAAAGGAAAGTGGGGGATATGGGAAAGTAAATCCTATTTTTCCAAGAGTCATCCTTAGAACTCATGCATTTTTTTCCATGTCCCTTAAATAATCCATTTGACTCCTTTGACTTATTAAACCATTCATTGAATGCATGTAGAGGTTGGTGGGAAAGTCTTCTAATGTAGTTGTGGAAGCATGGGATGAATATACTCCTTATGAAAATTGTAAGGGTCCTTCATTCAATGGTCAAAAGTAATGTCAGTTTCCTTTTATTCAATCCTCTCATTTTTCATTTAACTATATCACTCACTCTCCATAAAGAAGTTCATACTATACATAGTTCATATTGTTCTCTCAATTTTGCCAATAGTTACCAAATTGGCAAATTAACCAAAAACCAACACTATGAAGAAGAAATTGCAGACATCAGAGTGAATATAGTGTTTGTAGTTAAGCATAGAGGTTGGCAAAGTTAGGAAACCTTCACCCATTATACATGTGTTTCTCTTTGAATGCTTGAGAAGACAGATATTGACTTTACATGTGATTCTCATAAGAATACAACAAGTTGGACTGTTTTTGCACACACTAATGAGCACTATAACATAACCTGGTGTTCTAAAGGACTATTAAGCAGAGAAAGGGAGAGCCTTTCTCGTGTTTTGTGGGGAAATGGAAGAGATTTCCATGGCTGTGCAGTGTGATGGTTGAATGAGATGCATGTAATGCTCTGTGGTGAGAAGATTGGCTAAGCATGAGAACAAATGGGTTGGGATGAGAGAGAAAGAAGCTTGTAGTTATTTTCCTTCACCTTGGTGGCCTCATAGCTCTGTTTGGGGGTGGTATCTATCATTGATACATATGATTGGGTGGGAAATCGTTCTTACACAACTGGTTTCTTGCATCTTCTTCATCTAAAATAATAAGTCTTTATATTGTTGTCTATGAATATGCAAAAATTATGTTTATTTCTATTATGAATATTGCTTTATTATGCATTCTATGTGTGTGAATGTAGTTTTTAATTATGCAATAGTTTATATTTTATATTTATGCACATGCAATTGTATTTTATATTTTTTCATTTTATATTTATGCACTAGCACATGCATTTCTTAAATTATGGTACTCACGAGAGGCTCAATTAGTTCTAAATTTGAATAATAGTTTTTGTGGTATGGGATTTGAAATATGGAATTCATAACTACCCATCCAAAGACTAGAATGTTGGATGGGGACATTGCAACATGTTTCTATTAATTCTCTGGGTGTGTTTTTTTGATAGGGTAGTTGGTTTACTATTATGCTTATATGGAATTTGTGCCATTGTTCTTTGAGGAAGAGTGTGTAAAATTTATAAGGGGGTCTACAAGTCAACATATCCTCAAATAACTCAGCCATATTAGAGATGGACTCCTCCAAGATATCAAATTTATCACCTTGGATAGCCACTTCTTCCTTATATTTCCCCAAATCTAGTTTTAGACTTTTGTTTTCCTCTTCCAACTGTTTCTTATTGTCTATATGTTGTGTCCTCATAGTTTGGAATTTCTCCCATATGTTTTCCAATTGTTGTTTATAATGAAAAGGAGGAGTTCCTTCACTTGTATCCACCATGTCTTCCTTTCTATTTAAAAGAGCCTTCCATTTGAGGGCCTCTGTCCTATCCTCTTCTACTTCATCCTTTAGACTCTGTATTTTTGTTGTAACCTTGATGGTATCTTCCATCCCTTCTGTCTCTCCTAGGTCATTGGTTTGACTAGGCGAGGTTTCCTCCTCTATGATCATTATGGTGGTGGCCAGATGAGTGATATATAATCTCTTAGCTTCTTGAGACCTTGTTATTATCCTTCTTCTGGTGGTTTTTTTATCTTTTCTGTGGTGTGCTCTTTTTCTTGGAGTTTAAGAGGGTTTTTTTTTTCAAGAGTGTATATCTGGATTAAGGTGGAAGCTATTTATTTATCTTCATCCTCCATCTTAGTTTTCTTCTGGGCCCTTTTCTCTCTATTTGTCTCTGCCTTGGAGGGTGCTTTATTTTTCCTCATGGAGTCTCTCAAGGCTATTTTATTTCACTATGTTATGTTCCTTTGTTGCATTTATAAGTGTTATCACTTCTTTCTTACTCATGGTGAGAAACTCATCCCATGAGACTTTTGGGAGATGAGTTTCTAGTGCATCATAAATAATTAATTTTATTATGCCGCTAATGATTCGTCTTTACCACGCTCATCCTTCCTTCACAAATAATATAATTGAGAAGGTGATATGCTACCTCTTCCCAAGGTGAAAGTAGACTATCTCTCTTGACTCCATTTTTATTATCTTCTACCAGGCTTCATATCTAAGTAGAAATAGTTTCTTAGCATCCATAGTTGGTTGTCTATCTTCTAAAATTTTAATGATCGTAGGACCATTTAATTTGATGTCCAAACCCTTGAATTTAGTGGGGTATTCTTGGTTCATTATGTGTTGGAGATTCAAGGAAACCTCCTTTGCTATGTTTTCATCATATCCTCTCAATTTGTCAAAATAAGACAACTGATTTGAGAGAAGGAAAATCTTCACTAATTTTGGGTTGTGTAGAGTTTTGAGGTCTATGTGGGTTCCCTTCTATTAAACTCTACCCCCATCTTTGATAGGATTCTGCGTAGACTTTGTGGAAAGTGGATAGTTTTACTTGCTAGAAGTCTAACCAGATTATGAGATAAATCCTTGAGTGAAGGCTATGTATATTGCTTGTGAAGAATTTCTTAGTAATCTCTAAAAAATAAATTGAGCAAAGTTTGAGAAAATGATTGAATAGATATTGAACTAGTATTGAGAGAAAGTTTCGATAAATACTAAGTAAATGTTAGAGTAATCTCAACAAAAACTTAAGAAAATACTGAGCAAATTAGAAATGAATTTTTGAGAAGATATTTTGAGAAAGTACTGAGAAAATTGAGCAAATTACTAAGTAATTCTCACGTGGATAGGATCTCTTATGGTCGGCCTCAGTGATGGAATTTGATGGGTAAATTTCCCATCACGAGGAAAATTACTCGTAAAATACGGCCAACAATGTATCTAAACCGTCACAAAACGACTTAAAACATAATAAAAAACGTTCAAGAATTTTGTTATTACCGTCAATTTTGATGGATGTATTTGATTTGAAATTCCTACCCTGATCAACCTATTGAATAAAAAAATGTTGTGCTAAATCCGATTTCTTTAACTAGAAGTTCGTACAGAAAACTAAACTCTACTTGTTAGTCAAATTCTTGGAAAACCTTTGATAAACCTCTACTTTCCATGTTTATTATTTTTGATCAATGATCTTAAGATCACACTTGGTTTGTGCTCAAGGATCCAAACTACTAGTTTCATGCTTATCTCACTTGTGTGTTATTAATGTGGTGTGTTGTCTTTACTTCCTTCAACCTAATTCTTTCCTTAGCTCCATGTTCACATGTTTTGAGTGCCTTTACCCTTGTCATAATTCAAATGAGTGGTGGGCCTAGCGATTTGATGTAAATGTTGCACCATTCATTATTTGTATTGGATTGAATTGGTGATGGCTTATGTCAGTTAAATCTCAACTATCCCCAACTTAAGGTTTGAGACCCACCTTAGTAAATGTGATTTTGTTTGATTAACCATAACGAAAAATTTACAGGTTGTGTAGTGTATAATTGAATCATACTTGAGTTTGAAGGAGATGTGACATACCTCATTTATGATAATGTATAAAATTTTGTTACATGCAACATTCTTGACATTTGAAATTAAAAATTTGAAGTAAAATTGTTGAATATTTGTTGATTGTGCTTGTAGACAAATCTATGGAGGTAGATCATCATATAATGCAAGGTGCTCGTCCTTTAATGCATAGCATCATGCTCTTGCAACTTGAGGTAGAGTATTATGTATGTTGAAAAATGGGAGGTCGAGCATCTTCTAGATGAAAAGTGGAGACAGAGAATTCTATAGATTTATGGTTGCATGCTTTGTTCAAGAAATCTTGCATGTAGATATTTGTAAATCCTTTTAGAAACCTCTCTAAATAGTCTCCTGTAGGACCTTGTAGAAATCTAGAAATGTAATCTCCTCTGGATTCTTCTAGAATTTTAGGCATGTTGTCTCCTGTAGGTTTCTATAGAATTCTATGATGGCAATCTCGTGTAGTTTCCTATAGAATTCTAGGCACACAGTCCTATAGTTTCCTATAGAATTATGGGCAGATGGTCTCCTATAAAAGTCTATTTATGCTCATTCTTGTAAATTTTCATGTGATTCTTTATAGATTTTTTTGTATAGAGATATGGAGTATGTATATATGTGAATTATTTGTTCATATTTTTGACATGGAATTGAGAAATGGTATTTTATTTTTTCGTGTAAAGTATGTAAAATGAAAAAGGAATATGGATGAAAAAAATGGAATATAAGGTATTGAATGAGTGGAGTGTAATGCAAGGTGAATGAGTACTTTGGAAATGATTTCAACCACTAATGAAACTTGTAGATGGAGCTTTGATGTTTGAAGGTTGTGTAGTATGATTTGAACTATGTAAACTTGGATCATAGATACATATGAGTTTTCACTACAAGGAATATAAAAATTTATGATATGAATGTTTTTTATTTCCTATTGAAGACAATTTTTTTGCAATATTATGATCTATGTAATATGGCAATACTACGAAGATATCATAATTGTGCATAAATGAGAGGTCTCTTTATGCTATGAAAACTTATTTGGAAATAGCTTGTGATTGATGGATAAATATCATTGTTGTGATTGAGAAAGATTTTTATAGATGATGCCTAATGTAAAATCAAAATATTCTTCTTGCTTTGCATAAATGATAATCTTGAGAGTTATAAGAGCTGGTCCATCACCTTTTCTTGAAAACATACTTGGGAATAGTGATCAAATTTGAAGGGTGGGTCTTAATTTCAATTGAAAGGGAATTTTTTCTTGGATCCCTTCAAAGATGAAGGGAAATATAAATATTTGTACTTCAATTGACAAGTATAAATTAACTAAACCCCTCCCTCCAAAAAATGCAGAAAACAAATATTGCCCATCCAAATTTTTATAATCTTAAACAATTGAGCACTCCTTAATATCTACATGAAAAATGGTATCTTTTCAATAAAACCTAATTTGAACACATTAAATTGACATATATGTAACATTAATTGTATACTTCATTAAAATAGCAACTATTCTATTGTATTTTTCCGGGTTGGAGCACACTTCATTATACATAAAAACCACTTAGACTATGCAATAACCATATTGGGGCATCCACATGAGCTTATGCATAATGTAGGACATAGTACAAAAACTAGTTAACCACGAGAAAATTGATTATTGTTAACTATGTACAAAAGGAAGCCACTAATCAAAATGAGGCTATAACAAACCTACCACCAAAAAATACATATAAAACCAACCAAAAACTTAATTCAAATCGGAGAGAGAGAAACCATTCAAACCTGAGAGATGTAAGAATGATGGGCATTGGGTGCCTAAGAAAAAATAATGCATAGCTCAGAAAAAATTAAAAAAAATCCTCCATACCAAACAAGTTAGCAACGCTAGCATCACAAGGGCTGGGGCATCAAATTTTTTTGTTCAACACTTGTCACGACATCATACAGATATGGGATGGAGGGAAAATGGAATCAAGTCTATGTCAATTGGAGCCTTGCAACTCGCTGCATGTTTGAGTCTCAACAATATTCCTTTTAAATTGCACCAAAACACCAAAATAAGTTTGTTAATGGCTCAATTTCAGAAAATTCTAGATGTAAGTAATTAAGAGCTCAAAGCTCTAAAATTTGTTGTGTTTTGTATCAATCCACAATTCAGCGAATTCACAGTCACTAGCATGAAATTTAAGTTATTTAATGAAAATAATTAATGTATGTACCTCTATGTCGACATTGTTTTCAATGTTGATGTGGGCCACTACCCTCCTTATTGTCTTACCAAAAGGCATGAGAATGAGTAAGAAGACTTAAAATTATGGACTTCACCTTCCAAGAGTCCCTTACAATTGATGAATATGGTTGTCATTGATGATCACAAACATTAATGAAAAAGCTTGATTTACAAGAACAAGGACATGGCACATGATGGCTTGAGGCAGCATGAATGACATGGCACAAGACTTGACAAACATAGAAGACAAGATAATATGGTAAGTGACTAGACATGGCAAGTACAAGAGTGGCAAGCATGACAAGGAGGATGACAAGGCACAGCTGCGGGCATCTTCAAGGCCCATTGCATGCATCTCCATGAAGGTCTACAGGCATAATTTATATGCCCTTGCGGGCATATTTGTGACCCCTTACGGGCATCACAAAAGGAGACCTGCGGGCATTTAAATGACTCCTTATGGGCAAATTTTTAGTGGCCCTGTGGGCATGTTTGAGGGCACCCAAGTAGCCCTTGCAGGCATTCTTGTGAGGTCATGCGGGCATAATGTGGGCATGAAAACGGAGACCCTATGCGAGCATTTTGAATGAGCCTTGTAGGCATTCTATAGGAGGCACGAAGGCTTGATGATGTGGCATGAAGACTAAACATACATATATATATATTGGATGAGGAAAATATGGAAATATTATATTATTTGATGATAAAATAAAAGATTAAAGTTTGACATGTCGGCCTCCTAATCTTGTGGAAAAATAAAGTATAAATAGAGGACAAGACCTTGTTTTTGAGTGTGCATGGTGTGGAGAATTCGGGAGGCATAAGTAAGCTCTGATTTCGGGGGGCAGTATGAGGACATTTCGGTGGCAGTAGTAGAGCAATAGCAGCAACAGTAAAAACTTTTTTTGTTTATCTTTTATTTCTGGGTTGGATTGAGGCAGCTGGTTGATGAAGACATGATTGGACATAATGAAGACATGTTGATTATTTGATGTGCATGGACATAATGGAGATAGGGCAGCAGCAATGGCATGTTGATGACAAGTCATGTTACATGGTTTTGGACAGAGGATGATGTGCTAGTTGAGCTTTAGTGAGTTGGGAAACAAACAAGGGTTTCTTGTTTGATGATGTATGTAATTTGCAGAATTAAGAAAAGTCTGAAATATCATTTGTAAGTCTACATTTGTTGGGGTGTTGGTGCATCCCAGTCAATTGTAGCTGACTGAATCATCTGGTGGGTGGTGCCACCTTTGGGTTGTATCCCATACTGGAGATTGAACTCTCCAATTATAAAAATTTCACAAAGCTTATATCTTGTCTCTTGTTATGTGTTGATGATAATATGTTTTTCCTAATGAATGACATGTGATATAGTTTATTAATGGGTGATTCCATGAAGATGGGTAACTCTTTTTGGCCAAATATGACGGTGAAAAACAGAAATTTTATCCATGTATTAAATTGAATCCGTTGAAACTCATAGTCGCCAAATGAATTTTGACATGCGGTTGAAAAACGAAATGTAGAGATTTATGTTGGCTTTCCAATGATATTTTTTTCAAAATATCCCAATGTCATTTATCTTGTCGAATTTTCATTTAATGAAATGTGTGTACTTAAAAATTTGAAGAGCAATTAACAAGTAGTTTGTGTTCGTGCATGATAATTTAATGTTAAAGTAACAATTGAAAAAAATGAAATATGTGAACATGATCTAGATAGAATGCACTAGGGCTTACATATTTTTCTTTTAATTTTTCTTGAAAAAATATATTTATTATTATTTTTCAAAAATGACTAATGAATATTTCAGTCGCATTTTGCACACGTGTGTTCGTGCACCAAATCTTTTAATTTTTACATAATTTGAAAAAATAAAAATACGCTTTTGAAGAGGATGCGTTTATCTAGGGAACGTGTATTTTTTCAAATTTTTTGGATGCGTATTTTGAATTTTGTGGATTTATCTTTCAGCTCAATCAAAGTTGTCGATAGGGTTTTTTAGGGCAAGTCTTAGTAGAAATTTAAAAAAAAAAGACACATGAAGATAAAAATTTGTAAATTTTATATATCTGGATAGAGGATTCGTTGACGAATCCAATGGTATCAAGTTCGCTCATTAATGAGCATTTAATGACATGGTTTAACTCTGTGGAAGGCAGAACAAAATTTCATTCTGCAGTGAAAAGGGCTTTCTGCCTATTTTTTAAGCCCTTAATCGAGCTAAATACCTCGATTGAGGGTTTAACAACACCTCGATCGAGGGTTCAACAAGACCTCGATCGAGGTATTTTAAAACCCTCGATCGAGGGCCTAAAATGAGCCTTTTTATGTTTTTCAAAAGCTAGATCGAGCTTTTCAAAAGCTCGATCGAGGTTTTGCGAGATTTTCAAAAGCTTGATCGAGGGTTTTAAAACCCTCGATCGAGGTATTTCAAAACCCTCGATCGAGCTTTTAAAACCCTCGATCGAGGTATTTTAAAACCCTCGATCGATCTTTTAAAACCCTCGATCGAGGTATTTTAAAACCCTCGATCGAGCTTTTAAAACCTCAATCGA
Source organism: Larix kaempferi (assembly GCA_027924585.1). NCBI lineage: Eukaryota > Viridiplantae > Streptophyta > Pinopsida > Pinales > Pinaceae > Larix > Larix kaempferi. Next base: position 15,470,228 of record BSBM01000063.1, on the reverse strand, counting down.
GGGCTTGAAAATACCTCGATCAAGGGTTCGAAAACAATTTTTTTAGCTTCCATCCGCAAAAAATGGTGAACCACCTTCGTGGAATCACCCAGTTAGAATATGATATTGAAGTGAATTTGTAATTAATGATATAAGTTTCACAAAAGAAATTGAAATTGTAAATAAGAGAAAGCTCACCGATTCACCCCCCCCCCCTCTCAGTGAGCCATTGTGTCCAACAACAATCACATTGGTAAGGAGTGATAAGAAGATCACAACAATCCAATGTGTCAAATATCATTTGATAGTGTCGATAAAAGACTTATATGGTAAATTTAATATAATACTTACTTATAGTTGTCTCTTAATCTTTACATCTTGACACATTTGATATTTTATTGGTTGTCTTTGTTCCTTAACCTAATTGTTATTATAAGGTGAGGATGTGCATGCATAATAATCCCTAGTTATTATTATGAGATGAGGATGTAAAGACAAGTAATTTTTATACGTATTTTGGTGGAGAGCGTTGAATACAAATGTGGTGAGAAACCACATATGTTTGGAAGGATGGAGGGATATTACATCATGATCATGCCACCCATAAAATTGAAGATTATTACTAAGCCAAAAATTGTTTTTTATTATTAATAACCATTGTAGTGCTTTGGTCCAAATGTTTTTTCTAACTCATTGTTTCTCCATATCATGTGCCCAGTGACACCTCTCTATATCAATGCATAAATCGACATCTGCACAGTTTGTGGTCCTATCTACATGCCATTATTTGTAGTTGAATACCATTGAGTGTTGTTTAGCGTTGACGTGAGTCTGTGACATTCATGCAAGAAATGAAATCTTTTAGAGGAGGAATCATCAACCAGCCATTTGAATTTCATTTTGATGAAAAATGAGTGGACATTGGTAGCTAGGTTCAAATAGGTAGTAGGTACAAAGTTTTTGGATCGTTTTGGGCCTAGTAGTAGTTCTCTATTGTTACAGTTGTAGTCACTAACACATTGTCACACTTTATATCTCAGCCCGAAGTGAATCGGGAGTTAGTATCAAATATTGGTGGAAAGTGCCTCATAGTCATCGGTGATCACTCGACATCTTGCACAACTGAGTAGTGAGTGTGTGACGTGAGTGAGTGAGTGATTATAATTTATGATATTTCCAATATTTTGAACGATGAGTCGAATTTTATAGCATAGGAACTTCAACATAGAAATTGAAATTTATATGGATGGTAATTTGAAATGTTTCCCTTCTTTTGAAATGTTGATATAAATTATGTCCTTCTTAATTGGAAGGGTAATATTCATATTTTTTTTTCAAGGCCAATTTTAACTTTACACTTCTAGGAAGGGGTAGAACCATTTGGAAGGGCTAGGAAAGGTTCAAATTTGAATGCTGCTTGGGAGATATGGTTTGAAAACTACAAAGATGGTAAGTCTCTACTATTGATGTTGGAATTGTTGATCTTCAAGGAGTGATCATTTCCTTTTCTTTCTGGAGTGATCTTGAGTGATGAGAATACCTACAAAACTTAAAACTTTGTCAAAAAAAAAAAAAATTCCTTTTTTTTTTCTTCCTTATTTTCTTTAGGGAACATGAGCCATTTCTTGTTTTCCCCAATGCTCTACCTCATTATGTATGTAAATATTTTCATATTAAGGACCATTTATTTTTGTAGAGTTTCTCTTACCTTAAAAAAAGGTTTTTAGGGACAGTTCTATCCCATATGCTTGGACTAGCTTTTCCTGTGGGAATTTTGTCTATTTTTATCCTTTTTTCTTAATATATTTTCACTTGGACTAGGGTTTATTCTAGGTTGGGATCATTGTTGTTTCCCACCATATTCAATTGATGACCACAGAGTATATTTGTGAATTCCATAAAAAGCATTTTCCTGATGAATTTGTCATGCCATTTATTTCTTTGTCGTTGAACTACTTCAATGTGAAATGATGTTTGTTTTCTATACTCATCAGGGAATATAAATGATTTTTCTTTCCTTTTGAACTATAGATAGGTAAAAATTGAGTTTTGAGGTTATTTTAAGTGTTTGTATTTTAAATTCAATGGGAAACATTGCCCTTTTTCCATAAACCAACTCATAGGGTGTGAACCATGTGGTGGTTTTCCAAGTTGTATTGTATGCCCACACTGCTTTATCGAATCTATTTTCCCTGTCCTTCTGTGTAACTAGATAGTATTTTTGAGGATATTTTCTAGCTCTCTTTTAGTTACCTCAAGTTGGCCAATATCTTGGGGTGATATGTAGCTAATTTTCTATGGAATACCTTGTTGAGTTCCATGAGATTCTCAATCAAATTGGAGGTGAATTGGGGGCCTTGGTTTGTTACAATTTCTCTTTCCATGCCAAATCTAATGAAAACTAAGATGTGATGTTTTTGGTTTGAAGGGGGGATAATGAGTTCGTCAAAATCCAAGCCCCATTTGTCAAATGGTTAAAATGAGACTTGGGTTGTAATGGAAATTCATGTTTCTTTATTAGCTTAACCATCCTTTGACATTCATCACAATGAGAAAGATATTGCTCAATATATTTATGAAAAGTGGGATAGTAGTATCTAGTTAGTAATACCTTATAGGTTGTTGTTTTGGCAGCATAATGGCCTCCACAAGGCTCATCATGGAATGCATGCAGAATATCATGTACTTCCTCTTGTCTTATGCACCTATTGAGAATATAACATGGTCTAATTTTGAACAAGTAACCATTTATCCATGTATAGGAGGTACTTTTTCTAACAATTTAGAAATTCTCTCTAAAAGGGAAGTGTTGAGGAAACTTCCCTAAAGCTATATAATTTGTTATGTCAACAAACCAAGGGTTTTCTATGGATATTGAAAAGAGGTGCTCATATGGAAATTTTTCATCTACAACTTCATTATCTACATAATTTGTTAGTCTTGATAGGAATTCTGCAGCAACATTATGTTTTCCTAGTTTGTCAAGCATTGTTAGATCAAAAGGTTGTAGCATTAATATCCATTTAATTATATTTCCATTATTGTTTGTTTTATTCATTATGTATATGACTGCAGTATGGTCTATATGAACAAAAACTAGATATCCAATAATATAATGTATAAACTTAAGTTAATGGTATATACAACAACATGGAGTTCTTTCTCGGTGACAGTATAATTCAATTTTGGTCTTGATCAATTTTGATGATGAAGTAGATTGCAAATGGTTCCTTTGACTCTTGTTAACCTAAAAATGCCCCTAAGGATTTATTAGATGAATTTGTGTGTATATGAAATGGAATTTCCCGATTGGGACCTTGTAGTATAGGGGTTGTGGTAAGTTTTTCTTTGATGCTAATCAAAGGCCTTTTGACAATCTCTTGTCTTACTAAAATCTATGTCCTTGGATAGAATAATGAATAAGGGAGAAGCCAATTTGCTAAAATCCTTGATAAATATCCTATAGTAGCCTGCATGGCCTATAAATCTTCTTAATTTTTTGTTTATGGGGTCTAGGAAGGCGTTGAATTATGTTAATTTTGGCTAGATCTACTTCAAATCGCCTAGGAGAGATGTGATGACCTATAAAAATGCCTTCATTAATGAGCATGATGCATTTTTCATTGTTTAGTGATAAATTCATTTCTTTACATCTACTCAATAAATTTTCTAAGTTGTTTAATATTTATTGGAAATATTCCCCATAAGGAGTAAAGTCATCCATGTAAATTTCAACATTAGCTAAGGACAACTAGTTGGAACGTTGCATGAGAATTATATAATCCAAATGGGATGACTTTATAGGAAAATGTGCCCCAGGGGAAAGTGAATGTTTTTTTATCTTGTTCCTCAAGGCTTATTTGAATATGATTATACCCACTAAACCAATCTAAAAATGAAAAGTATTTTTTACCAACAAAGGGATCTAGCACTTAATTTATGAAAGGTAAGGGAAAGTGGTTCTTTTTTTGGCCTTGTTAGGTTCTATAATCTATGCATACTCTCCATTTTCCATTATTCTTGGGTATTATGACCAAGGCTGAGACCCATTCACTATCGAATATTGGATAGATGAATCACACATATAAGAGTTTCTATAATTCTATTTTAATTGTCTTTTAATGTAGGGTTCATTATTGTCATGTCCCCACCAACTCACCTAGCCATTGGAGACCATGATCCATTTTTTTCTTCCAAAACATCGACTGAATTCCCATACACATAGTCAGAAGAATTCAAATCCGTAATCCGCAACCCGTAGTTGCGAACCTACAACTGGAATCCTGCAATCTGCATCCCGAAATTGTGGAAGCGGAATTGCGGAAACTCCCAAAACGTATATCTCTGAACTTGGCCATCCCGCAACCCGCATCCCAAAAGTGCGAATCCCGCAATCTACAACCCACAAATGTTGATCCCGCAATCCGCAACCCGCAAATGCGGAGGCAAAATTGCAGAAATTCCAAACACGCATAACTTAGAATTTGGGGATCCCATAGCCTGCAACAGCTGATCCCATAACCCGCATCCCGCAATTGAGGATGCGGAATTGAGGGAGTCCAAAATACATCATTTGAACTTGATGATTCCGCATCCCGCAACCTGCAATTGCGGAATCAGGCATGCGGAACCCTGCCTCTGCAAGGGAAATTTTCCCAAATCTTATGAGGGGTATAACTACTTCCTCCAGCATCCAAATGGGGCAAGGTTGGTACCATTGGAAATATCTTGGAGAGATATATCCAATGGTAGAATACTCTGATCATGTGAGGTGTCCAACCTCCCCATTTATTCTCTGAAGTTATGTCCATGTCTCCAATTAGACACTTCCAATCCTTCTACCTATCAAGATCTTCCTTTCCATCTGACCCACAGAGGTTTCTGCAACCAATTCCATGGATTCCCTATCTTCCCTAGGGATCAGGTGTAAGCATACATCTCCTCCACATGGTTAGTTATACATAAACATTCATCTCCCAACCAATGAAACACTATCATTCATTATAACCTGTAAAATGCATTAAACAGATTCAATCACACATCTATCTTATGCAAGAATTACAAGGCATTAAACTCATGCAATATAAGGTATACATATAACCATAAACTCAGTCCTTTACTTAGGCCTGTACATGGATTCATGTCACTCCCATTCATACACATACATTCCACAGTTCCATAATTATACACAAGTATTCATCACAAAACAATGAAACACCATCATTTTCTATAACAAAAATACTTATCTTTCAATTCCGAAGCAACTGGCTAAGTGAGAGCAACGTTCCACCCAACCTTAGATCTCTATCCATCTTGTACTATTTCATCTAAGAGATCACCCCCGCTCTGGGCAGTGTATCCACTAAGGAGGGCTAGCAAGTTCTCTCACAGTCAAGGCTCCATTCTCATGCTAAACCAGTCTGTAGTTGGGTTTATCAAGCATTCCAGGACACCTACCCATGCTAAGCCAACCTATAGGGGTTTATCAAGCATTCAGGGACAACAAGGAAGGCATTGCTAAGCCATTGAGCTCATCCACACAGCTGCATGCATCTCAGCACTCAGTTGACCTGTCACCCACAATACCTACCACATCCAACACAAGGAGACCTACTGCTTGTTTCCACAGTCTCTCAAGGCATCTTCCCTTCCAGTGCTATTCTAGGATGGGAATATTAGAAAGGTCTAGTCACTATTTCACTGAGACTATAGCCTTCACTGGGTTTATCAAGCAACCCAACTCTCTCCCACAGTTCAACAACTGATTCATTACCAGGATTGGGGTTTCCTCACGGTTGCTCGGCCAATACCACTCTGCAACATCTTCTATCAATGCCACTCCACCGCTATAACTGGGTTTTGCATGCCAGAATCTAAGACTACCAGCTCTTAGGCCTTTTCTATCACACTATAAGCACGAGTAACCTCCAATTTCCCTCTCCAGATGGGTTTGGTGCATATAGGAAATACGTGAACGAATTTCCTGTGAGGGTTGATGGCTCGTGGATGGAAAGGGCATGAGTGGGCGAGTAAGTGAGTGAGTAATCCACGTTTGGATGTCTCGGTGAATGAATGAATCCCCTCCCGGATATTCAAACAGGTTCAACAAGTTACCCGAGGTGACTGAGTGTCGTCATGCACAAGCGATCAGAGCCACGCCTTTCCATACGAAATTGCAGGCATGCTCCATTCTCCAGCGGCCTCAACAATCAGGGTTCTCAACCACCCACTGCAATTGCATTAATGTCAGCAGGGAGTTCCAATGTGTTCTTAGTTATACATGTGGCAATATGGGAAACCATTCCCAAACCCCCTCACCTCTCCCTAGTGGATACACATGGACCCTTCTCATTCGTTGCCTCCTTAGCCAATTTCTTGGTTATTTTATTCATTCAGTAATAATTACATCATTTACATTTCTTCATGGCTTAATCATCCCATGAGTAATCAAACTGTCCAAATACTTTCCTAAGCAATAAACTTAAACATCCACTAGTGGGGCCTTGGCCTTGAGCTCCACACTAGCACAAATACACATACTGTATATACACAGTATTTACATCAAATCCAAATACATCAAGGGAAAAATGGGGTATTACAACTCCCTCTCCCTTAAAACAACATCGTCCTTGGTGTTCTCAAAACTGAACAAAAATGGAAATGCCTCTTTCATGGCATCCTCCAGCTCACATGTGGCCTCTTCTAGGCTAAGGTGCCTCCATTTCACCTCTACCTACCCTATGGCCTAGTTCTGAAGCAAGGTAACCTTCCTGTCGAGGATGCATGTAGGCTCCACCTAGAACTCTCCCTCTAGTTCCACCTGTATCACATGCCAACAATGATATGATTAGGATCATGTACATATTTATTAAGCAAAGATACATGGAAAACATTATGATCTTTCATGTTAGCAGTAAATGCAATTCTATATGCAACTGGCCCTATCCTATCAAGGATTTCAAATGACCCACAACATCTGGGTGCCAACTTGGCACAACTTCCCAACTTCATGGGGCTCTTCCTGGGTCTCACTCTCAAGTAGACATGATCCCCAATCTCAAATTCCTTATGCATTCTCTTCATTTTTGCATCACTCTTCTACCTGTCCTGTGCTGCCTTCAAATTCTTCCTAATCTTAACAACTTCTTGTTCCATCTCCTCAATCATTTTTGGTGCAAGCACTACTCTGTTCACTGGGTTGTCCCAGCTAACTGGAGTTCTGCATCCTTTGCCATACAACACTTCAAAATGATTCATCTTCAAAGATGCTTGATGCCCATTGTTGTAAGCAAATTCCACTAAGTGTAAATAGTCTTCCCACTTAGATGGCTTATCCATCACATACATCCTTAACATATCTTCAAGGATCTGATTCACTCTCTCAGTTTGACCATCTGTTTGAGGATGATAAGCTGTACTAAACTTCAATTGAGTTCCCAAATCTTGAAACAATCCTTTCCAAAAATTGGATGTAAACTTTGTGTCATGATCTGAAACTATTGCCTTGGGCAATCCATGCAGTCTGAATATCTCCCTCATGAAGATATCTGCAATGTCATTAGCCTTGTGGGTGAATTTGACTGGAATAAAGTGAGCTAACTTTGATATCTTGTCCACCACAACCATGATTGAATCATGCTTCTTCACTATCATAGGAAATCCTATTATGAAATCCATAGAAATCACTTCCCACTTCCACTTTGGGATGGGTAAGGGCTACAACAATCCTCTTGGATGTTGGTGATATTCCTTGACCTATTGGCACTTCTAACATCTAGCAATGTACTCAGCTATGTCCTTCTTCGTACCATGCCAAACGTATTGCTTCCTTGCTGCTGTTATAGTCTTCTAATATCGTGGGTGCCTTAAGTATGGTCTTTGGTGTATCTCATCCATCACCAACTTCTTCAAATCTGCACTGTTCGGAATGTACAATCTGGTGTTCTGATAAATGAGAACATCATCCTCACCCAGCTTATATCTTGCATACTTTTCCTCTATAACTTTCTACTGCAATTTCTCTCTAATATGAAGATAGACTTCATCACTATCTTGAGCCTCTAAAATTCTTGCCTTCAAGTCTGATTCACATCTACTTATTGTTGCAATGTGGAATTTCCTGCTAAGTGCATCAACAACCTTATTCTCCTTACCTTTGACATGCTTAATCTCCAAATCAAACTCACAAAGAAATTCCATCCATCTAGTTTGCCTTGCATTCAGGTTTGGCTGGTCAAACAAGTACTTTAAACTCATATGATCAGTTCTGAGCTCAAATCTTCTTCCCAAGAGATAATGCCTCCATCTCTTGAGAGCGTGAATTATTGTTTCTAGCTCTAAATCATGGGTGGCATAGTTCCTTTCATGCTCTTTCATCTTTCTTAATTCATAACAAATCACAGAACCTTCTTGCATTAACATTCCACCGAGTCCCTCAATGCAAGCATTAGTGCATACCACAAAATCCTTACTCAGATCTGCAATCTTCAAAACAAGTGCACTAGTAAGCAATTTATTCAGCTGCTGGAAACTTCTTTCACATTTTTCAGACCATGTGAATTTGATGTCCTTCCTCTGCAATGAAGTAATTGGATGAGCTATATTAGAGAATCCCTCAATGAACCTTCTGTAGTAACCAGCAAGGCCCATGAAAGATCTAACATCTGCTATGTTCCTTGGAGTGGACCAATCCATGATGGCCTCAATCTTCTCTGGATCTACAACAATGCCTTCTGGTGATATAATATGACCCAAATACTGTACATTTTCTTGATAGAAGTTACATTTACTTAGCTTAGCATACAGCTGGTGCTCTCTAAGGAATTGCAATACCATTCTCAAATTCTCATCGTGTTATTCTTCATTCTTTGAATACACAAGAATGTCATCCAGGAACACAATCACAAACTTATCCAGATACTTGCTAAAGACACTATTCATGAGGCACATGACTGTAGTAGGTGCATTGGTAAGACCAAATGGTACTACTGTAAACTCATAATAACCATACCTAGTCCTGAAGGCTGTCTTATGAATGTCTTCTTCCTTTATCCTTACTTGATGGTATCCAAACCTCAAGTCAATCTTGGAAAATACTCTAGTTTCCTTCATCTGATCAAACAAGTCATCAATCCTTGGCAAGGGATACTTGTTCTTGACTGTCCCTTTATTGAGATGCCTATAATCAATACATAGCCTCAATGTTCCATCCTTCTTCTTAACAAACAAAACTACTGCACCCCATGGGGATACACTCAGTCTGACATATTCTTTATCCATTAACTCCTGCAGCTGCATCTTCAGCTCTACCAATTCTGGCATGCTCATTCTATAAGGAGCTTTGGAGATGGGTGCTGCTCCTGGAACAAGATTGATGGAAAAGTTAATATCTCTCTTGGGTGGCAATCCTAGAACCTCATCTGGAAACAAATCCTGAAACTCCTGCAATATCTGGAAGTCTTCTACTCTGGGTCCCTTATCTTTTGTTGAATCTGATATATTTACAACATACAGCCGGCAACCCTTTTTATAAAACTTCCTTAATTGCAGAGCTGAAATATGCCTCACTGAAACATGCTTTGGAATCCCTTTAACCAACCTTGGTTGGCCTTCATCATAAAGGAATTCCAATGCTTTCTCATAGCTATCCACCTTGGATCTGTGCCTTTCCAACCAATCCATGCCAATTAAGGCATCATATGATCCCAATGGAAAAATATTTAATTCAGCATGTGTGAGGAGTCCATTCAACTCTATGGGACACTCCTTCACCACTTCATTCACCTTTCTCTTGGTACCGGTGGCCAGTTGAACTAGCAAAGCCTTCTCATGCCTTATTCTACCAAGAGAACATCTTTCAACTACCTTAGGAGATACATAAATATGTGTAGACCCTGGGTCAATCAAAACAGAAATAGATTGCTCAACAATCTTACCTACAACCTCCACCACTGCTGACTGATGGTCTGCTTGATGATCATCTAGTGCTGCATAAATTCTAGGTGTTGCTCTTTCCATGTCCCCTACTATAGCTGCTTCTCTAACATTGTGAAATCTCTTGGGGTTCTTCTTTGCAGTTGGGCAATCCCTGAGCATGTGGTTCTCCCCACAACCCCAACACTGAAGTGGCCCTTTGAACACTCTATCGAAAGCTACAGCTGGTTTGAATTCTCTCCTTGCTTGCTGGCGCTGTGGAAATCTCCTAGGTTGATTCCTGAATGTTGGTTTAGACTCACCTTTCTTCTGATCAAACCTTCCCTTGGGTTTACCCTTCCACACTGGCTGTGCTTATGCTTTACCTTTATTCGGTTCATAGCAATGCTTTGCCATCCTGATGGCTTCATCCAATCTTGGTGGATTTACAAACTCTATCCTATCTCTGTAGCTCTGTGGTAGACTACCAAGGAAGCATTGAATCTTCACTCCTTCATCCTTGATGTCGTCCACATACCTCAGAAACTACAGAAACTTATGAACATGCTCATCCATAGTGTCCTATCCTAGTCTGAGTTCATTGAACTCTTTTCTTTTGCTATCATAATACCTAGCTGATAGGTACTTCTCCTAAAAGTATCTTTGGAATCTACCCCAGCTGACTCTTCTTTCACTGATTCCTTTCACTTGCATGAGGTGATCCCACCAAATAGAATCTCTTCCACTAAGGTTGTAGATAACAACAATATCCTTTTCATTCTCTAAGTACTCATGCATTCTGAAGTACTTCTTTATTCCAAGAAGCCATGCCTCTGCTTCTTGACCTTCTTTACTTTCACCATCAAAAGTAGGAGGCCTTGCCTTCCTAAATTCACCCTATGGGATACCTCTGTGCTTCTTCCTGCCCTTACTCTTACTGGAAGTGCGTCTTGGGCTCCCTTGAGAACCCTCAGAATCGGCTGACCTACTAGAAGAGGACTTAGGAGAAGGTGTCCTGTGTCTTCTGCCCACAGAACCTCTTCTAGGGTTTGGAGTTCTTCTCATGGAATGGCCCCTAGACTGACTTTATGTATTTCTTTCCTCTCGGCCTTCATGGCTCGGGTTAGAACCACCGTTAATCCTTTGCTGTAAGTCGGTCAGACTCTACAAATTGGTTGCATTGAGTTGATGTTGCTCTTCCTGTGCTTTCATCATTCACTCATTGAAGCTAACCATAGTCTCATCCAAGTTCGGGGGCATCACTTGCTCCCTTCTTCCATCAGACTTGGCTTCTGTATGGGATTCTTGCACATTCTCACCCAATACATAATCTTCTGGTCCAAACGGGTCCTGCGCATCATTCATAGCAACCATTCTTTTATCGTTCTGTGCATTTCCCTGTGACACAATTCGTCTTACAGCTGCTGCTATCTCTGTGCATATCAGATACATTCTATTAGATATCACAAGCATGCAAATAAGTTCTATCATACCATTCAAACTAGGAATTATTCATTTTGAACAATTAATCAATCAATAAGTTATTAAGACCATGCCATGGGCGCATTTCTTGGCCAAAATTCATGCATGATCCGGCCCAAACAACTCCCAGTGCTGCAATTGAAGCTCTGATACCACTTTGTCACGTCCCCACCGACCCACCTAGGCACTGGAGACCATGATCCATTTTTTTTTCTTCCAAAACATCTACTGAATGCCCATACACACAGTCAGAAGAATTCAAATCCGCAATCCGCAACCCGCAGTTGTGAACCCGCAACTGGAATCCCTCAATCTGCATCCCGCAATTGCGGAAGCGGAATTGCGGAAACTCCCAAAATGTATATTTCTGAACTCGACGGTCCTGCAACCTGCATCCCGAAAGTGCGAATCCCACAATCCACAACCTGCAAATGATGATTGCGCAATTCGCAACCCACAAATGTGGAGGCGGAATTGTGAAAATTCCAAACACACATAACTTAGAATTTGGTTATCCCGCAGCTCGCAGCCTGCAACAGCTGATGCCGCAACCCGCAATTGTGGATGCGGAATTGCAGGAGTCCAAAATACATCATTTGAACTTGATGATTCTGCATCCTGCAACCTGCAATTGTGGATGTGGAATTGTAATATCCTTGGGAATATTTGACCAAGATATTAACTCTAACTTCAGATTTTTTTAATAAAGTTCATTGGTTAAATTTTTTAATAATTCTTTTAAACCAAGCAGGAGGTCAGTGATGGGGATGGAGACTGAATCTGAGTATGGTGGGATGAAATTTCAATTCTGGAATTTGTATGGGGAAATGTGCAGCAGCAAATAATAACATCAGAGGGAGACTCCTAAGCACAAAGCACTGGGGCCATTTATGTTTCGGACATCATCTATCGTTGAAGCCTACCGCAAAGCTTCCTGGGCGCACCAGCATATGCTTACTAGACTGGGTGGGTACAAAATTGATTTCTGACAGTATAATGAGCATCATTCAAAAGGATTTGGGAAGAGTAGGAGTGGTTTGGAAGTTTTAGGCCCTGCCGGGATGACAGAGCTAGTCAAAATGAAATATTTACAAACATGGGTTAAATCCTCCCAAATTATTTAAGTAGGGACTGTTATAACTAATATGATGTGTCATTGACCTCCTACAACTTACAGAAAGTAAATCTGACATTTATAACAAATTTGGCAGTCATTCTTGCAAAACTAGTCAATTAACAATGCTCAATGAGCTGGTCTTCCAATCTGAGTTAATAAATGACTTGATTTAATTAAATTCTATGTTCTTAAATATTAATATGCTCTGATATAATGTAATTAACAGAAACAAGTTGAATTATTACTCACTGAACCAAATTTGTACTCTTTAATTAGCTCCTCATCAGTACAATGTCTTGTAGACTAGAAAACCCCCTCTCAGGGCCATAGAATGACTGGAAGAAGAGATGTATTGGCTAAATATCTGTTCTAAAAGTGTAGTCTGGTCTTCAATAGGCCAAAAACATAGTATGGAGTCATACTGGGCTTCTTGAGCTTCAATGGGCATATTCACATAATTGGAACTACACACGTGCGCTCATTAACACATGAAATCTTGGCTCCGGTGAAAATGGTTGTATCTCGGTCATCCGGACACCTTTTTCGATGAGACAAAAAGTGTTTCCTACTGAAAATGGCCCTCTGAATGCAATGGAACAGGTCTCAAATCCCAAAAATGATCAAAAGTGCTGAACCCGAAACCTCCATTTCGGCCCTTCAATGTTGTATCCTCCAAATGTACCCTGTATGATGATGAATCCTTGTAAGCTTGGATTCTTCTGAGTATTGGATTATATGGACCTACATATCAGATATCCATGGCTGTAAATCCTAAGAGAATATTAGAGAAGATAATTAGAATAGAAGAATGGGGCACATTACCCATTAATTAGCTTGGGCACACCACCAAACCTTGAGAAGCTAAAATGCTTCACTCATAAACTCACAATGACCAAAGTTCTGAAATGGAGTTGGTTGGATTCTTTTATAAACTTCATGATGACCTACTGAGCAAGTTGAAGATCTTGGTGACCTATGAGAATAGGTCACCCATGAGTGGACATACTTTCCTTTATTTTTCCTTACAAGCTTTTCTCCTTTAGAAACTGTGCCCCCCTTTGCCTCCATATGTTTCTTGCTTTGTAAAAGTTGCTTGATTTGTAAACTGGAATCCTTTTTGGAAATTGCTCCCTCCTTTTGCTTTTTCTGGTTGTTTCCATTTTCTTGCTTTTAGAAACTCTTACACCTTTCCTTCTTTTGTTCTTTTCCTAAATCCACAAATTGATTTAGCCATATTTCTATTTTCTTGTCTCTAGATCCAATTTGGAAACCTTATCTCCATGAGGGCATCCTCTTGGCCCACTTGGTCCATTATTAGCAATAATCATTTAAATAAAATAGTACAACTCAGAAATAATTTAACTTAGCAATTAATTAATTATTATGGTGCAATGCCTCCAAAAATATCTCCATTAATTTAATGATAACTCCATTACTTTCTTAGATCCTTAGTTTGGGCATTAATATCTTCCGGGAGCCCACCTCATCCATTTAATACCCAAATGCAACCTTAGGCATCTTCCATAAGATATTTTCCATAATTTCTCATCAATTAAATAATTATTGCCTAGGTGACTTAGGCCAAAATTACCCCATGGACCATAGCAAAAATCTGGGGATATGACAGTCCTCCCTTCCCAATATTTCTTGTCCTCAAGCAATGTTAGGATTCCACCAAGCTTCTGCTGCACCACTCTGATTTTATTTGTCCACATGCACTGAAGAATCTGAAAATTAGACTTGGGGGCTTCAAAAATATCTAAATAAAATGTAAGATGCCTATGAAGGATAAACTGCACTGTAAAATCTAACTGCACTAAATCATGAACAAAAATTTTAACCCCGTTAAGATAACTGAGTAGAATTCCTGGATCCCACTGCTTCCTCTGCAAGGACCCAAACTTTTCTACCACATATAGGAAGTTGTCACTCCAAGGAATTCCTAGATCCCATTGTCCCTGATGAATACCATCCATCATCATTGTTACTTGTGACCACTGGTCACTCCAGAGTATGCTAAGATCCAACCACCCTGCTAGAAGTGTGCTACTCCCAATGCAAAACTGATTAGCTATGAGACTTCCCCACCAAACATAGAAATTCTTGAGAGAATGAAAATCAGAGTGCATCTCTTGTGCATGTGTACTAGAGACATCTAATGGCTGCAAAATACATCTTTGTTGTTGCTCACAATTCAAGACAATGTCAGTTACAACAAAAAATTTATTGCAGAAACAAGAGAACCTTTTACCTTCCAAGGTATTCGTTGCAATGATGCCTCTACCCATCCAACCAATGGATGGATAAACACTTTTATTTGCTGAATCATATGGAATGTGATCAGCCATATGTATGTCCTCCTCAAATAAAGAGATCTTGTGATCTCTATGGAACTCCACAAGTGCTCCCCTCTTCATCCAATGGCTCAACTCTCTCCAATTGATCAAAGGGTGCAAAACTCCATCAATTGACCCACACATTGAAGGTAAGTGTAGATATGATGCCTCCTGGTCAAAAGTGACTGCACACATATGCACAAGATGCCTCAAATGTTGCGGGTTAAGGAACATGCCATAGGCCTCCCTTTTAGAATCCTCCTGCTCATCATGTGACCCCAAGAGGAAGAATCCTTTTACCCAATTTTCATTCCCAAAAATTGTGTCTGAATTTGAAGTGGGGAATGAAGAATGGCGAGCCATGCTTCTGAACATTTCATGCATTGAAGTTGTGGATGTATCCTCTCCATTGATGGCTGATCCATCTATGGTGTACTCATCTGGCTCTTCCTTGGAAGAGTGTCTTTCTTCAATGAACTTCTCAAGTTCATTCTGGAAAAGGTCATGTGCTTGTTTTTCATCAACTCTATCTCCACATTCCTCAAGCACATACCAAACAGACTGTTCCTCATGATCCATCAAATCATGAGGTTGCTCCCTTGGAACATGAAATAATTCAGCCATGTTATTGTGACTTTGTGAAATATGGGAGGTAAAAAATGATTATGGCAGCTTCTCATTAAGCTGCTCAATCTGATTCTCAGATTCTTTACAAGCAACATGAGTACCAATCAGAGAATCCTGGGTGGTTTCCAAACTATGAGTGAGCTTGCTAATCTCCTCATCATTCCTTATTGCAGCATTATAGTACACATTCACAAGATCCAGCAAGTGATCTCTATCAGAAAGCAACTGAGAGAAATTTCCTTTTAGGCTTCCTACTGCTTCCCACATGTGCACAAAATTTTCAACAGAGGGTTGCTCCTCCATTGATGCAGTTCTCCAACAGCAGTGAGAGATCAAATCATTAAGTTAATGGAGGTTTTTCAGTGCCTCCTTGATTTTTTCCTCACTCATTTTCAATGGTCCAATTAGGGCAAGAAGTTCTAGCTAGTGAACCTCCTCTTCTGCTTCTTGCAATTCAGCCTTCTCCCAATTCTGAATTCTGACACTAGAAGGATCTTCTAATCCATCATTCCCACTGGAAGTGGCTGCCATCTTGGGCTGCAACAAAGGCATGCAAAAATCAGAATTGCAGCGATACCTTTGTGCCCAAATTTCCTCCTCATGTGGTGTTTTTATGGCAGCATGATTCTTTCCCAAATTCCTTGGTTCACACCCAGCTGATTTGGGCTTGTCTTCCACCTCAACCTGAAGTTCCAATGATGATTTCAGATCTGATTGATGTTCTTCTTTTGGATCTGATCCAAAAGATATCTCACCACCCTTAACCAAATCACCCTCCTTTGCCGTGATCTTGAAATCACCAACAAAGAAATCTGAATGTCTTGAAGTGGAATCACTTTCCAAATTGTCCATAACTTTGTCACTTTTTTCTTGGTATTTGGGTGCCTCTTCTTCTTTTTCATCCTCTTCTAAGTGGTTCATTGCTTCTTCAACTTCATGGCTGCCACAATCATGCTGACTTATTCCTCCTTCATTCTCTTCTGAAGTTTGATCCCCCACTGTGGATCCTTCTTCCATTCTGTCAACAATCTCATGATTGGTTTTTGGGTCTTGCTTCTCCCTAGTTGTCTCAGGATGAAGATTCTTGGAGGCTCTTCTTGAAGAGGATCCAAAAATTCTTGTGAAGTCACATGAATTCAATAAAGCTTCCATGTCTTTTATTAACTCTTCCATAGAGGGTTTCCCTTTGATGGTGGAACATGCAACTTTTTCGTGAAAATGGCTACCAAAATAACCATAGTCTCTTCTTCCAATCATGATCTCATGGGAGATGCTTGTGGAAGGTACTTCTTGGGAAGTTATCCTCCTCATAATATCTACAATATTCTTCATACTACTCATCATAATTATCATACTCTTCATAAAAGTAATCTTCCTCCTCATACAACTCAAAGTCTGAATCTTCCATGACATGGAACTGATTCCACAACTACAATTTGAAAATAGTGTTGAGCTACTTTTCCATTGAGATTTACTTTCTAGAGGATGAGCCAAGGAAAGTTCTCTGATACCACTATAATATCCTTGGGAATATTCGACCAAGATATTAACTCTAACTTCAGATTTTTTTAATAAAGTTCATTGGTTAATTTTTTTAATAATTCTTTTAAACCAAGCAGGAGGTCAGTGATGGGGATGGAGACTGAATCTGAGTATGGTGGGATGAAATTTCAGTTCTGGAATTTGTATGGAGAAATGTGCAGCAGCAAATAATAACATTAGAGGGAGAGTCCTAAGCACAAAGCACTGGGGCCATTTATGTTTCAGACATCAGCTACTGCTGAAGCCTACCGCAAAGCTTCCTGGGTGCACCAGCATATGCTTACTAGAATGGGTGGGTACAAAACTGATCTATGACAGTAGAATAGGTTCAATGGACACAATGAGCATCATTCAAAAAGATTTGGGAAGAGTAGGAGTGGTTTGGAAGTTTTAGGCCCTGTCGGGATGACAGAGCTAGTCAAAATGAAATCTTTACAAATAGGGGTTAAATCCTCCCAAATTATTTAAGTAGGGACTGATATAGCTAATATAATGTGTCATTGACCTCCTACAACTTACAGAAATAAATCTGACATTTAGAACAAATTTGGCAGTCATTCTTGCAAAACTAGTCAATTAACAATGCTCAATGAGATAGTCTTCCAATCTAAGTTAATAAATGACTTGGTTTAATTAAATGCTCTATTTTGAAATATTAATATGCTCTGATATAATGTAATTAACAGAATCAAGTTGAATTATTACTCACTGAACCAAATTTGTACTCTTTAATTAGCTCCTCATCAGTACAATGTCTTGTAGACTAGAAAACCCCCTCTTAGGGCCATAGAATGACTGGAAGAAGAGATGTATTGGCTAAATATCTCTTCTAAAAGTGTACTCTAGTCTTCAACAGGTTTGAAATAGAGTATGGAGTCGTACTGGGCTTCCTGAGCTTCAATGGGCGCATTCACTTAACTAGAACTACACACGTGCGCTCATTAACACATGAAATCTTGGCTCCGGTGAAAATGGTTGTATCTCCGTCATCCAGACACCTTTTTCGATGAGACAAAAAGTGTTTCCTACTGAAAATGGCCCTCTGAATGCAATGGAATAGGTCTCAAATCCTAGAAATGATCAGAAGTGCTGAAACTGAAACCTCCATTTCGGCCCTTCAATGTTGTCTCCTCCGAATGTACCCTTTATGATGATGAATCCTTGTAAGCTTGGATTCTTTTGAGTATTGGATTATATGGACCTGCATATCAGATCTCCATGGCTGTAAATCCTGAGAGAATATTAGAGAAGAGAATTAGAATAGAATAATGGGGCACATCACCCATTAATTAGCTTGGGCACATCACCAAACCTTGAGAAGCTAAAATGCTTCACTCATAAACTCACAATGACCAAAGTTATGAAATGGAGTTGGTTGGATTCTTTTATAAACTTTATGATGACCTGCTGAGCAAGTTGAAGAGCTTGGTGACCTGTGAGATTAGGTCACCCATGAGTGGACATACTTTCCTTTATTTTTCCTTACAAGCTTTTCTCCTTTAGAAACTGTGCCCCCCTTTGTCTCCATATGTTTCCTTCTTTGTAAAAGTTGCTTGATTTGTAAACTGGAATCCTTTTTGGAAACTGTGCCCTCCTTTTTCTTTTTCTAGTTGTTTCCATTTTCTTACTTTTAGAAACTCTTACACCTTTCCTTCTTTTGTTCTTTTCCTAAATCCACAAATTGATTTAGCCATATTTCTATTTTCTTGTCTCTAGATCCAATTTGGAAACCTTATCTCCATGAGGGCGCCCTCTTGGCCCACTTGGTCCATTATTAGCAATAATCATTTAAATAAAATAGTACAACTCAGAAATAATTTAACTTAGCAATTAATTAATCATTATGGTGCAATGCCTCCAAAAATATCTCCATTAATTTAATGATAACTCCATTACTTTCTTAGATCCTTAGTTTGGGCATTAATATCTTCCGGGAGCCCACCTCATCCATTTAATACCCAAATACAACCTTAGGCATCTTCCATAAGATATTTTCCATACTTGCTCATCAATCAAATAATTATTGCCTAGGTGACTTAGGCCAAAATTACCCCATGGACCATAGCAAAAATCTGGGGATATGATAGGAATTGCGGGAGTCCAAAATACATCATTTGAACTTGACGATTCCGCATCCCGCAACCCGCAATTGCGGAATTAGGCATGTGGAACCCTGCATCTGCAAGGGCAATTTTTCCAAATCTTCTGAGGGGCATAACTCCTTCCTCTAGCATCCAAATGGGGCAAGCCATTGGAAAGCTCTTGGAGAGATATATCCAATGGTAGAATCCTCTGATCAAGTGATGTGTCTAACCTCCCCATTTCTTCTCTGAATTTATGTCCATGTCTCCACTTAGACACTTCCAATCCTTCTACATGTCAAGATCTTCCTTTCCATATGACCCACAGAGGTTTATGCAACCACTTCCATGGCTTCCCTATCTTCCCAAGGGATCAGGTGTAAGCATACATCTCCTCCACAGGGTTAGTTATACATAAACATTCATCTCCCAACCAATGAAACACTATCATTCATTATAACATGTAAAATGAATTAAACAAATTCAATCACACATCTATCATATGCAAGAATTATAAGGAATTAAACTCATGCAATATAAGGTATACATATAACCATAAACTCAGTCCTTTACTCAGGCCTGTACATGGCATCATGTCAGTCCCATTCATATACATACATTCCACAATTCCATAATTATACACAAGCATTCATCACAAAACAATGAAACACCATCATTTTCTCTAACATAAATACTTATCTTTCAATTCCGAAGCAACTAGCCAAGTGAGAGCAACGTTCCACCCAACCTTAGATCTTTGTCTAGCCTATACTATTTCAACTGAGAGATCACCCTCGAGCTGGGTAGTGTATCCACTAAGGAGGTCTAACAGGTTCTCTCATAGTCAAAGCTCCATTCTCATGCTAAATGTTGACACAAACCCAGTCGACAGGGGTTGCACACGCTGTCAACACCCCAGCCACCACGATCTCCCTGAACACCGGCCCAGACTAGTTTAAACTTGTCCAGCAACACTTGCGGAGGAAATGAGGTCTCACCCCAGATGTTCAAGGGAGATTTGAAGGAACCATGTTTCCGCTGAATGAAGGAGGATTGTTGTGCATCAATTGATTAACTTATTGCAACATTCAGAAATAGATCTAAGCATTCAACTCAGGCATTAATCATAATCGCAACATCATTTAACATATCTTATCATTGACAGAACCATTATTGAAACATATATAACAATAAAGCATTAATTGCAGCAAGGAAACATCACATCATTCATATATTCATGTCGCAAGATGCATTTGCCACAGATAAACAGAAAAGACACAGGGATTCTGCTAAAAAACTTTGTCACTTCATATTAATCTCTGCAAAAACCCAGATACAACAAGATAGTCAACTTAGTATTCAACTTCTTCAGTATGTTCTCTTCTTAAGTTCTCCCCAAAGACTACCATGCAACACTTACAAACCTACATCGACTTATAGGCTTGCACCTTTACATTTTTGGTCCACTTAGGCAACCGCCTAACTACTTCTTAACAAAATTTACAAAAAATAACCCACAATCCCACATAATGCGGTGAAAATGTCCCAAACTACATATGACGCGGTCCAAATGACCCAAAAACTACAAAAATACTTGTCTCCTTGCACGTTGCTTTCCGCCTTCCACGGTACCTTTGGCCTTGCGCAACATCTGCGATGCTGCAATGCTGACTCATCAAACCGCCTGCCAACAGGCCCCCAACACAATATTGTGGCTCGCCCTCAAGCCATGTCAGCTGGACATGGTGTACTCACACTCATCTATGGCTGGACTATGTCTTTGCAACTGTTCTTGTTGTCTAGATCTCGCTGTTGTATATGGCTCTCACTGCTACGATGATCGTCATCTCACTGTCATGTATTTCTCACCCGAAAATGGTCATCCACCGGCTTTCTGTCATGTACCTCTCAAACTCATCCTCCAGTCTCTAAGAACCTAGTGCAGACTAAGGAGAAGTTGACGAACAATGCCAAGGTGCAAAACAGGCCAACAGCTTTGGCACATCTATTTCACACTGGTGAGAATGTACTACCGGGACCAGGGGGCTGCGACCCCCATTGTCTTTGTGGCTGCAGAGACCACGAAGCTTCGAACTACCACCATATGCCTAGACATCTCGGATGAGACTTCGTCTCTGTGACACCCGAGTGTCCGCGGCACTTCCTGCTCCAGGCGCTCATGCACACTTGTCGTTCGGACCCTTAGTGCACCTAGTGTGCTCCCATGTGAAATAAAATGGACCATTTCCACAGCTTCCTTGGAATTCCTAACTTAGCTAGATTCCTGACCCTCTCATAGCATAATATCCTTGCAGTTGGTAAATACCGCTTTCTTAAGCTAGCCTCTGGTGCCTATATTTATGCATCACCCCCATCTGGACGTCTGCTCACAAATCATTCGTAACTCTGCTCACGTAAGGTGCCACTCATGCCATTTGACTGGTCCCTGTGCGTACAGACCATACTTCTGATGGCTAAAGTGGAAATCACACTTCCTCCAGCTATCATGCACTCCAAACTGTGTGAACCATCACCCCTGATACCCCTGGCCATACTGCCACGATGTGTTCCATGCGCCAAACGTGCTTTATGCTGGTGCCAATATGGGCCATCGAACGATCATACCTGCCAAAATGAAAAAGTCCCATTTGTTCATGATTCAAAATGATTGCTGATTTGACCCGGTCGCAACCCTGCCGCTGTCGCTAGCTAATGCCTAAACTGCGATACAGGTTTTGCAACCTGTGCATCCTATTCCTACTGGTGCACCATCCTGTCACGGAGCATCTTGCCATTTTTTTTTCTCGATGTGACTCTGGCATCACGCTGCTCCAAGCCTGTCCTGTAGGGCTTCAATCTGCTACCATTTACCAACTTTGGGAGCATCGCTCCGTCGAATTGTTGCAGTTGTACTGCTCTACCTGTATTTATGCTATTGATGCGATATGGACCAAGCCAATGCATCTGCAATTTCCCTGAGTGCTTCATAAACTTGTTGTTGTACAACAACACCAAGTCACCCTACTGAAACTGTTTTTTCTTGATATGGAGATCATGCCAAGCCTTCTGTCGATCCTTCTCCATGCTCTGGTGAAAACCTATGATAAAGCGGTCTTCATCAAGCTACACAAGCTGTGCCAAACGTTCTCCTAAGGCTGCTTCATCATCCATACCTGTCACTGCCGCTATGCGCAGACTCAGAACAATGTATTCCATAGGAATAATCGCTTCTTTCCCATACACCAGTTTGAATGGTGTCTGTCCTGTCAATCTTTTACAAGTGGTGTGATATGCCCACAAAACTGCTGGAATCTTCAAATCTTAGTCGTCACGGTCCGCATTACAAACCTTCGTCAGCACATGCTCCAAGACCTTGTTGAAAGCTTCTACTGTCCCATTTTCCTACAGATGATATGGCATGCTCTTCTTATGCTATATCTTTAGTTTTGTTGTTAATGCGCTAACGGTGTGATTGATAAAATGGCTTCCCTGATCACTCATCAACACCTTTGGGCAGCCAAACTCAGTGACGATGTTGTCGAACAAGAAACGCGCTGCTGTTGCAACAGTGCAATCTACAACTGGTGCAGCCTCCATCGATCATGTAAAATAGTCTGTCGCTATGATGATGTATCTTGCACTAGTACACTTCCCATGTGGGTTGATAGGGCCCATGAAATCCACCGCCCATTTATCAAATGGATGTAGGTTCACTTGAGGTTTCAATGGCATCTCATCCCTCCTAGAGGGTTTCCCTATTCTTTGACAAACATTGTAGGTTCGCGCATAATCTGTCGCATCATTGTGAAGCATGGGCCACCAAAGCCCTGCGTGAAGCACCTTCTGGGAAGTCTCCCGGCCGCCATAGTGCCCACTAGCTACTCCTACATGTGCTTCCAACAAGATCTTCCCTTTCTCATGAGGAAGAACGCAGAGCCTCAAGATCTCGTCTGATCCCAGTTTATACAATTGTCCTGCAATCAGCTAGAAATCTGCAGCCTTGACCACCAGCTGCTTCTTCTGAATGGTGGTGAACCCCTCCAGCGTGGTTCCTGCCGAAAACTGAATGATTTCCTCATAGTAGTCATCAGCTACCTCAACCTTAAACAGTTGCGCATTGGGCAACCCATCTTCAATGTTGGTTGCTTCCTCTCCTGTTTTAACCCGTGACAGATGATCTGGCCCTGTGTTCAAGCATCCTAACTTCAAAATCACTTCGAAATCAAACTCCTAAAAAAGAAATATCCAGCGACATATCTTCCCCCCCAACATAGGCTTATTGACCAAATATTTCAATGCAGAGTGGTTAGTAAACATCTTAAAGTGACCGCCTAATAGGTAATGCCTGAACTTCTGCAGCGCATATACCATTGCCAGACCTTCCCACTCTATAGTTGTATAGTTTCTCTTTGCATACGACAACTTCCAACTCGCAAAAGAAATGGGCTGATCCAGGTCCCCTTCCCTTGGTTGCGCGAGCACTACTCCCAGTGCGATCGATAAGGCATCGACGTGGACATGGAATTCCTTGCTCCAGTCTGGAAATACCAGGATTGACACTGAAGCCATCTTATCCTTCAGCGTTTCAAAACTACCTTAACATTCAGGACTCCACTGAAATACCGCATCTTTCTTCAGCGAATTCTCCATAGGGACCGTGATCGCTCGATAACCCCAGATGAACTTGCGATAATACCCAGTATGTCCCAACGTCGCTCTCAACTACTTGATAGGATTCGACGATGTTAAGCTCAAAATGAGTGCAATCTTAGCTGGGTCGACCAACTATCCCTGCTTGCATACAATGTGATCCAGTAATATCCCAAATGGTGCACAGAAGATGCACTTCTTCAAGTTTAGCGATATCTGATGCTATTGACAGTGCTCCAACATCAATCATAGATTTTCCAGATGATCGTTGATCAATTCGTAGACTGTCTAGTCATCCATGTACACCTGCAAAAACTTCTAAATTAAATCCTGGAAAGCAGCAACAACGACCCGAGAGAATATTGTTGGTGCATTCTTCAGCCCAAATTGCATCACCGTGTACTCAAAACAGCCCCATTCTATCACAAATGTTGTGTTGTGGTGGTCTTCCTTCACGATTCTGATCTGATGATAGCCAAAGAACCCATCCATGAAAGAATACATCTCTTGACCACCCATGTCCTCCAGGACGTCATCAGTGAACGAGGTCGGAAATAGATCATGCAGATATGTGTCGTTCAGCTTCCGCAAGTCGACACAAATGCGCACTTCGTCGGTCTTCTTGTCATGCACTGGCATTGGACTAATCCAGTCTGATTCCTCAACTGGTTCAATAATGCCAGTATCCAACATGCGGTCAATTTCTACTTTGACCCTCTCCTTATGGCGTGGATTCAGTCGATATGGTCGTTTCCTTATCGGTTTTGCATCTGGTTTCAACGGGATCTTCATCTCCCCCAAATCCCCCAAGATTCCCTTCATCTCAGAAAACTTCGTAGGGTATAAGTCTTGGAATTTGTGCAACAAGTCGGTGACCTTCCCTATCATCTCATCATCCTAATAGTCCCTGACATTTGCAAACTTTGGACATTCCTCTGTCCCAATGTTGACCTTCCAAAGCTTCAGCGACTGACTGATTGGATCAGTTGGTGCATCAGGTGCTACAACATCGCAACTATCTTCGGATTCTGAAATATTGACATTCCACGGATCATCACCGTCCTCTGGCCCACCAGTGATATTATAACATTCCATCGTGGACTGCATCTTGCAGTGTGTATGCGGATCTGTAGGATATGCCACTGGAACAACCTTCAGAACCACGTCATGGATGAGCTGCAGAGCATTATGGACATCCGGGTTGGCATCCGCGAAGCTGAAGGTATGAGTAAAACAAACTGTCAACTCCAACCAAGTGGTAATCTCCCCTCACAATTTAGCTGCAGTAAACCATGAGCACGGCATCTCATCCAAAGTATGGACAAAGGCATGGACCCACTCATCCCTTGGTCGTGATGCCCATAACATTTGATATTCCATCAAATGACTTCCAGGGTCATTTCGTCCATCGTACTTCCATGTGTGGTAAACTTCGGTGTCATCAAAGTGAACTGTCATAAAGCGTAGACACTGCGACCCTCCATCAATCGACTTCTTATGTGTCGCCCACCAACATGTTGGAGTAGCCTTCAATGCTTCCTCCAATGCCAACAATCACTATGGTTCTGATACTTTTCCTCGAACACTATGAGAAAATCAGACAAGACGAGCATCCCTTCATATATTGGTAGTGCAATAGTTTTAGTCGTGACATAGTGTAATGACTACTTGACTAACCCACACTTGCGGAGTGACACCATATGCAAGCAATTCTTCCAATTCTCTAAAACGTTGTCAGAGTCAGAAGACGCAGAGCTAAAGTTGCGCCACCCAAGCTCACCGTCGGCAGTCAGATGAATATAATCTTCTAAGATATTGTATGCATGGTCCCATGCACTCGGAACTTCATCCTTTACCGGTTCAATATACCTGCGTCCTTCAGCCGGATCCAATGAAGCTATGACTCTAAGGTTGCGGTTTTCAAAATTCATCATCCGCTTCTTAAAGTTGATTACTGCTCCACTGTCATTATCCCATCCAATCCCCAACAACACGGGATAGGAGCTTCTTCCTTCAACAACCACAATGACATAAAAATTTGCATATGTCTTCATTCCCTCAATGTCCACAACAAGGCGCGGAACTCTCCCAATCGGTGTCACCTTGGCCTGATTATCTAGTCTTAGCTGTATAGGGGACCATCTCAATGTTGGGCTCCCCATTTTCTACCATACCTGCTTGGTCAAAATGTTGACATCCGAGCCAAGATCCATAATAACTGAATCGACCTTGTAATCCTCGATCTGGACATTCATTCGCATTTCTTTGCTCGTCTTCTTCCGCTACAGGGAGTTCCCTGCAGATTCCTTTCGTCGCGGAGTCGGTCGTCGCAATAGATTCTTGATCTCAGCCAGAGAATCAGGGTCTCTTTCCAGCAATAAACAACTTTCCAAGAAGTGTTGTAGTGTGATATACTGACGTGACAGTCCGGCTTCCGACGTTGAATAAAAAATAGGAGGCATAACACAAATAACTGCCTTACCAGGATTTCTGCCCATCGCATGTCATGCTTGAAAGAATGTATCACGCTCGACATCGATATCGAACTGTATTGTCTTCTACCCATCTAACCCGATCAGAGGATGCGAACCATCTTTTCCTGTCTTCACACCTCCTAGAGTAATAACTGAAATAACAATATCTTGTACCCTCGGCTCCGTAGAGATTGCCATGATAGTTGCACCCTGAGTCTAGCTTAGTGGCGGATTCCCAGGTCGGTTCACATTCTAGTTGGCATTCTAATTCGGACGCCAGTTCTAGTTCTACAGTGATTGCTGCACTTAATTCTGTACGGGTTGCTGCACCTGATTTTGGTTTTGCAATTGCTGAACATTTCCCGCTAGCCATCACGCAATCAACTGCAGATAGTTTTCCACAGTGTGATGAGTAACAAAACAAAATGTACACTACGTCTGCAATTGTGGGAAATCCCGCTGGTAGTGCCCCAACACTCCACAATTATAACACTGGACAGGTCCTCGACCTCCTCGTCCTCCTCTGTGACCAAAGCCTCCGTCGCGTCCTCCCAGGAATCCTCCATGGAATCCGCCTTGCTGCTAGTATTGCGGTTGATTGAATTGGTGCTGCATGGGATTCGGTTGCAGTTGCACACACTACCTGGGCTGCATGTACTGTGGCTACTGTGGAGCCATTTGCGTCGGAGCATATTGCGGCATAAACTGTTGTGGTTGCTGCTACAGTACAAACTCCACCTGAGGTTCAGGTAGCGGCTGGGATACCTCTGGCTGCGGTTACTGTTTTTGTATGGCACGCTGGCCTCCCTTCACATAGAATGCATCATACGTTCGCTCATGAAGTAACCCATACGCCTGGCAGTCCCTGTCTTCATGTCCCACAAACTTGCATAAGGTACAATACAGATTCATCGGTTTTGTGACCATCTTCTGCATGTATTGACACTCGTCATGGAGGTGCCCATATACCTGACAGATGCGACACCACGGGATACTGCCGCCACTCAATGGATTCGGTGCTCTGGAAACCAGATAATTGTGGAAGTCTGGGAAATTATCCTTAGTATGCCCCTCTCCATGACATCGCGTACACCATACTTCCTCATGTTGTTCCTTACCCTTCTTAAGGTCTTGTAGCTGTATTTTCAAGTTGGCCAGCTGCGTCTGAATCTGCGACATACTAGCTGCAGTCTCACTAATCGGTGAAGCTTTCAACTGCATCGCAATTTCGAGAGCTTCACTCAGTGTTGTAATTTTTGTTGCATCAGCGGTAGTCGAATGTGAGGGAGCAATGCTGTGATGAACCATTATTTGTGTTGGACATTGCTCATGTCGAAGCTGACCCTTGCCATCATTGTTTTGAATTGCTGGTCAAAATCCCACATACTTTCTGGTCAAAATTCCACACAGTTTCATTGGGATACTGCTTAATCTCTTTTAGTTCTGTAATATACTGTGCTTCAGATTTGGGTTTTCTAAACTCTGCAAGCAATCCAGCTCGAACTTCATCCAGCGTCTTTTCTGGAGTGCCTACAGGAACCTGCACAAATTTCATGAACCAGTCTAATGCTCGACCCCGAAGAGTTGTCGCCAATTGTCCTTTCTTGGCATTATCATCAGTAATTTGCTTTACAGTCCATACTGCTTCACATAAAAACCAGTATCGATCAGGGTTATCTATTCCATTTCCGTGGAACAGCGATAACTTTGCATCTTCACCCGCCATCTTGGGCTTCCTTCCTACAGTCGCTGAGCTAGTAGAAATTAAATTTTGTTGACTTGATGAACACGGTGGTGTCAAAGTTGTATTTCTTACTAGTTGAGAGATAGTGAGCGGAGGTGTGGGTACGTTTTTGTTGGGTTTTGTTCCTACCTCTATCTTGGGCATAGCCTAGTCGTCCTTCTCGACACTGTGAGGTCGCTTCGTCCCGTGTGGTATTCCTTCGCGGCCTTGCGTTTCGATCGCAGCAGTACCTTCTCCTATCCTCTGCCTCTTTTCCTGTCAAAACCTTGCTCTCCCCTTGTAATACCACTCTCTTCCTCGACTTCCTTCACAGTCTCGTCATGACCCGCATGCATCTACCCATTATCATTCCATGTACCGCACCCTAGCCGTCGCGGTATCCACGACTTTTTCCCACCATGTTTCTTACTGGTCTAGGTGCATCTTCAGTATGCCTTTTTCACAAATGAGCATTTTAATGGACAACTGTAGCGACAATAGAAACCTGCCCCTTGGCCCGTTGAAGAATTCACTTTCTTCCTCACTGTAAGACTTTATTGTATCAACCACAAACTTAGTGATATATCCTTCTAGTATACTATTGACCCAAACCTCAACAACCCGTGATGCTTTGTTTTCAACTTCTTGCAGCTCCTGGATCAGTTCTGGGGTCCAGGCTGTTGACTCACCACCTTGGAAGTTCTTCTTCTGAAATGTCAATTTTTCTAACCAATCATACAGGATGATTGGGAACTCGCAGAAAAAATATTCGTGCGGACTGTCGTGGATGTACTTCGCCAACCACCAATCTATCAACAACCTAGGGTTCTTATTTTCTTTTTCAGCGAACTCTCGCAACTTTAGGTCAAACCAATCTTGGATCTCCGGTCTTGTTGAACGCCACAACATATCGTCCTTTCACTTTGCACTATGGTCCCAACAACAGAACCATTTGTTGACAAAAACCCAGTCGACAAGGGTTCCAGGTTCCACACGTTGTCGACACCCCAACCACCACGATCTCCCTAAGCACCGGCCCAGACAGGTTTAACCCTGTCCAACAACACCTGCGGAGTAGATGAGGTCTCACCCGAGATGTTGAAGGGAGAGTTGACGGAACCATGTTTCGTCCGAATGAAGGACGATTGTTGTGCATCAATTGATTAACTTATTGGAACATTCAGAAATAGATCTAAACATTCAACTCAGTCATTAATCATAATCGCGACATCATTTAACAAATCTTATCATTGACAGAACCATTATTTCAACAGATATAGCAGTAAAGCATTAATTGCAGCAAGGAAACATCGCATCATTCATATATTCATGTCACAAGGTGCATTTACCACATATAAACAGAAAAGACATAGGGATTCTGCTCAAAAACTCTGTCACATCATATTAATCTCCGCAAAAACCTAGATACAACAAGATATTCAACTCAGTCTTCAGCTTCTTCAGGATGTTCTCTTCTTAAGTTCTCCCCAAAGGCTAGTATCCAACACTTACAAGCCTACATCTACTTATAGGCTTGCGCCTTTACATTTGTGGTCCACTTAGGAAATTGCCTAACTACTTCTTAACAAACTTTACAAAAACTAACCCACAATCCCACATAATGCGGTCAAAATGACCCAAACTACATATGACGTGGTCCAAATGACCCAAAAACTACAAAAATACTTGTCACCTCGTGCGCTGCTTTCCGCCTTCCGCGGTACCTTTGTCCTTGTTGGTCCTCTATTTTGACCATTTAGTATAATGTTTTCTAGCTTAAAGTCTTAATGGAATCCAATAATAATCAGTTTTGTTGTGTCTTTTTGGAGGTCAACACTGCTAAAGCTATGGTAAGTGATTTTAATTGCTTGTTTGTTATGTTTTCTTGTTTTATGTATATGATTGGGCTTTAGATTTCATTAAATGATATGTTAGTAATAAGTTCAGTTTCTCTTCTATACAGGGTTCTTTTGGTTACCCGACTCAGCGTTCAAAGGAGGATTTATGCAGAGATTGGGGATTCGATCTACAATGAGGGCGTTTTTCCTGGATTCATATCATCTTTTAGATTCTTGAGAGGATTGCTCAACTGCTATTTTAGGGATGATCTTCGATCGAGAAGCTGTTGTTGTTTTCTCTTTAGCAATATGTGTATATTTGGGAATCTGAGCTCCCATTTTTGGCTCAGATATGCTAAGATATCTGTGGGTTGTTATCCATATCGACCCTTGTTTCTAGGACGATCTCACTCTGCATATTCAGTATAAAAACGACTGTGGAAACCCTAAGTAGAGAAGGATTGTAAAGAACTTCATTTTATCAATAAGATTCAGTGCTGGTTTTCATCAAATCTGTGATTTAAGAGTGTTAGGCGTTGAGGGCAGGGCCCACCTTCAACACCAAACTGTGATATTTCAGTAGTGTGTAGTTTGCAGTAGCAGATTAGTGTTTTTATCATTTTACATTGCTTTCCAGAATGTTAATAGATTTGCTCATCGCTGGATTGAAATAGAATGCGTGACTGCTTATTCTTAGTTAATATCATTTATTAGTTAATGTTAATGGATTTAGCTTGTTAACAGTTTGTATCTAAGACTCTCTCTGGTTTTTAGGGCAAATTATTGTTTAAAACTAGGGTATACATAAATCATGTGATGGATTTGATGTAGGTTATGGTGGACTCGATTTTATGAAGGGTTACAAATAGATTGAGTTTTATATTTACCAGCATACAGTGATATAATGATAGCTACAGGAATGGTTTTGAACTTTTTTTATTCACAGGACTATAAAACGAATTAAGGAATGGTATGGATTTAGATATTTCCTTTGATCTCCAGTGTGTGGCGTAGTATTGGCAACATGAATCATGAATTCGACTCTAGCTATTAAAAACCTTTGTGTTGCAGCATGAGAGTAATTTATAAATAGCTTATTCTTTACTGTCGAGTTTGCAAGATTTGAGCAACATTTGCAAAAGAGTAGAGGGTTTGAAGACCGTAGTCATGGAGCATCTAGGGTTTATTTCTTTTTGAATAAAAGATTGAATATAAACTGAAGCTGTACTTGAATGAGTTTTGGGAAGGAGTCCTTGTTTATAGTATTGAGCCCTCGAATCAACAGTTAGTTTCACAGTATGTATATATAACCCAAACCAGTGAATGTTTTTACACAGCCCTAACATCTATTGATGAGCAGAATCTGAATAGTTTTGGTATTCTCTTGTGTGCAATTGTACGCACAAATCATAAACAAAGTATATTCGGATATCACTAAGCAGTCAAGCTTTCCTTGGGAGGCTGTAGGTGTTGGAAATTCAAAGTCACAAGATCATGAGTTTGTTTCAGTTTTAGAAACGTTTGTATGGACTTAAGTATTAGATTTGGGGTTTAGATAGGAAACGAGGTCAATGGAAGTCAATTAAGCATATGCATTTGATAGATAATTTCTTTTCCTTAGCAGGTTGATTGTTTTAAATTGTAGATACTATAACTTAGGATTTTTGTAGAGATTGTCAATTGCTTTAAGGGATTGCTGTAGGTCAAGGATTTGTTTAGTTACTTAACAGGTTGTTCTACTGTAGTCCAATATCATTATGAAATATTGCTGTAGACTAGCATTTCTGTCAGCCAAGCATTAAGACCATATTGCCTGCACATATAGTGTAGTTGTCATAACCCGAAATTTCCGAAAAATTTAAAATTTTTTTATTTACAACAATAAATGTTAACTAGATAGTATTTCTGATTTTGTTTTTAAATTAACTAACTAACATAATCTGTTGAAGACTCTGTCTTATTAAAACTTTGATTTTGGTGATTGTAATTAATGACTGTTTTGTTTTGAACCGCAAGGGCAGAGCTAGTCGTAGTTGACTGGCTTACTTAGCTTACGAGCTAATGCATATGTCGTCTTTTGTTTCTCAGGTGTGCCAGCGAAGTAAGGATCACCGTTGGTTGAACTTGGTGAGCATCAATATTCCCTGTACTTACAACTTAAAAGATCGTCAAGATATTTCTTATGCAGATAGTATCCACATGTTCTGCGATAGATTACACTGTTCAGTTATAATTATTGTTTTTATAAATATTATGTTATGTTACTGCTGTAACTAGCGATGGAACAATTGTTTGTATCATAAATTATCATCTGCGTAAGGCGACTTAGCCTCAAGTGACCTATTGTCATTTTAAATACCGGTGATTACTGTTTTGTTCACGTACTGACATTGCGAGTTGAGAAGGTGACGCTTCTAGCGTTGTTTCAACTTATACTCCTATGCATCGAAGTCCAATGTCTACTTAGAGTTTAACATATGTTACCTGACTGCGTCTTGATTTTTTTACTACCCTTACAATGTGAACCTGTAGATGATACTCTATTTCAACATATCAATAATAGAGGTTTATTATTCAAATTATTACTGTTATCATTAGTATTGGTAGCAATTCCGACGAGTGTGTATGATAGCAATTGTGTATAATGTCGGATAGACTTGGTAACATTTCCAGGGTTAAATATCAAGGTATTTTATTTAAGGTTAACTACCTTATTACTTAAATGGTCATGAGAATGTAGCATGCTCATAGCATTAGTCTATGATTTGGTTTTAATATAAATATATCATAAATTGATTGTGCAAAAATCTTGATATTCCCATACGTTGGCAAGCTTTGTATTCTATATAGTGTTTAGGTTGTATTGATCATAAACTTATGGTTTAAATTGACTATATCTCTTTTATATCGTTGTAGTGATTATGCATTCCAAATGCTTGGAAATCTCGATGATTCATTTGCAAGGCATGCACTTTGTGCCAAATGATTATATATATCATTGTTATCTTGTATGTTGACTTACATATGTAATGATTTGGAAAAATCGGTGTATAATGATTTGGTTGGCAATGGAACTATAGGGTCTCGACCCATGCTACGTTGATTTATTTGGATGCTACGTGGTTCACTCTCCTCCATGCAATTTGTGATATATAAGCGGATTTTGTAAACCCTACAGATTATTGTAGTCGCCTTCGGGCTCGGGTCCTAAGGATGAAACCCTCCCTGTATGAGTTTCGTATTGAAGCCCTGTAACAATATGCAGAGTGTGATGGTTATGGCCTCGGGGTTCCATTCTGTAGCAAGATAAGTCTTCGGCTCTGGTCATGGCGTTTGCTATGGTTTTCATTGTATCGTGGTCTTGTTGTTCCTTCTTTGTTTGAGTCTCTGCTGTTTACAAACCTTTACTGTACTGGTGCGGATATGAGATAGAGTTTCTCTATCGTCCTTAATGTTGTGAGAGGGTTGAAGCATTGGGTTTTGGGTGTGCTTATTGACGGGTTCAATTCCAGTGTAAGGGTTTCGGCTACAAGGATTGTCTGTCACGGCCGTCATTTGAAAAATTATGAGGGCGCTCTTTACTCCTTTAACCGACGAGGGTTCGAGGTTTCATTGCCTGCTTCCACCGGTGGCTTCCAGATTATCCACGGCTACAAATGTTCAGGTAATGAACAGCATTACTTTCATGATTTCTGTTTTTATAAGCAAGTGTAAGTTTCATATTATTTAAACTCTCGGCAATGAATGTATATTAATCATCCCTCTGCAATGAATGTGCAGGTCTCACAGCTTTGAAGGTGTACAGGGTTCTATCTTCAACGCTCTCATCCGGGTAAGCCTGGTTATCCACGGCTGTCTCTTCCCTTGCTGGTTTAAGTGGTTAGAGTCGTGTCAAGGAGGAGACTCCTGTGTAGTGAGGTCGGTTGACGACTTGATGTTTATGGTTACAGTCATATGTATGGAGTTGTTTTGTTTAAAATTGAAAAGGGTTTTGAAACCCTGTTATGTGTATGGAGAGCCATTCACGGCCATGACTACATGAGGCCAGGGTTTCGGCTATGGTTCCTATAATGGCTAGCATAGGATTCAAACCTTGCGGTATAAGATTTATATTGTTAATATATTACTGGCCTGATATAGCCGTGTTTCATCTTCGTGTCTTGTTAAAATATTACAATGCGTTTAAATGTAAAGATATCTGGGTTATTCGATACCTACAATGTATGATGGCTCTGTTTAAAGGAACCCTACCATTTTCCTTCTGTGTTTTATTTTGATTTGAAGTGTTGAATAATGATAGTGGATGTTTCTCGACTGTGTCTGCAATAGTTGAACGCATAGGGTTATTCTGGCGAATTTGGGGGGTTTTGTTTCATGTTCAAAGCATACGTAGGGTATTGTGAACTCGATAGCGACTGGGTATGAATTATAATAATATTTGTTTTGATTCTTGTACAGTTGTTAAATGAAACTGTAGGTTGAAAATATATATACACATAGAAATATGTGTAAACTTACTGTAGGTTATCGCTGCCATATAAGGCATTCTTTTCATTTGTTTTTCAGTCTGTCGATGGGATAATGTAAGGCTACAGCCAAGTAGGGTTTGGGAACTACTCCAAGAGAGATATTTGTACTGAATAATATTAATACTGTGTATAATTTAAGATGGTTTGTAATCAGCCAATGATGACTGTGTTAGTCGACAGTTTTTCTGTTGTATTAATATGTTTGTATTGTTTAAAAACCACTCTGTTATTTCTATTATATTGACATGGCTACTGTGTTCTAAGACTAGATAGCAAGCAAATAAAAATTCTACAGTTACTAGTGTCTGTGTTTGACTACTATGTAAATGTTTAAGATTTTGTAAAAACTTGTAACAATGAAATATTGTTACAGTCACCTTTTTATTAATCGATAACTGTCAGACATGTTCTGAGTATAAATAATATATTAAATGAGTTTTGTTTATCTATTAACCTGATATAGGAAAGACTTGTAACTTAAAGTTTACTAAAATATACAATACATATATATATACAGATAGGTTATTATAGCATATGCATAAACACAGTATTTATTAACTGTAGCAGTGACAATTAGGTTCTGTATAAAATAATATACTCTATTTAAATAAAAACAGGAAAACTTCTAAAACATCTGCATTCTGAAATTTATACCAAAGGAAAGTACAGATAATGATTTCCTGAAGTTGAACACAATCAATACATAGTTGTACTAGTTTATCTCATAGAAAAATAATTTAAACCAATCAACAGGGAGAGTGACAGAACCTGTAGATGGTAGACAATAACAGCAATGGGAGGCTGTTCCTCCCTACCAATTCCTGGAGAGTGCCCAGACAGCACTTCTCAGGACCCCCGAGCTTGCTCTGGTCTAACTGGCTGGAATCTAAGTACGGCCAATAATTCCCTCAGCCAAAACAGCTATACTGGAACCAAGTTACTGCAACTTCCTGCTCAAAACACTTCCTTACTGTTTCCCACTTCCTCAATGGGACTCCTGAATAGCATTCATCTGAATGTATTCTCCCTCTAGAACAATTGCTGAACCCCCAGCTCAGTTCATTGAGTAGTATTTAAAAGGTTGCCTAGGTCTTAGTTGGGCTAACTGTCATTAATGAGCCACCTGCTCAGATTCCACTTTCTTGGGGAATCATGACCCCAAAATATAGGGAAGTTGCCACCTGCAACTCAGGAAGTGTTTGAGGATGCTGCCACTTGTCTTTTGTCCTTCCACCTAATTCCATCCACCAGTTAGACCAGTAACCTCTTTTAACAGCTCTCCCATGCTGTTGTCTCCATAATTTATTTATTAATAATAATTATTCAGATTTTACATTCCATTTCTGGAGACTCTGTTGAGTCATCCCTTCCTACTTAGCATTAAATTTAACATAATGTTCTCAGGAATATTAAAAATAATTACATTATTTTAATAAAATTGGGGTATGTGACATACACACCCCCTTAAAATGTAACATCGTCCTCGATGTTACTTTATTCTTCTTCTTCAGCTACCTGCTGGAATAGATGGGGATATGCTTCCCGCATCTTACTTTCCAGCTCCCAGGTAGATTCTTCAGGACTAAGGTGCTTCCATTGCACCTTCACTTGTCCAATTATCCGGTTCTGTAGAGTAATTTCCCTCCTCCCGAGGATACAATCCGGTTCTACCAGAACTTCCCCTTCTGGTTCTACCTGTACAATGTTCCAATCAATAACATGAGTAGCATCATGAACATACTTTTTCAAAACAGAGATATGAAAAACATTGTGTACTTTTAAATTTGGCGGTAATGCTAACTGATAAGCAACTTGACCAATTCTAGCTAAAATTTCAAATGGACCACAGTAACGTGGTGCTAATTTTGCACAACTTCCTAATCTTAGGGAGCTTTTCTTTGGTCTTACCTTGATGAACACATGTTCACCTACCTGGAACTCTTTAGGAGTTCTTTTCAAGTCTGCTTGACTCTTTTGCCGATCCTGGGCAATCTTCAAGTTGCCCTGCACTTGTTTCACAATCTGTTCCATTTCTTTCAATAAATCAGGTCCTAACACTAATCTATCTACTGGATTACTCCAGGAGATAGGAGTGTTGCATTTTCGTCCATACAAAACCTCAAAAGGACTAAACTTAGCTGATGATTGATAGCTGTTATTGTATGCAAATTCAGCTAAGTGTAAATAATCCTCCCACTTACCAGGTTGATCTTTAACATACATCCTTAACAGATCTTCTAATATTTGATTAACTCGTTCTGTTTGTCCGTCCGTCTGAGGATGGAAAGAGGTGCTGAAATTCAAAGTGGTGTTTAATCCTTTGAACAAGGATCTCCAAAAATTTCCTGTGAATTTAGGATCCCTGTCTGATATAATGACTTTTGGAATACCGTGTAACCGAAAAATCTGTTTTAGAAAGATATCTGCTATGTTTGCAGCCTTGTATGTGGTTTTAACAGGAATAAAATGTGCTGATTTACTTAATTTGTCTACCACTACCATAATTGAATCATTCTGATGTTGGTTTTTGGGTAAACCCGTAATGAAATCCAGGCTGATTATTTCCCATTTCCAGCTAGGAATAGGTAAAGGTTGCAGCAATCCAGCTGGATGTTGATGTTCTGTTTTTACTTGTTGGCAGTCCAAACACTTAGCTAAATATTCAGCAGTTTCAGATTTCATGTTAGGCCAAAAATATTCTTTTCTCAGCATAGTGATAGTCTTTTGATAGCCAGGATGCCCGGAGTAAGGGGTTTTATGTATTTCGTCTAAAATTAACAGCTTAACTGTAGGTGCATTAGGGATATACAGCCTGTCCTTAAACAACAAAAATCCGTTTTCGTTTAAACTATACCCTTTTATCAAACTTTCTGTGGGCTGTTCCTTGGCTGTAATTTGTAAGTGTTGATAATTTTCATCTAATTTTATCCCTTCAGCCAGCTGTTTATTTAAATCAGAGGTATAAGTGCTGCTAGCTGATATAAAATTCAGTTTTGCATTCCTGCTCAAGGCATCAGCCACCTTATTTTCCTTCCCTTTTATGTGTTGGATTTCAAAATCGTACTCACTTAGGAATGCCAGCCATCTGGCTTGTCTTGCATTTAGATTTGGCTGGTCTAAAAGGTATTTCAGACCTTTATTATCTGTTAGTAAGGTGAATTTTCTGCCTATTAGGTGGTGTCGCCACATCTTTAAAGCATGAATTACAGCAGCTAATTCTAGGTCATAAGTGGCATAATTCTTTTCATGGATTTTCAGCTTCCTAGATTCGTAGGCAATGACATGTCCTTCTTGAGTCAGCACTCCGCCTAAACCATCATTACAAGCGTCGGTGCAAACTATGAAGTCTTTATTTGGGTCCGCTATTCTAAGAATAGGTGCAGTTGTCAATAAGGTCTTAAGTTTCTTGAAACTTTCTTCACATTTCGCATTCCAATGAAACTTCTTTCCTTTCTTCTGCAAAGAAGTGATTGGATTGGCTATTTTTGAAAAGCCTTCAATAAACCTCCGGTAGTAACCGGTAATTCCCATGAAAGATCTAACGTCCGTCACATCTTTAGGTACTGGCCATTCTTCAATCGCCCGAATCTTTTCGGGATCTACTGAAATCCCTTCCTTAGTGACTACATGTCCTAAGTACTGGATTTCATCTTTGAAGAAGTCACATTTACTAAATTTCGCAAAAAGTTGTTGTTCTCTCAGTTCTTGTAAAACGATATGTAAGTGTTCCTTATGCTCCTCCTCGCTCTTAGAATAGACTAAAATGTCGTCGATAAATACAACAACAAATTTATCTAAGTACTTGTGCATTATGTTGTTCATTAAGCACATGAAAACAGCTGGGGCATTCGTAAGTCCAAAGGGCATTACGACAAATTCGTAATGTCCGTATCTTGTTCTAAAGGCTGTTTTGAAAATGTCTTCTTCTTTAATTCTTACCTGATGATAACCCGATCTCAGATCGATCTTAGAGAATACCGTAGCGCCACGTAGTTGATCAAACAGATCATCAATACGAGGTAACGGATACCTATTTTTGATCGTCATCTTGTTTAGTTGACGATAATCTATGCAAAGTCGCATAGTTCCGTCCTTCTTTTTAACAAAAATTACTGGTGCTCCCCAAGGGGATACGCTGGGTCGGATATAGTTCTTATCTATTAACTCCTTCAACTGAGTTTTCAACTCGTTAAGCTCCAAAATATTCATACGGTACGGGGCTTTTGAACTGGGAACAGCACCTGGTACCAGCTCAATGGTAAAGTCAAGCTCTCTCTTGGGAGGCAATTCTGGGATTTCCTCAGGAAAAACGTCAATAAATTCATTGACGACAGGAATGTTCTCTACTGTTTTCTGGTTGTTCTCAGATTTATCGGTCTCGTCTGTAATAGTTACAGCATAGGTCTTGCACCCTTTCCTGACTGCTCTTTTAAGTTGTAACGCAGAAATCTGCCTAACTACTGTTTTCCTAGGGATACCTCTAACAGTTACTGGCTGTCCACTACTGTTTATACATCTAAAAGTTTTGTCAAAACAGTTTAAAACGACCCTATGTTGTTCCAACCAGTCCATTCCGATAAGTATGTCATAAGAGCCAAGTGGTAAAATGTTCAGTTTAACTGTAGTTCTAAAATCAGTCATGTTTAAGATGCATTCTTTTACATAGCAGTTTACTTTCTTCTTAGCCCCAGTAGCTAATTGTACAGACCAAGAATTATCAAACCTTTCAACAGTCAAATTACATTTTTCTACCAGTTGAGGTGAAATATAACTAAGACTAGCACCTGGATCTATTAATATAGTAACTGGGGTTTTGTTAATCATACCTCCTACTTCCACCATGGAAGTTTGATAGTCAGCCTGACGATTTTCCAACGCTGCATTTATTCTGGGCATAGTTCCTGCAAAATCTCCAACCGTCATTTCGTCTTGAACAGTATGAATATTGTTGACTTGTTTCTTTCTGTTTGGGCAGACTGAAGCATAATGTGGCCCATTACACTCCCAGCACTTGACAGGTTCTTTTCGCTCAAAATTTTTGGTGTAGTTTCCATGGTTATTAGGAATCTCTTTGCTGTTTTTGTAATTGTTTGAATGGCTGACAGCTCCATTTTTGTTTCCTTGGAAACTTTTACTGTTAAAGTGGTTCCCGTTTTTGCCATTCTTGAAACTTTTATGGGGAACAAATTCCTTTTTCTTGTACTCGATCAGATTGCTGTTCTTTTTGGCTTTCCAGCTGGCTATTCCCTCTTTCTTTTTATT
Organism: Larix kaempferi; assembly: GCA_027924585.1. Lineage (NCBI taxonomy): Eukaryota > Viridiplantae > Streptophyta > Pinopsida > Pinales > Pinaceae > Larix > Larix kaempferi. Next base: position 15,430,676 of record BSBM01000063.1, on the reverse strand, counting down.
CTGTTCGTAACAGAAATTTGCCTTGCGCATAGCTTCTTCCAGTGTTTTGGGGTTGTCATATTCAATTCTGTCCTTGATATGATAGGGCAGGCAACTAAGAAACCGCTGTATTTTTGGTTTCTCTTCGACAAAATACGGTACATAACGCAACAGACTTAAAAATTTACTGTTTAAGTCCTTCATCGTCATAGATCCGAGTTTTAGTTCATAAAATTCTTTAGCCCTTTCTTCATAATATTGCTCGGACAGGAATTTCTTCTTGAAATACCTTTTAAAGGTACTCCAATTAACTTCTCTTTCTTTGATCCCTTTGACCCTTTTCAGGTCTTGCCACCATATATCCGCCTTTCCCGAGAGATTGTAGATGGCCATTCTTGCCTTTAGCTGATTTGAGTAGTTATAGATCTGAAAATACTTTCTCATCCCGGATAACCAGGATTCGGCCTCTTCTCCAGTTTCAGCTTCTCCATTGAAAGTTGGGGGTTTTATCTTCTTAAACTCCCCGGAAATCTCCTCATAAGGCCGGTACTTTTTCCTTTGGTTGTGCAGCTCAGCTTCACTGCTGTCACTGCTAGTGTGATAACTGGGTTGTCCCTTTCTTTCTTCAGATGAGGAACTGCTGTCAGATTTAGTTGGTTTTGTCCTTTTTGACCCTCTTGGATGACTAACTTCTTCTGAGTCAGCTGGTTTGCTCCTTCCTTCAGTCTGAAATTTTTCTATCAATAACTGATTTAGCTGTTCCTGAGTCTTTAGAATTCTTTCATTATCCCTCTTAACTGTTTCCATTTCTGTCTTTAATCCTTTTATGGTCTGCATCAGCTCAGTGGTGTGAGCAGTTTCTTCTCCCGTCTCAAGTTCTCTTGACATCTGTCTTGTCTCAACTTTGGGAGATTCCTCCTCAGCATATTCTCCCAGTTTTTCCATACCTGTCTGTAAAATTCAGAAAAGAAAAATTTCTGTTCTGTAGATGAAACCGAAATATATATTAGTATTTTATAAATAAAACAAAATCTTCTTTTATGATCATTGTTTGCGGAAGTTTAGTGGAGTCACATCCAGGCCTAGTGTCTGAAACTGAGCTCTGATACCACATGTCATAACCCGAAATTTCCGAAAAATTTAAAAAAATTTTATTTACAACAATAAATGTTAACTAGATAGTATTTCTGATTTTGTTTTTAAATTAACTAACTAACATAATCTGTTGAAGACTCTGTCTTATTAAAACTTTGATTTTGGTGATTGTAATTAATGACTGTTTTGTTTTGAACCGCAAGGGCAGAGCTAGTCGTAGTTGACTGGCTTACTTAGCTTACGAGCTAATGCATATGTCGTCTTTTGTTTCTCAGGTGTGCCAGCGAAGTAAGGATCACCGTTGGTTGAACTTGGTGAGCATCAATATTCCCTGTACTTACAACTTAAAAGATCGTCAAGATATTTCTTATGCAGATAGTATCCACATGTTCTGCGATAGATTACACTGTTCAGTTATAATTATTGTTTTTATAAATATTATGTTATGTTACTGCTGTAACTAGCGATGGAACAATTGTTTGTATCATAAATTATCATCTGCGTAAGGCGACTTAGCCTCAAGTGACCTATTGTCATTTTAAATACCGGTGATTACTGTTTTGTTCACGTACTGACATTGCGAGTTGAGAAGGTGACGCTTCTAGCGTTGTTTCAACTTATACTCCTATGCATCGAAGTCCAATGTCTACTTAGAGTTTAACATATGTTACCTGACTGCGTCTTGATTTTTTTACTACCCTTACAATGTGAACCTGTAGATGATACTCTATTTCAACATATCAATAATAGAGGTTTATTATTCAAATTATTACTGTTATCATTAGTATTGGTAGCAATTCCGACGAGTGTGTATGATAGCAATTGTGTATAATGTCGGATAGACTTGGTAACATTTCCAGGGTTAAATATCAAGGTATTTTATTTAAGGTTAACTACCTTATTACTTAAATGGTCATGAGAATGTAGCATGCTCATAGAATTAGTCTATGATTTGGTTTTAATATAAATATATCATAAATTGATTGTGCAAAAATCTTGATATTCCCATACGTTGGCAAGCTTTGTATTCTATATAGTGTTTAGGTTGTATTGATCATAAACTTATGGTTTAAATTGACTATATCTCTTTTATATCGTTGTAGTGATTATGCATTCCAAATGCTTGGAAATCTCGATGATTCATTTGCAAGGCATGCACTTTGTGCCAAATGATTATATATATCATTGTTATCTTGTATGTTGACTTACATATGTAATGATTTGGAAAAATCGGTGTATAATGATTTGGTTGGCAATGGAACTATAGGGTCTCGACCCATGCTACGTTGATTTATTTGGATGCTACGTGGTTCACTCTCCTCCATGCAATTTGTGATATATAAGCGGATTTTGTAAACCCTACAGATTATTGTAGTCGCCTTCGGGCTCGGGTCCTAAGGATGAAACCCTCCCTGTATGAGTTTCGTATTGAAGCCCTGTAACAATATGCAGAGTGTGATGGTTATGGCCTCGGGGTTCCATTCTGTAGCAAGATAAGTCTTCGGCTCTGGTCATGGCGTTTGCTATGGTTTTCATTGTATCGTGGTCTTGTTGTTCCTTCTTTGTTTGAGTCTCTGCTGTTTACAAACCTTTACTGTACTGGTGCGGATATGAGATAGAGTTTCTCTATCGTCCTTAATGTTGTGAGAGGGTTGAAGCATTGGGTTTTGGGTGTGCTTATTGACGGGTTCAATTCCAGTGTAAGGGTTTCGGCTACAAGGATTGTCTGTCACGGCCGTCATTTGAAAAATTATGAGGGCGCTCTTTACTCCTTTAACCGACGAGGGTTCGAGGTTTCATTGCCTGCTTCCACCGGTGGCTTCCAGATTATCCACGGCTACAAATGTTTAGGTAATGAACAGCATTACTTTCATGATTTCTGTTTTTATAAGCAAGTGTAAGTTTCATATTATTTAAACTCTCGGCAATGAATGTATATTAATCATCCCTCTGCAATGAATGTGCAGGTCTCACAGCTTTGAAGGTGTACAGGGTTCTATCTTCAACGCTCTCATCCGGGTAAGCCTGGTTATCCACGGCTGTCTCTTCCCTTGCTGGTTTAAGTGGTTAGAGTCGTGTCAAGGAGGAGACTCCTGTGTAGTGAGGTCGGTTGACGACTTGATGTTTATGGTTACAGTCATATGTATGGAGTTGTTTTGTTTAAAATTGAAAAGGGTTTTGAAACCCTGTTATGTGTATGGAGAGCCATTCACGGCCATGACTACATGAGGCCAGGGTTTCGGCTATGGTTCCTATAATGGCTAGCATAGGATTCAAACCTTGCGGTATAAGATTTATATTGTTAATATATTACTGGCCTGATATAGCCGTGTTTCATCTTCGTGTCTTGTTAAAATATTACAATGCGTTTAAATGTAAAGATATCTGGGTTATTCGATACCTACAATGTATGATGGCTCTGTTTAAAGGAACCCTACCATTTTCCTTCTGTGTTTTATTTTGATTTGAAGTGTTGAATAATGATAGTGGATGTTTCTCGACTGTGTCTGCAATAGTTGAACGCATAGGGTTATTCTGGCGAATTTGGGGGGTTTTGTTTCATGTTCAAAGCATACGTAGGGTATTGTGAACTCGATAGCGACTGGGTATGAATTATAATAATATTTGTTTTGATTCTTGTACAGTTGTTAAATGAAACTGTAGGTTGAAAATATATATACACATAGAAATATGTGTAAACTTACTGTAGGTTATCGCTGCCATATAAGGCATTCTTTTCATTTGTTTTTCAGTCTGTCGATGGGATAATGTAAGGCTACGGCCAAGTAGGGTTTGGGAACTACTCCAAGGGAGATATTTGTACTGAATAATATTAATACTGTGTATAATTTAAGATGGTTTGTAATCAGCCAATGATGACTGTGTTAGTCGACAGTTTTTCTGTTGTATTAATATGTTTGTATTGTTTAAAAACCACTCTGTTATTTCTATTATATTGACATGGCTACTGTGTTCTAAGACTAGATAGCAAGCAAATAAAAATTCTACAGTTACTAGTGTCTGTGTTTGACTACTATGTAAATGTTTAAGATTTTGTAAAAACTTGTAACAATGAAATATTGTTACAGTCACCTTTTTATTAATCGATAACTGTCATACATGTTCTGAGTATAAATAATATATTAAATGAGTTTTGTTTATCTATTAACCTGATATAGGAAAGACTTGTAACTTAAAGTTTACTAAAATATACAATACATATATATATACAGATAGGTTATTATAGCATATGCATAAACACAGTATTTATTAACTGTAGCAGTGACAATTAGGTTCTGTATAAAATAATATACTCTATTTAAATAAAAACAGGAAAACTTCTAAAACATCTGCATTCTGAAATTTATACCAAAGGAAAGTACAGATAATGATTTCCTGAAGTTGAACACAATCAATACATAGTTGTACTAGTTTATCTCATAGAAAAATAATTTAAACCAATCAACAGGGAGAGTGACAGAACCTGTAGATGGTAGACAATAACAGCAATGGGAGGCTGTTCCTCCCTACCAATTCCTGGAGAGTGCCCAGACAGCACTTCTCAGGACCCCCGAGCTTGCTCTGGTCTAACTGGATGGAATCTAAGTACGGCCAATAATTCCCTCAGCCAAAACAGCTATACTGGAACCAAGTTACTGCAACTTCCTGCTCAAAACACTTCCTTACTGTTTCCCACTTCCTCAATGGGACTCCTGAATAGCATTCATCTGAATGTATTCTCCCTCTAGAACAATTGCTGAACCCCCAGCTCAGTTCATTGAGTAGTATTTAAAAGATTGCCTAGGTCTTAGTTGGGCTAACTGTCATTAATGAGCCACCTGCTCAGATTCCACTTTCTTGGGGAATCATGACCCCAAAATATAGGGAAGTTGCCACCTGCAACTCAGGAAGTGTTTGAGGATGCTGCCACTTGTCTTTTGTCCTTCCACCTAATTCCATCCACCAGTTAGACCAGTAACCTCTTTTAACAGCTCTCCCATGCTGTTGTCTCCATAATTTATTTATTAATAATAATTATTCAGATTTTACATTCCATTTCTGGAGACTCTGCTGAGTCATCCCTTCCTACTTAGCATTAAATTTAACATAATGTTCTCAGGAATATTAAAAATAATTACATTATTTTAATAAAATTGGGGTATGTGACAGTAGTAACTCAAAGTTCATGTACCCTGGTCGATAATTAAATCAAGGTGAATTAAGTATCATTAATTTACACCAACATTTTGGCGCCGTTGCCGGGGAGTTGCTCCAAGGTAACTGGTATTTTGCTCATTTTTGAATTGGTTGATTGAGAAGTTCAGGTAGATAGGTTCTTTTTACAGTACACAACAAGGTGGAGGGGAAACATTAAGACGCAAAGACGAATTCACTATGGGATTCCCATGGTGTAACAGCCTGTCGCAGCCACTTTAGTGGGTTACCCCAAATTTTTGTTGTGTCTTTCTGGTAAGTGTGGTTGTTTTTCTTCACAAGTTTGAATTATTTTACTACAAGAAGTGTGTTTATCTTTCCTGTAAAAAGTGTTTATTTTTAGTTTACTCTCATAGAAGTGTGGTTATCCTTTTGTAAGTGAGGTGTGTTTAATTTTACAACAGTTGTTAGGTGTGACTAGTTGTGGCAGATTGGAGGAGGAGGATTGGTAAGGCCAACTTGCGCATTTCATAACAGGTTCCTTCAAACCCAACTGTGGCACAGGTATTTCAATTTATTTTGATTAAAAGTATTGTTATTTTCAGAAATTGTTTTGATGAGACCTAGAGATAGTAAGGGTAGATTCATTAAGGTTCATTCTGATCTTTTTGTAAACAACAAAACCCCCCCCTTCACTAACCCTAGGGATAGGGATACCGGCAACGAAACTGAAAACAACAACATTCAAAATTCAACGGAATTTGGGACCAAACCAGTAGGAACTGAGGTTATACTCAGTGAACAGTTACATTCAGAAGAAATCCCACAGATCCAACAAGCTTCACCTTTAAAGGAAGATCCCAATTTGGTTGACACAGTGAACATAGAAAAAGTGAACTTCCTTCTTGGACATAACCAGAATCCGGTGGTTTCTCAAGTAGAATCCACTACAGATTTACCTTTCAATTTTCAAACTTGGCCTAGGCCAGACCATTGGGATTTTATTCTATCCCCAAGAAGAGACAGGTTAGGTGTCAACTGGTTTAGGAACCCTCTTGTCATGAGTGATCAGGAAACTGGACACCAGATGGAAGGAGAAGGAGAACATGAGGGACGAACTGAAACAACTTTTGGCTTCCCCATTCTAGATCTTACACGGGATGTCAGTATGAAAAATATCCCAGCATCTTCATTACCTACCTTCTATGGGAAAAGTACTGAAGATCTGGATACCTTTCTATTTGAGTTTGACATCTTATGTAGGAGTTATAATTATCTACAGGATGCTCAAAAGTTAAAACTATTTCCAGCCACCCTTAAGGATTCTGCACTTAGATGGTTTATGAGCCTGGGGGAATCCACCATCCGAACTTGGGAACAAATGAAGAGTGCTTTCCTCAGAAAATACCGAGACTACTGTGGGCCTCTAGACTCCCAAAATGATATCTTTAAAATGCAACAGCATGAAGAAGAGAGTCTGGAGGACTTCCTAGAACGATTCTGCTTTGTATTACAGAAGTCTAAGTATAATACCTTACAGGAGGATGCAGTCAGAACTCTTTTTCTAAAAGGGATTCTGGATGAATATGTGGAAATCCTCAACTTGATGGCCTCAGGTGATGTATCTCATAAATCCTTTGAGGAGATTACTGAACTATGCAGAAAATATTCGAGGAGTAGAGCCAAGGCAGGAAAAAGCACAAGGGAAGGTCCTTCCCGTACTTCTAGAACAGCAGGAACTAGTGGGGTCACAAGAGTTGAATTGGGAAACCTGTTAGAAAATTTCAAAACTGATATTTTAGGCACCTTAAGCTCCCAATTTGATGCATTGAAAACAAAGAAATGGTAAGAGGAGGAGGACATAGCAGCATTACACATATTCTGCCCCAAGTGCAGAAAAAGACACCCTTTGAAAGAGTGCCCTCTAAATACCATTTCAGTCTGTGCTCTTTGCTCTGCTCAACACCCAACTGACAATTGCCCTTCTTTACCAGAACTGCAAGCTTTTTACAAGCTTAATGCTAACCTACCGATGCATCAAGAAGGCCTTGGCAGCCTAGACCTCAAAACATGTACCCAGAGCCTGTTTTCCCGAACCCTGCATATTATTATCCCATGCAGCAATCTCAACAGCCATGGAGTCCACAAATGTGGTAGAATTGGCCCTCTCAACCTACTCAGACCCACCCTTGGCAGCAAGGCTGGCGGGGACAGTCATATGGGGGACCACAAGGACAACCCTATGGAGGAACACAATCAACCACCCCTCCTAGTTACTGTCCAATGCCACCAAATATACAGCAGCTATTACCAGGCTTTACACCACCTGCCCTTCCTCCTATACCCCCAGTTCCGCAACAATATCAAAATCCAAATCCACCTCGACCCACGTTGTTGCCAGCCCAACCTATCCCAAACCCTAATAACAGACCTCCCCAGCCTCTTCATAATGCTGAAATTCAAATGGCTCCAACTTATGTAATTCATTCAGCTCCTTTACAGGAAATACAATTAAGGTCTGGGAAAAAATTAAATAAAACCCCTCCAGCAGTGATTATTCATGAAGAGACTGGAGAAGAAAATGATGAAAAAGAGATTACAGAGGAAGAAGAAGTGCAGATTGCCTCAGAAAACACTCAAGCACTGGGAACTCATTTTCAATCACCTTCTCCCCCACAAGTAAGTAATAACCCCCCTTACCCAGAGAGGTTATTAATGGAGAAACCTGCGGTACGTCCACAGTTTGATTTGGAAAATGAGTTGAGAAATGTTTGTATCAATATTCCATTACTTCAGGCTATTAGAGATGTCCCTATTTATGCAAAACTGGTAAGGGAACTGTGCTTAAAGAAACCTGGTCGAAAACAGAAAGACCCACCCAAGATAAATGTTTTAGGCCAGCTGTCCAATTATATTTCAGACTGTCCCTTACCCCCAAAATTTGCAAATCCTGGGAATCCAGTGGTGACTATTTACATCAATGAGATTCCAATAGGAAACACTCTAGTTGACCTGGGGGCTGCCATTAATGTCATGTCTATGACTACCATGCAGAGACTTCAGTTGCATAATCTCCTCAGATCTACTCCTACTATTTTGGAGTTGGCTGATAGGAGCACAGTCAAACCTGTGGGGGCCTTAGATGACATCATTGTCACAGTAGCTTCTTGGGAGTATCCAGTGGATTTTCTGGTACTCCAAACCAAACACCCAATGGGGGAACATCCTGTTATATTAGGCAGGCCCTGGTTAGCCACTGCCAACGCCTTTATAGGATGCAGAGAAGGTATTTTAACTATATCGAATGGCACTTCTCTACAAAATCTAATTATTTATCCTCCAGCACAGCCTGTATCGGAAAACATGTTATGGTTAGAAAATCCTTATGGGGATGAGGATGTGGGACAACCCTTACTGTCCATCAGTCAAACTAGGGGGATGGAACACCAGACTGAGGATGATATCCTAGATCAATTTATTTCAGCCACCACTAGTGTTGAGTTCCCTCAGTCCTTCTCTGACTTAGACAATGTTTTCTCAGAAGATTTTCAGGAACACTATTACCCTTCAGCCACCTCATCATCAGTAGTTTTGTTCATAGATGAGAAGATTGGAGCTGCAACTATACCAATGGAGATTAGTCCAGGGAGATCTTTGTCTATTAATGCAAATCTGTCTCAAAGCCAGCAAAGTCAGGTAGTTAATTTACTTAAGGCACAGTCTGGGGCATTTGCTTGGGTTTATACCGACATGAAAGGCATTCACCCTGACACATGCATTCATCACATCTATACGCAGGAAAATATTAGACCAGTAAGGCAGCCATAGAGAAGAATGAATCCTGCGCTTAAAGACATTGTGAAGGATGAATTACAAAAATTGTTGGATGCAGATTTCATCTATCCCATTTCTGATAGCAAATGGGTATCTCCGTTGGTGATTGTTCCGAAGAAGGGAGGTAAGTGGAGAATATGTGTTGATTTTCGTGAGTTAAATAAAGCAACTCTCAAAGATTACTTCCCTCTTCCTTTCATAGACCAGGTTTTGGATACATTGTCTGGAAAGAAATACTTTTCTTTTCTGGATGGATACAGTGGATATAACCAGATAAGAATAGCCCCAGAGGATCAAGAAAAAACCACTTTTACCTGCCCATGGGGAACTTATGCTTACAAGGTGCTACCATTTGGACTGTGTAACGCTCCTGCCACTTTCCAGAGGGCAGTGTTAGGTATTTTGGCTGATTTAGTCCATGACTGTGTGGAAATATATATGGATGATTTTACAGTCTACGGTAATGATTTCAAAGAAGCCTTGGATAACCTGGAGAAAGTTTTAATTAGGTGCCAAGAAACAAATCTTGCTTTAAGCCATGAAAAATGTAAGATGATGTTAACTGAGGGTATTGTTTTAGGGCACCATGTTTCATCAGAAGGTATTAAGGTTGACCCAGCAAAAATTGAAATCATTACTAGCCTATCTTCACCAACTACACAAAAAGAAGTCAGAAGTTTTCTGGGACACGCAGGGTACTATCGTAGGTTTATTGCTAATTTTACAAAGATAGTAGCCCCACTGTTCAAATTGTTGGCCAAAGACAGTGGTTTTGATTGGGATCAACACTGTCAGACAGCCTTTGACACATTAAAGTCAGAATTGTCTTCAACACCAGTTCTGCGGGGGCCAAATTGGTCTTTGCCCTTCCATATACAAACTGATGCTTCAGACACTGCCTTGGGGGGAGTGCTCGGACAGAAAGAAAATCAGTCCTCCTATGCTATTTATTTCATTAGTAAAAATTTAACACCTGCAGAACTGAACTATACAGTGACTGAAAAAGAGTTTCTAGCAGTGGTTCATGCCATCAATAAATTCCGGCATTATATTACAGGTTACGAGGTATTTGTTCATACCGATCATTCTGCTATTAAATTTTTAATGAATAAGCCAATCACTAGTGGCAGAATTACTAGATGGTTACTTTTGCTACAGGAATTTAACATTACTATAGTTGACAAACCAGGGAAGGAAAATCTGGTTGCAGATTTCCTCTCCAGATTGACTCATGCTGATGATAATGTTCCTGTAGATGATACATTCCCTGATGAACACTTGTTTGCTGTTTCTATTAAAACGCCCTGGTTTGCAGATGTGGCCAACTATTTGGTTACAGGGAAACTACCTGCTCATTTGTCATCTTACGAAAAATGAAGAATCATACAGCAAAGTGCTAATTATTCATGGGTAGGTAATGACCTCTTTCGAACCGGTCCAGATCTGATTATCAGGAGGTGTGTGAGGGAGGATGAGATGTGTGACATCCTTCAAGCCTGTCATGATGGACCCTGTGGAGGCCATTTTTCAGACAAGCGGACAGCATATAAGGTGTTACATCAAGGGTATTACTGGCCTACCCTTTTTAAAGATGCTGAGAAGTATGTACAGGGCTGTGACAGCTGTCAAAGAATGGGGAGACCCACTGCGGCTGATCAAATGCCTTTACAAGCCCAGGTACAAATTGAACCTTTTGAAAAATGGGGATTGGATTTTGTTGGCCCAATCTCACCAATGTCAAGAAAAAAAAGATATATTTTAGTCTGCACTGACTATGTGACTAAGTGGGTTGAGGCAAAAGCTCTATTGAGGGCCACTGAGAAATCAGTCATAGAATTTATTTACGAAGAGATTTTTACTCGCTTTGGCATTCCTCAGGAAATTGTGACTGACAATGGAGCACAGTTTGTCTCTAAATCAATGAAAGCACTTACAGAACAATATGGAATTAAGCACTATAAATATTCTCCTTACCACCCCCAAGCAAATGGTCAGGTGGAATCAACCAATAAAGTGCTAGAATCCATTTTAACTAAGACTGTGCAGCTACATCACAAGGACTGGGCAGACAGGCTACCCGAGGCATTGTGGGTTTACAGAACTACGTGGAGAAATACCACAGGGTATACCCCATATCAGCTTGTTTATGGTAAACAGGTCCTGCTTCCTATAGAATTTCAGGTGAAAACTTTTCGTACTGCTGCACAATTGAGCCTGAATTTGGATGAAGCCCAGGAGCAGAGGCTGATGCAATTAAATGAACTTGATGAAATCAGACAAGATGCTGTCCAACGAACTGTGTTGATACAGAATCAGCGGACTAAGTGGCATGATAAATTTTTGAAGAAGAAGACTTTTGAAGAAGGTGATTGGGCTCTGTTGTTTGACTCACGATTCAAACATTTCAAAGGTAAGCTTACCACTAGATGGATGGGGCCATATGAAATTGTGACTGTGTTTGATAATGGTTCTGTCAAAATAAAAACAATAGATGAAGAACAAACTGCCTTTGTAGTGAATGGACATCGGTTAAAGGTATATCATAAACCTCTCTCTAAGCAAGAGTTCATCCATAACATGAGTCAGCAGTCTGAACTAGAGATGGTAGGTGAGGAAATGACTTCTTCATCTCTTACTCTCTCTCAGTAATCTTCAATAGAATTTTTTTTTTTGTACATATGTACAGGAATTTGTTTTATTAGGTCTCTTTTTGAAAGGGTGCAGATATTCTTTTCAGTAAGGCTCAGAATGTTTTGAAACCTAAGGGAAGTGTTTTATCACTACTCTATTTCAGCCTTTGGATTATTTTTGCAAAACATTTTTTTAAGGACTGTGTACATTTGGGTCAATTTCTGAGTTTCACTGATTTATTGGAATGTCTGCATTTGTGTGTGTCATATTTTTCAGAACTATTTTGGCTATTCATAAGAGTACTTTCCCACCAGGCATTTCCTACATTAATGCTTTAAGCTTCCCAAATATTTTCTGCTTATGAACCTATGGGCTACTAGGACCATTTGATTTGGTTTCACACTAGATAGAGAGAGGGAATTGATGTTAGTTACAGCTATGGGCATGAAACTATTTTTAAGATAGGCATCATGTTAAAAAGGTGTCCAGGACCGGGCAGTTTGGGGGTTATTATCTCTTGGCTGTTATAATACTAAACACATATATATATACATTGTCTTTAGCCACTTTATGACTTTCACTTTCTACAGTTACAAAGGTTAGTTGTTCATATGGGCAAATATTTACAGGCATATACAAAGAATACTCTTCCAATTCTTGTACCATCCCACTCCTCGATGGTTTTCAGAGCATCTCCCCCACTCATCTATGCTTGAGCAAATCATAAATTTTATCTTTAAGATGAAATTGGGACAAGAGCCTCTGATAGAAAAAGGGTGTAAGAGGTTAACCCGCCGGGATACTGAACAGGTCTGCTGGCAGCAGGTACCGACCTGTGGTATGAACAGGCAAACCCATCAGGGTGCTGAACAGGCCTGTTGGCAATGGGGCATCTGCCTGGGGAAGAAGCTTCTTAAGATGTTACAGTTACCCCACCGGAGTACTGACCAGGCTTGCCGGCAGTGGGTTCTAACTCTAATATCTTCTTTAACAGCCTCATCTATACTTGTCTATATGAACAACGTACCTATGTGAAGGTAAAAGAGAGGCCATAAGGATGGTTAATTAAAATTTAATAAATTCATTAAAAAATAAAATGATAGCCAGTTGATAATCATCTCCAACTGTTCTGCATTTTGGGTTACCTGATTCTAGAAAAAAAGAAGGTTTATGCTTGATGCCTAAACATAGCTGAGAAATTTAGTACTATTTGTTCCACTACTCAATTTATCCTGTGTGAAGCTGAGTCAAAATAGACCAGTACCCCATTAGCTTCTGTTGGTATTTTCCTTGTCCTGTGGCATATGTCCTGGTGGAAAAAAAGTTCTGTATGGATGACAAGGATGAAGTCTGAATTTCTGATTGTTTGAGTTACGAGTGATTGATGAAGTCTGAATTTCTGATTGTTTGAGTTACGAGTGATTGATGAAGTCTGAATTTCTGATTGTTTGAGTTACGAGTGATTGATGAAGTCTGAATTTCTGATTGTTTGAGTTAAGAATGATTGATGAAGTTTGCGTTCCTGATTGTTATTTGTATTTTCAATAAAAGGTGGATTCATAGCACAATTAAGTTTCCTGTGTGATTGGATGGAGCAGCAACCTTACAATAAGGAAATCATGCCACAAAAACTGTTGAGGGTCCAACAAATCTTTTAATCCAATTTACTTGCTTATTAACTCATCCAAGTGATGTATATTTGGGAGATTAATGGTTTTTCATCACTATTCATAGCCTAGCAGCTGCTCCAGATGCTGGTACTTACTACTATGCTGGTAAACTGTTGTGCATCTTTATCAGCCTGAAAGCACTGCTGTATTTGTTGAAGTGCCGGATTGAGTGTCGTAAGGAGTGCTGGAAGACATATTGGGAAATTGGCATGTATATGGTAATGAACGTTGATGGAGGTAAGAAAGGGTGTACGATTGGCTAAGTCTTAATTGTTAATAAGGATTATAATTAAAACATTTTTGCCATTATATGAAAGTCGAGGAGCTATGAATTACCATAAATAACTTTGACAATATCTCATCCTCTATTATTGTTGGCAACCTTTGATAAAAAGAATTATAACCTTGTTCTATTACAATTGGGGTTCTTACGTGTTATGAGATTAAGATTAGTCCAAACGTGTTACATCATGGTCATCATCTCCTGCGACGTGGGCAGTATGTGCCACCGCTTGTAATGATTTTCTCTTGTCACGATTATTGTCTTCATTACCTTTACTTCCTATCATTACCATTCTTTACCATGATCATTCAGGTTTTCTTTTACAGTCTCTATCATTACCACGGGGAAAAATATTGATGAAATTGTGGCATTACCTGCGAATTGCCTGTCCGAATTCTCTGTGAATTCTTTGCTAATTCTCTGCTAATTCGCCATTCTTCGTGTCTCCACCATGCTTAACTGGCATGAACCCTCTGCGTATGAGCAGCTATTAGCCATCCCTGAGTTCGTAGCATGCAAGGAGATGTTTACTCGGGCTGGATGGCATGCATTTTTAACCAATTTACAGGGCCACGATGATGCTGTCTCTTTACAATTCGCCTTGAGTTTCGATGGGCATACCGCTAGAGTAGGGACCCTGGAGTTTGCAGTGACAGAGGAGTCCATTTCATTTGCTACGGGACTTCCACGCACCGGTGATAGACGGTTTAAGAATTTTCGGTTGCCACGAAAAGAATATGACTGTGTTTTCAAACCAGAATATTTGGCCGTGAAGGGTGAGAAGGGTTTCTCCAAGCTGTGGGTTAGAGAAGAATTTCATAATTCCTTGATGATCATCACCAAGCTGATTACCTGTGAAGGCCGATTCTCCACTTATAAAGCCTGTCATTTTCGCCTTCTAGCTCACTTCGAGTTTGGTAAGCTTCTGAACTTTCCATTTTATTTCTGGAAGAGTTTGAGTAAAATGGCTTCACAAGTGAGGAAGAACCTAGAGCATCCAACTCATAGTCTTTACCATCATGGACTTATTAAAATGCTCATTTTAGCTGAATTAAAGAAGCAAGGTCGGGTATGGGAACAGTTTGTGTATGAACTCTCTAACCCTCATCTTCAATCATCCTTGAGGAATGAATCAGGTGAGCCTTGTATTCCTGATCTAATGGAGAAAGCTTCCTCTACAAACAATTTTGTTCCTCAAAATGATTGCCCTCAGGAACCAGCTGTTAATAGTTGCAAGAAACCTGCCCCATTATATGCTAAGAGGTCCTCAATCTCTAAGAGACTGTGTGTTAGCTCTCGGTCTGGGGGAGATAAGGAGCACGAAAATTTGTTTGTTTTACCCAATAGACGATTTACTCGCAGCATGGCCGCTAAAGAGGGAAGAAAGGAACCTAAGGGTAAAGAACCTGTCCAAGTCGAATTGTCATCATCTGATGCTTCCTCTACCAATGTTAACTCTGATTCTCCTGGTTCTCCTCATTATTCTACAATGTTGAGTCCTGTCAGTGAACCTTTGCTGCCAGTATCCCCTTCAAAATCAAGTATGAAATCTACCAAAGGATCCCCTTCAAAGTCAAGTTTGAAATCTGTCAAAGTATCATCTTCAAAATCGAGTTTAAAATCTGTCAGAGCATCACTTTCTAGATCAGGTTCGAAATCGAAGGCTTCAGCACAGGGGATTGATTATTTTAGGCAAAAGAATTTTAAATTGACAAGGAAGCTGCAAGAGTATGTGAGGTTGGATCGGGTTATCAAGTAGGAAAATGCCATTTTAAAGGCTAGAATAGTGTCTTTACAAACCCTGGTTGATGAGGTTAAAGGGACAAACCACAGTCTTCGAAGACAGTTAAAGAAGAAAGACAAACAGTTTGAACAATTGGTTAGCATACAGCAACAATCTGCCCCCTCTCCTCCTCAGGTTCAAGTCCTGTTTAATACCTCAGCCTCAGTCTCTGGAGTTGGATCTAAGGATTGATAATTCACTTTGAGGATTTAAATTTTGTCTATCTGAAATTCTCTTGCATAGGGACATGCAAGACCTTCAGTCTGGGGGAGATGTTGGTCCTCTATTTTGACCATTCAGTATAATGTTTTCTAGCTTAAAGTCTTAATGGAATCCAATAATAATCAATTTTGTTGTGTCTTTTAGGAGGTCAACACTGCTAAAGCTATGGTAAGTGATTTTAATTGCTTGTTTGTTATGTTTTCTTGTTTTATGTATATGATTGGGCTTTAGATTTCATTAAATGATATGTTAGTAATAAGTTCAGTTTCTCTTCTATACAGGGTTCTTTTGGTTACCCGACTCAGCGTTCAAAGGAGGATTTATGTAGAGATTGGGGGTTCGATCTATAATGAGGGCGTTTTTCCTGGATTCATATCATCTTTTAGATGCTTGAGAGGATTGCTCAACTGCTATTTTAGGGATGATCTTCGATCGAGAAGCTGTTGTTGTTTTCTCTTTAGCAATATGTGTATATTTGGGAATCTGAGCTCCCATTTTTGGCTCAGATATGCTAAGATATCTGTGGGTTGTTATCCATATCGACCCTTGTTTCTAGGACGATCTCACTCTGCATATTCAGTATAAAAACGACTGTGGAAACCCTAAGTAGAGAAGGATTGTAAAGAACTTCATTTTATCAATAAGATTCAGTGCTGGTTTTCATCAAATCTGTGATTTAAGAGTGTTAGGCGTTGAGGGCAGGGCCCACCTTCAACACCAAACTGTGATATTTCAGTAGTGTGTAGTTTGCAGTAGCAGATTAGTGTTTTTATCATTTTACATTGCTTTCCAGAATGTTAATAGATTTGCTCATCGCTGGATTGAAATAGAATGCGTGACTGCTTATTCTTAGTTAATATCATTTATTAGTTAATGTTAATGGATTTAGCTTGTTAACAGTTTGTATCTAAGACTCTCTCTGGTTTTTAGGGCAAATTATTGTTTAAAACTAGGGTATACATAAATCATGTGATGGATTTGATGTAGGTTATGGTGGACTCGATTTTATGAAGGGTTACAAATAGATTGAGTTTTATATTTACCAGCATACAGTGATATAATGATAGCTACAGGAATGGTGTTGAACTTTTCTTATTCACAGGACTGTAAAACGAATTAAGGAATGGTATGGATTTAGATATTTCCTTTGATCTCCAGTGTGTGGCGTAGTATTGGCAACATGAATCATGAATTCGACTCTAGCTATTAAAAACCTTTGTGTTGCAGCATGAGAGTAATTTATAAATAGCTTATTCTTTACTATCGAGTTTGCAAGATTTGAGCAACATTTGCAAAAGAGTAGAGGGTTTGAAGACCGTAGTCATGGAGCATCTAGGGTTTATTTCTTTTTGAATAAAAGATTGAATATAAACTGAAGCTGTACTTGAATGAGTTTTGGGAAGGAGTCCTTGTTTATAGTATTGAGCCCTCGAATCAACAGTTAGTTTCACAGTATGTATATATAACCCAAAACAGTGAATGTTTTTACACAGCCCTAACATCTATTGATGAGCAGAATCTGAATAGTTTTGGTATTCTCTTGTGTGCAATTGTACGCACAAATCATAAACAGAGTATATTCGGATATCACTAAGCAGTCAAGCTTTCCTTTGGGAGGCTGTAGGTGTTGGCAATTCAAAGTCACAAGATCATGAGTTTGTTTCAGTTTTAGAAACGTTTGTATGGACTTAAGTATTAGATTTGGGGTTTAGATAGGAAACGAGGTCAATGGAAGTCAATTAAGCATATGCATTTGATATATAATTTCTTTTCCTTAGCAGGTTGATTGTTTTAAATTGTAGATACTATAACTTAGGATTTCTGTAGAGATTGTCAATTGCTTTAAGGGATTGTTGTAGGTCAAGGATTTGTTTAGTTACTTAACAGGTTGTTCTACTGTAGTCCAATATCATTATGAAATATTGCTGTAGACTAGCATTTCTGTCAGCCAAGCATTAAGACCATATTGCCTACACATATAGTGTAGTAACTCAAAGTTCATGTACCCTGGTCGATAATTAAATCAAGTTGAATTAAGTATCATTAATTTACACCAACAGTCCTTGTGCAGCATCCGCGATGCTGACTCATCAAACCGCATGCCAACACTAAACCAGTATGTAGTTGGGTTTATCAAGCATTCTAGGGCACCTATCCATGCTAAGCCAACCTACAGCGGTTATCAAGCATTCAGGGACAACAAGGAAGGAATTTCTAAGCTAGTGAGCTCATCCACAGAGCTGCAGGCATCTCAGCATTAATCAGTTGACCTGGCACCCACAATACCTACCACATCCAACACAAGGAAGACCTACTGCTCTGTTCCATAGTCTCTCAAGGCATCTTCCCTTCCAGTTCTATTCCACGATGGGCATAGAAAGGTCCAGTCACTAGTTCACTGAGACTATAGCCTTCATTGGGTTTATCAAGCAACCGAAGTCTCTCCCACAAATCAAAAACTAATTTGTTACTAGGCTTGGGGTTTCCTCACGGCCACTCGGCCAATACCACTCTGCAACATCTTCTATCAATGCCACTCCGCTGTTGTAACTGGGTTTTGCACGCTGAGAACTATAGCTACCATCTCCCAGGCCTTTTCTATCACACTAGAAGCATGAGTAACCTCCAATTTCCCTCTCCGGATAGGTTTGGTGCATACAGGAAATACGTGAACGAATTCCCTGCGAGGGTCGATGGCTCATGGATGGAAAGGGCATGAGTGGGAGAGTAAGTGAGTGAGGAATCCACATCTGGATGTCTCGGTGAATGAATGAATCCCCTCCCGGATAGTCAAATAGGTTCAACGAGTTCCCCCAGGTGATTGAGTGTCATCTTGCACAAGCGATCAGATCCATGCCCTGCCATATGAAATCGTGGGCATGTTCCATACTCCAACGGCCTCAACAATCAGGGTTCTCAACCACCCACTGCAATTGCATTAATGTCAACAGGGAGTTCCAATGGGTTCTCATTCAGACATGTGGCAATATGGGAAACCAATCCCAAACCCCATCAACTCTCCCTAGTGGATACACATGGCCCCTTCTCATTTGTTGCCTCCTTAGCCAACTTCTTGGTTATTTTATTCATTCAGTAATAATTACATCATTTACATTTCTTCATGGCTTAATCAGCCCATGAGTAATCAAACTATCCAAATACTTGCCTAAGCAATAAAATTAAACATCCACTAGTGGGGCCTTGCCCTTGAGATCAACACTAGGACAAATACACATACTATATATACACAGTATTTACATCAAAGCCAAATACTTCAAGGGAAAAATGGGGTATTACAATTATTCTTTGAGGTTATGTGACTGGTGAAGATACCTTTTAATGTAAATGTGGTGTTTACAAATGTATAAGTGACTTCATTTCATGTCTTTGTAATCCCATGAAAAGGTTATTGTGTGGTTTTTTAGTACATCTAATAATTGTTGTTTTTGGACAATAGTCAAATTATTGCTTATTTTAAGAGTTTTTCTTGGAGAAATTTCTCCTATTTAGTTTTAGATTGGGAAATTTTAGTAGTAAGTATTTCCCATCAAGAATTAACTTTTGGGTCAAAACAAATTTCAAGTGTTTAGCCTTATCTTGGTCAATATCTACTTCAATTTTCATGAAGCTCAGGTACAAATTTTGCATGTAATTTGAGATGAAGGCATCCTGATATGTATCATTTATTGTTAAAGATGTCTCAATTGTGAGGAGAGGATGTAATGTAGTATGGAAGATAACTTCTCCTTCTTCCTACCCTACCCAAATAAGTGTTTCAAATTTAAGGAATGTTTTGTTAGGAGGGTAGGATATCAATTTCTTTTGTGTTTGACTATTTGTGATTGTCATGTTTCCTTCTCTACAACTAATATATGTATCAATTGTGACTAGAAAAGGTCCGCATAAGGTAAGTCGATACCCATTGAGTATAGATTTGGTATGGAGTACTATCAAATATGTTTGGTACTCCCATGAATCAATAGAGATTATTACATCTTTTAAGAGTCCCTATGGATTCATAGCTGATCTATTTTTTGGGTAGAGGATGGTTGGTGTATGTCTAATTCATCCTATTCAGTCTAATTTAAGCATGGTGTCTTTTGTCATTACATTGATAGTTTCTCCCAAGTCTATTAGGGTATTCTAAGTTCAAATTTTGTTGATGTAAACATATACAAGTAGGATGATAGGATCTAAGTACTTGGGAATAGAGAATTTTCCTAACATGAGGTATGCAAGTTGGCCTATAACATTAGTAGTAGGAGAATCTTTTTTGTTTCTTCCTTGTCTCTTAATGCATATTTCCTTATGAATTTGTTGTACATGGGAACATATTTAATAGCTTGAAGGCGAGGGATTTTGACACATAATTTATTGAGTTCAACTAAGAGGTAATTTATGAATCTGTGTAAGTTGGTTTCATTTCTAACCTTTCAAGAAAAGGAAGGTGTTTTGGGGGGAAAATGTTGTTGTTCTTGAGGTTGAACTTCCTCTTCTTCATATATAGCATCTTCTATGGATTCAATAATGAGAGTAGGAATTGCTAGAACCTTCCTCGATCTTAGATTGACTTCTTGGATATCCATAACATAGGTTTGGTAGGTCATCTCATTATTGTATATTGGTTATACCTGCCTATTATTTGGATTTGGGTTAGGTTGGGCAGGTAGTTGAGGTTGATTTTGAAATTACTAATTATTTCTTTTTTTGGTAGTGGTGTATTGGGGTGGAGATGGAAACAATGCTTATTTTAGCTCAAATGTTGTGTATTGGACCATAATTGGTGTTGATATTAGTATGGTTGAGATTGATACTGAAAAAATGGGGATGATTTTGATATGGTGATTGTTGATTTTTTATTGGCCAACCAGGTTGATTAGGAGGATACCATGATGGACTATTCATTTGTATATAGTATCCAACAAAATATTGAGGATGGGAATATGACTGTTTGATAAGGTCAAGAATATCCTTACTTTCTTTGGTTGATGAAGAATAATTGCTTCATATTTTCATTAGTTCCTTAGTAAGAAGTTTTAGTACTAGGAAAAGAAGGAAATTTGTTAGTTTGATTTTGCTCTTCACATATTCTAGATTTTTTTACAATATTGAGTGGACATTCATTTCTAGCATGGGTTTTTGTACATTTAGGAAAAAACCAGTTAGAGATTTTTCTTCCTCTTCTTGTTTTTTCATGAAATTCATGGTGCTTATTTTCATAGCCAAGAAGTTTAACATATCAATCTTAATTTCATCCAATAAAATGCCTATTTCATTTTTAGAAAGAGATATTTTTATAGATTTGGATGATTATGTAGTATCACTCCTACCACCTCTCTTCTTACTTGTATCTCCTAAGTAATTTTTGAATATTTTCTTGATACAATAATAATCAAACTGGAAGATATTTCTATTGGGAAGAAGATTTAATCTTTCCATCAGTTCTTCTTTAACTCCTCTAAGGAGGAGAAGTTTGAGAGACTCCTCATCCAATGTACAACTATGATCCCTCTTTGTATCTAAGATAATATATTTATTCATAATATTATAGGGACTCATGTTCTCCTTGCATCATTTTTAAAATCTCATCCCTTGTATCTCTTGCTTTATAGTAGTCTCAATATTTTTCAATGAAAGTCTGCTTCATTTGCTCCCAACTTCTAATAATGTTTCCTTATAAGTTCATGAACCATCTTAAATATAATTCATTCAATGTTGATGGAAATATTTTGATCTTTTGAGCATCAAATGAATAGTCATATTTCATGAAAACAACCTCAAATTCAAATAAAAAGGTATCAGGGTCTTCTCTAGTAAGACCATGGAGATGAGGAGAATCAATAAGATTGATATATCCTTATTTATTCATTGGTTTGCTTGACAAGAGACTCAAAAACTTCAGGTTTCTCTTCTCTATATTCAACCATGGAATTTGATGAATATCCTTCTCCTCTCCCAACAAGAGGGTTCTCAAAGTCAAAGAGAGGATTGATGAAAATACCTACACCTTGATTAGGCATATCACCAAATTATTGAATAATGTGTTTGATGTATTCTTCACCTTCCTCTCATTTTCATTCTTGTCTTATTAGACATGTTGCAAGCATACCATAAATATATCTTATTGATAAAAATATATGAAATCTATCTCTAAGTCGATGCATGAAATTTAGTAAATGATTTTTTTTCCTTTTTCTTAATGTATTCAGATTAACTTGAATGTTGTTTTACCACCTACCTGGTAATGGTGCCAAAAATTCATGGACAAATAATTGCAACAATAAGGTTGAAATCCCTAGCTCTACTTTAATTTATCAAACTAGGAACATGCTAGCTTGATGAGGTACTGTGCACTATGTATGCAACCACATGAGTATAATATAAATTTATAAATGAATGCAACCTAATACCCAACTTGAATGATTTGTTGGATTCCTTCCTTAACAATTAGTCCATAAACTTCAATCCTCCAAAATAGGAAAATAAGAGGTTCTAGGGTTACTTGGTTAATGTCACAATGGTGAAAAGTTTATAGCTAATGAAGTGATGTGTCCTAGGTTTAGACAACCTCTTTAACATCACACGTTATACGTTGGTTATAGAACATATTCAAGTGAAGTATATTTAATGAAATCATGCTTAAAGTGAAAGAGTTAACAAAGGTAAGAAAATCTGCAAATGCCACCCTAGGAAAAATGCCCAACCTTTGAGTTTCATCAACTAACCAAATATCTATTGGATTGGTGGCCTAATTTTCAATCCCAAGTTAAAAAAAATGGAATGAAAGAGATGACTACCACCTTTCATGTAGACAAAAAATTAGCATCATAAGCACATTCAATCAATGAGTTATAACTTGATAATTGTTGCAATTACATATGAAATAATAAAATAATGATTAATGATGGAAAACATTAAAAATTGTTAAACTAATTGCCTAAAATTGTGTTCTCATAGTTTGGAATTTCTCCCATAGGTTTTCCAATTGTTGTTTATAATCAAAAGGAGGAGTTTCTTCATTGGTATCCACCATGTCTTCCTTTCTATTTACAAGAACCTTCCACCTGAGAACCTTTGTCCTATCCTCTTCTACTTCATCCTTTAGACTCTGGATTTTTGGTGTAACCTTGTTGATATATTCCATTCCTTGTGTCTCTCCTAGATCATTGGTTGGACTAGGGAAGGTTTCATCCTCTATGCTCATTGTGGTTGTGGAAATATGAGTGATCTCTAATCTTTTATCTTCTTGAGACCTCGTCCTTATCCTTCTTCTGGTGGGTTTTTTATCTTTTCCATGGTGTGTTCTTTTTCATAGGATTTATCTCTAAACAAGAGTTTAAAAATCATAGCCAAATCATATACACATGTATATTCATATTAAATAAGCAAGAAGATGTAAGATAAACCAAATACTTATATGTATTGGACATCTTCACATTATTCCACAGGTTCCTTCTTTGCTTTACAAGCCTTGGGTCACTTGTGGATACAATAACGAATGTTTGGCCAGCACGTAGGCTGCTCCACAACATTCAAATAGCCAATGCCAAGCCAGTACGCCGACTGGGTTTATCAGGCATTCCATTAACCAATATGTTAAGCCGGTTCTTCGATTGGTTTTATCAAGCATACAACAACCATCCACACACATAGGGATGGAACCCCTTCTTCACTTTGCTTCTTATTGTGCAACACCAAATGACATGATATAAAATTGTAACATATTTCATAAAAATTCACTCTCTAATATTGAAACACTAGGAATGTGTCCATTCCGTAGGGTGTAGTCAATATTGACAACCATAACACAACACAAAACCCTAAATGTGTGCACCCCTTTCTGATGTGAGCCATGTAGGCCATAATCACACTCAAGCAGTCTGAAATAAAAACATGCTCTATATATTAATTCTAATAATTATACATTTATATTCTCAGCAAGGGTTACAAAATACTTATTGGTTTGCAGATGTATTTTCTCTTCCTTTCACGAGGAATTGGGATCCCCTCTCTGAGTTAACAGTCCCTCAGGATTTTTATCCCAATCCCTTTCTTGTTTCATAAACAACATATGCCCTATTGGCATAAATTCACCATCTGACCTGCCTTGTTTACCAACAAGCAGTTCAGATGAGACATCATCAAAATTTACAATGGTGTTTCACCCAAAACCCATTTCCAAAGCATGGGATCCTTCCCATTGAGTTTGGTTTTTGCAGGCCATAGCACATGGTATTCCTGCAATGTGTCTTCTTGACACGCTTCTCAAATAGACAAATAGTTAGCAGCATTAGCAATCAAATTCAAATCTGATTTCCATAACCAATCCATGGCATTAATAATCAAATTCAAATATGAATTTACAATTCTGTCTCCTATAGAAATTTATTTAACCATGATACCATCCTCATATTTTTTGGCTCTTGTAAGTGGTAGAACTCTATCCATCTTCCATAACCTAAGTAAGGTCCCCTTATTTTCTACACAGTCCCTCGGGGGCACCTTTCCTCAGTGCCAACCTAGGAAGGTATGGCTGGTCTTGACTTATAAAACCAAGATAAATGGGTCTTCACTGGCTCTACATGAAAGCTGACCCCTGGTCTCTCTCTGACTGTGATCCACTATCGGATCTCCTCAACGTTGTAGTTGAAAGGCTCTCTCCCAAAACTGGGTTCTCGGCTATTAGATATGGATTTTCCCATGGGATTTTGGGCGCCTCACACTCTCAAATTCTCCCCAGGCTTTAGGTCGATGGGTCCCCCATTGGATTTAATTTCCCACGCGAATTTCTAGGCGATCTTGGCACTTCCAAATGTGGCTTCATCCCAAGTCGTGATTTTCTGGTTCTACCTCCCTGCTGGGCCTACATCCTCCATCCCCCAAAATCATGCTTTCCTCCCTCCTTCATTTAATGGGGATGAGGGAAAATGAGTTCCCATGATATGGAGTGGCTTATGGGACAAGCAAAACAGAGCCCATACCCTGCCTTACGAATTTCAGGGCTGCCCATACTCCATCACTCTCATGAGCTGATTTCTTCAACCACTTCCTTACAATAGAATTAAATGTCAACAAGGAAATTCAAATGGGTTCTCAAGGTGACATATGGCAACCTAGGGTTCAATTCCGCAACCCCCTCAACTCTCCCCAGTGGATACACATAGCTAGCCCCTTGGTATTTTATTGGCATTACAATTATTTACATCATTTTTACAATTTCCCCATGGCTTACTAGCACATGGATAGAACAACATAAAATTTCATCCCTTCAAGGATGAGCATTCACTAGCAGGACCTTGGCCTTGAGCTCCACGCTAGGAATCATACATCACATATGCATATTTTTTACATATCAAGTTGATACATTCTAAGGGCCAAAATGGAGGTATTACAACAATAGCCCTCTAATATTTTATTTTCACCTGGAATATACGGATTCCTAATATTCACAAAGAATCAATGAATCCTTAGTTACATATTAGTTATGTAACATGTCACATAGTGAGATTTGAACCTGGGTGGGGAGTATAACAACATTCCTCCCAACCACCCGATATACACTCAATTGACACAATAGCCCTCTAATCTATATGTAGAGGGGATGCAACCTCCATTGTAGCTTCCGAGTAGGCCCAAACCCTAAAGCAAGCAATGGGGTAAATCCCTAACAAAAACACAAGTTATGGATGGAAATTCAACTTGAAAAGTCTATGTTATTTGCAAAACTAAATTTACATTGTTCCAATGAAGGGAAAATGAAATCTAATTGGAGTCATTATGTATATTGTTAATCCTATTGTGGCAATCCATTCAAATTGTAGTATAACTATTTGTTTGTTATGTTCTAAACTTTTTCAATAAAGATATTGTGGTTTTGTCAATTGGGTCTAACTCGGGTGGTTGGGAGGAATGATTCTCATCCTCCCAACCCAAGTTCAATTATTGCAAGTGAAATGTTGAGCTCTTTAATGAGTATATTGTTGTAATGGCCTTGAGCCTATATTGAAAAAGCCTTGAGCTCCTACAAAATCTGGTTTACTCTAGGTACCATCCTCAAAACGAGGGGACCTACCTGGTGAGTTTCCATGAGATTTGTATTTCATGGAAGAAAAGAGATGATATTTTTCTAAGTTTTCAGGATTTGGTGATTTGATTAGGGTTCCTTTGAGCACCTTGAGTAACATCCCTACAAAAGGAAAAGCAAGGAACCCTCGTAACAAGTAGAGTTTCAATTTTGAAGTCTAGAATTTCAATTCAATTTCATGAAGATTATTTCTAAGCTTTATTATAGTTTCCTATAGTTTCATGTACTTTATTTCACTGCTTTATTGTAAGCAATCAACTAGCATCATAAGCACATTCAATCAATGAGCTATATTTTGATAAGGATTACAATTGACTCATAGGATGTAAACTAGTGCTTTGGACACTATAATTGTAAAGGTTGCAATTACATATGAAATAGTAAAAGAAGGAATGCTAGACAATATTCAAAACTATTAAAATAATTGCATAAAACATAGCTTCTACATGAGTTTGAAAAAAAGTATAGGAAACTGTAATAAAGTTTAGAAACAAGCTACATGAAATTGAATTGAAATGATAGACTACAAAATTGTTAGGAACCCATGTCAACCCTTCTATTTACTTTGTTAGTATATTGTTGTTGGACGCATATGCTTTGTAAGTCGTCCCGTAGTAATTGTTGATCCATATTTTGTATTGGCTCATGGTTTGTATTGACACATGGTATTGACCCATGGTATTGGAACCTAGACTTAGTATATAAGTTTGTGTTGAGACTAATGAAGGTACCGTGAAGTTATTTGTATTGAGCTTGCTTAAAGGAGGTTGCCCCCTCGAAGTGGCCTGCGATCAATATAAAAGTGATTCTGAGTTCTGTTATTTCTGCTATTTCATGTGTTTTCATTAATTACTTATTGCAGGTTCATCACATATGGTATTAGAGCACTTTCTTGGGCTCGTTGGGTGGAATTTCTGCCAATTTTTTTTTTTCGCATCTGTTGTAGCTTCGGATTTGGGAATAATCCCTATCCACTTAACTGTGAGAAGTACTTGGGCATAAGCCCTAAAACTCATTGTGAGGAGTACCACAGGAACCCCAAAGTAGCTGGCTCATTGAGAGGACCTGCCAGCGAAAAGGGCAACGACCCCTACCTGATTGACTAGTTCCCACCCCTGAGGTAAACCAAGAGTTGTCGTTTGCGGCAAAGCAGTTATCAGTTTTACCTGAGTCATGGAGTGATGGTTACTGCCCCAATAAGCAAGCCGTCAGACAGCATTGGTGGCCGAGTGAAACCCCTGAACTATTAG
This sequence comes from Larix kaempferi, assembly GCA_027924585.1. Classification (NCBI taxonomy): domain Eukaryota; kingdom Viridiplantae; phylum Streptophyta; class Pinopsida; order Pinales; family Pinaceae; genus Larix; species Larix kaempferi. Next base: position 15,403,690 of record BSBM01000063.1, on the reverse strand, counting down.
GAAGCCGCACATATTTGGGGTCCATATCTATTTTCAGCTGAACTGTTTTCAATCACTGCCCCTTTGTTTCAAATCCAGCCGTTTTAGATCCATTCTGAAAGCCGTTCCAGATCCAGCCATTTCAGATCTATTTCAGCTCCAGCCATTTTAGATCCATTTTGAAAGTCGTTCCAGATCGAGCCGTTTCAGATCCCTCTGTTTCCGATCACTTCCGCGCCATTGGAACCCCTGTAATCGCATTCTACATATTTCACTCCTGAGGAACCTATCCCAAATTCCACTTCCCAAAGCCTGAACTCCCACATTTGTGTATTTTTAGGGTTTGCCATAACTTCCTTAGATTTTACCCAATCACCTTCAAATTTTACCACAGATTTCCTTTCCTGATTCTGCTTCTTTGTCCCTCTCTGCCAAATTTTTCCATTCTTTCACCCTGCTTCTGAAGTCTTTCTTTTCTGCTTCCCTGTCCCTTCGAAAGTGTCCAAAACCTAGTCAAACCCCAATTACCCATCTGAGTTTTTCCCAAATCCAAATTTTCCTTTACTAAACAAGCTTTTGTTTGTGTTTTTTTATCCATTCCCCACAAAAAAAAAACTCCTAGTTATGGTTGTCACCCGCGCAGGAGCAAAAACCATGGAGGATGTTAAATTTTGAGCATTAATTCATTATACTCTAGGATCTTTGCTGAGAGAATAACATATACAGTATATCAATGCATGACAATTACAATATGACAAGCATCACAAGAATCCAAAGCATAAGAGACAAGAGACACAGAGTTTCCGTGGGGAAAACCCTAAGGTGAAAAACCCCACAACTTCCTCAGAGATAGAGAGAGCAATGGCTCAACCAAAACACAACCAAATAACACTGAGATAGTCTCCTAGCAGATGATCCTCCTCTTCCTCACTAGTGCACCACTTCTGAGAGTGAGAGTGAGTTACTTTTCCAAGTGAGTAAAATAGAGATCTCCTATCTCTATTTATACTCACCTTTTTTCCCAGTGACCTTATGAGGCCGACTTGTCTATCTAGATACATCCACATTATATTATATATAATTCAAGGCCGACCCCACATGGTGGTCTAATAACCCATCGGCAAGTACACACACTTGCGACACTTGTCAATCCACATGACGACACTTCCTTATAGAGGAATAACACATCTCTTACAAGGGTACAATAAATATATATAAAATATACAGATGAAATACATTCTGAAGTTACATATACATCAACACTCCCTCTTAACTAGGAAGGTATTTCTCGACACAGATCTGCTAGACAAGTCTTCTTCTCGGGATCATCGTCATCGACGCATCGTCATCATCATTGTCACTGCTGCTGCTATCTCAACCAATCTCTGACTCTACTCGTCATAGGAAGTTCTACAGAGCCAGTGCTTTTTCATACTGGATGTAGGCCCACCATCTGCAGGTCTTCATCATCACTGGCCATACTGTGGAATCCTCGGGACTTATTACATGCGTCACAAAACCTCGAAAGAGCATCCCAGGATGTTACGAGCACGCAGCTCTACCTATAGGATCTAATAGGGCAACGAATTACATGTGACCTCACCACAAAACCTCGCAAGAGCATCCCAGGATGTTACGAGCACACAGCTCTACCTATAGGATCTCCCAGGGCAACGAATTACATGTGGTCATGGCAAAACCTCGCAAGAGCATCCCAGGACTGATTACGGGCACACAACCCAACCTATCGGATCTCCCAGGTAACCGAATTATATGCCATAGGAAAAAACCTCGAAAGAGCATCTGCCATATATCCCAGGGCATCGAATTACATGCCATAGGAAAAACCTCGAAAGACTATCTGCAGATCTCCCAGGGCACCGAATTATATGTCCTTCCAAAGCAAAAACTCGAAAGAGCATTTGCCAGATATCCCAGGGAACCAAATTACATGCCATAGGAAAAACCTCGAAAGACTATCTACAAATCTCCCAGGGCACCGAATTATATGTCCTTCCAGAGCAAAACCTCGAAAGAGCATTTGCCATATATCCCAGGGAATCGAATTACATGCCATAGGAAAAACATCGAAAGACTATCTGCAAATCTCCCAGGGCACTGAATTACATGCTCATCTGCACAACCTGATCCACGGCCATAGAGTATCAACCTGATACTCACCATACATCATCCTGATGTACACATGATCATATTGATCATCATCACTACAACATCCTGCTACATGTCATCTGGAGCAACATCCTGAAGCTCATCATCCATGATCATCCTGATCATCATCACTGCAACATCCTGTTGCATGTCATCTGGAGCAACATCCTGATCATATAATGCATCTACCTGATGCATACCAAGTATCTATCTGATACATATCATCATACATGATCCACCTGATCATACAATGTATCCACCTGATACAAATAAAAATACATGATACATATCACCATACATGATCCACCTGATCATACAATGTACCCACTTGATACATATACAGATACATGCTCCAAGCATCCAATATGATGCATACATACATATAAATGATCCAACTGATCATATCCAGCATCCAACATGATGCGTACATACACACATAAAAATGATCCAACCGATCATATCCATCATCCAACATGATGCATACATACATATACAAAAATGATCCAACTGATCATATACAATAGAAACCAGAACATCATCCTGATGCTCATCATCCAGCGCTTATATCCACAGCCATGTGGAGGATCCTCCTTCCAATATGCTTGGAATGGCTTCAGCAAATGTGTCCATCACTTCTTCCTCGAAGTGTCCTTGATCTGAAGAACGCCAAGCCTCTCTCTGAAGTACTCGAACTTCACCCTGGCTAGTGTCTTCGTCAGCACATCTGCAATCTACTCGTCCTTCGCAACATACAGGAGCATCACAGCTCCTCTTTGCACCATATCCCTGATATAGTGATATTTGATCTCTATGTGTTTTGACCTGTCATGAAACACTGGGCTCTCGGATAGCTTCACACAACTCTGGTTATTACAGAAGATACCAGTAGCCTCCAACGGGAGATCAAATAACTCAGACAGTAGCTTTCATAGCCATACTGCCTCACAACTAGCTGAACAGACTGCAACATACTTAGCCTTAGCTGTACTCAGTGCTACGCAGGACTGCTTCTTGCTGAACCAAGAGATCACACCTAATCCCATACTGAAGCAGCACCCAAATGTGCTCTTCCTATCTGCAGCACTGCCAGCCCAATCTGAATCAACACAACCCTGCAGGTTAAACTTTTGATTCGCTTCATACTTGAGCCCATAATCCACTGTACCCTTTAGGTACCTCAGAACATGCTTTACAGCAACCAGGTGAACACTCCTCGGATCCGTCAGGAACTGGCTCAATGTGTTCACAGCAAAGCAAATGTCTGGTCTCATGTTCGTCAGGTACATCAAGGACCCAATCATCTGACGATACATGGAGACATCAACTGGCTCAGATGAAGCATCACATAGAAGCTTCAGATTCGATGCCATAGGTGTGGCCATGGCCTTGCAATCCATCATCCCAAATCTATTCAGGATATCTACTATGTACTTCCCTTGACCATGGAAGATCCCACCTGTACTCTGCCACATCTCCATACCTAGGAAATAGTGCATCATTCCCAAATCTTTCATATCGAATTCAGCAGCAAGCTTCCTCTTAGTATCTACAATCAGTCTGTCATCTCCTGTTACAAATAAGTCATCCACATACAGGAGTAGAATCACAGGATTTCCTTCCTCAACCTTGTAGTAAAGGTTAGAATCCGCTTTACTCTTGGTAAAGCCCAAACTAGATAGGAAACTGTCCATCCTACCATACCAAGTTCTGGGAGCTTATTTCAAACCATACAAAGCTTTCTTCAATTTGCACACATATGACTCCTTGTCATGTATTTCGAAACCGAGTGGCTGTTCCACATATACTTCCTCTTCAACTACACCATTCAAGAAGGTAGTCTTGACATCCATCTGGTGTATTTTCCATTTCATAGCTGCAGCCAGGGCAAGTACTGATCTGATGGAAGTATACCTGGCTACAGGTGCAAAATTTTCTTCATAATCTATTCCCTCCTTCTGAGAGAAGCCACGAGCTACGAATCTTGCTTTGTATTTTTCTATACTGCCATCTGCAGCATGCTTGATTTTGTAGATCCACTTGGAAGTCACAACAGACTTCTCTTTAGGTCTTGGGACAACATCCCAAACATCATTCTTCATTATTGATTGGTATTCCTCAACCATAGCATCCTTCCATTCTTTCTTTTCCGCTGCCTCTTCATAACTGGAAGGCTCTTTGTTCATAATGTCACAGAGTAAAGCAACATAACTGGTATGTGATCTGGTTCTCTTCTTTGCTCTGTGTTCTTCTTCTGGAATGCCAAATCTCTTTGCATATTGAATGAGCCCTCTAGCCCATGCAGGTTTCCTTTTGTGAGAGTTATCCTCACGGGGTGGATCTACAGGTTCTTGTGGATCTTCAGACTCACGAACAACTTCTGGAACTGCTTCAGTCATGGTAGTGTCTTGAAATCTAGTTTCCTTAGGTTCTTCATAAACTTCGATAGGTGCCTTCCTTGATTTGATGAATGCTGAGTTTTCATCAAATGTTACATCCCTGCTGACATCAATCTTCTTGAACCCTGGAAAGTATATTCTGTAGGCCTTCGAGATTTCACTGTAACCCACAAAGATACCCTTCTTTCTTGAAGGATCTAGTTTAGTCCTCTTTTCCTTTGGGACATGAGTGTATACTGGACAACCAAATATTCTTAGATGGATGACTTCAGGTTTCTTACCAGAAAAGACCTCTTCTGGTGTCTTGTTGTCCAATATCTTGTGGAGTTTTCTGTTCTGCACATATACAGCTGTTCTAGCTGCTTCTACCCATAGATGCATAGGTAGATCCTGGTCATGCAACATTGCCTTTGCTGCTTCCATGATAGTTTTGTTCTTCCTTTCTACAACTCCATTCTGTTGAGGATTATAAGGAGCAGTCAACTCCCTCTTAATCTCTGAATCACTGCAAAGCTTCTTGAAGTCACCTGAGGTGAATTCTCCACCATTGTCAGATCTGAATGTTTTGATCTTCTTGTCAGTTTGGTTCTCCATCAAGGTTTTGAATTCCTTGAACTTATCAAACACCTCATCTTTGTTCTTCAAGAAGTATACCAAAGTCTTCCTGGAGAAGTCATCAATAGATGAGACATAGTAAACATACCCACTCAGGGAACTGGATGACATAGGGCCACATACATCTGAGTGGATGATTTCCAGGATGTCTTTTGCCTTGCTTTCACTGATTGGGAAAGCCTTCTTAATGTTCTTACCTTTTGCACATCCTTTGCAAACACCTTCATGTTTGGTCTTGATTTCAGGAAGACCTTCTACTGCCTTGTTTGCAATTGGAAGTGCTCTATAGTGCATATGAGCAAGTCTTCTATGCCAAAGTTCACTTGGCTCCATGGATTCATGCACCATGGCATGTTCAGGTTGTCCCTTCAATTTATACAATCCTGCCTCTTGCTCTCCAATCACTACTGCATCATTTATGTTCTTTCCCTTTGTCCACATTAGGACTTGGCCATCCACAAATGCAACCCTTATACCTTTTGCATCCAATGCAGAGATGGAGAGTAAGTTCTTCTTGAGCCCAGGTACATAAAGGACTTCTTTCATCTTCAAAGATTTTCCAGAATCTAGGTTGTAGGAGGCTTCACCACTTCCTTTGATTGGGTATTGATAATCATCCCCAAGTTTCACCTTATGGGGTGATTCATGTTCAGATAGGCTCACAAAAGATTCCTTAAACCCAGTCATGTGTTTGGAAGCCCCACTATCAATCAACCAATCATTACAACCATGGGAGATAGTACCAGTGAGAGTAGAGATCAGAACATACTCTTCTTCACTTGATGAGTCATTATCACTATCACTTTCTTCCCTAGCCTTCTTCTTTGGGGGTTCATCATCTTCGGCAGCATGAGCATGAAAACTTCTTTTTCTACCCTTCTTCTTCTTACTGGAGTTGTTGTTATTATCCCTTTTGTTCTTGGGACAATCTGAAGCAAAGTGACCCTTCTCATTGCATGTGAAGCATCTTAGGTCCTTCTTACTCTTTTGATAGGATCTATTGTGGCGAGAGTGCTCCTTCTTGGTTTTGCTTCTTTTGGTGTGAGCTGCAAGAGCTTGATCTTCGCCTCCCATCTTTTCCTCATGAGCTATAAGTCTAGCTTTTTCTTGAGAACATTCTTCCCGCAATCTGTTGAAGGAGATTAACTTCTTCCTTGCACAAATTCCTTGAATGAAGGAATCCCATGACCTGGGTAGGCCATTTAGAGTGGTCATCACTACTTCACCATTCTCCACCATTTCATCTACTACTTCTAGTTGTTCCTTGATCTGGGAGACCCTTGAAAAATAAGATTGAATGGTTTCTCCATTCTGGAACTTCACTCCTTTCAATTGGTTCCGCAGGGTCATCTTCTGATTTATGTTCTTTCCTTCAAATAGCTTGGTCAAAGATTCAAACATCTCCTTGGGTGTCTTAAGAGAAGACACATGGGGTATGAGATTGTCTTTGATAGAATCAGCAATGATTCTCTTTGCCTTGACCAAGTTCTTCTTATGCAATACCTTGGCCTCTTCATCCTCTGGAATAGGGATGTCTTTTTTCACATATGAGTCCAACTCATTCTCTTCCAGGATTAACCCAATCCTATACTTCCAAGCTCGGAAGTTATCAGCCCCTTCAAGCTTATCCTCAAGCTTGGTGTTGAGAGACATCTTAAAGAGTACTTCAAATGGAAATAGAAAAGATTTAGGTCTTACCACTTGAAATGCTGAAAACTGGATCTGGTCCCGGATTAGGGTTTGTCAGAGAAACCCTAAAAATTCAAAATGTGAATTTCAAATTTCTGAAAGGATAGAAAGATGCGCTTCAACCTAGTGCATTCAGAATTTGAGATCAGCAAAGTCTTGCCCTTCAGAATTTCCTTTTTGTCCTCCCGGGTTCACTTGAGAGAGCCCTGAATTAGGTTTTGAGTTTCCCGGAGATCTACCCAGCCAAAAATCTCTATCCAAAGCTCTAACCTTCGATTTTTGCAAGGATCTTCTAGCTATGTTTTCAGATTCCAGAAATTCCTATTTTTGTGGAAACCCTAATTTTTAGGGCCAAATCTGAAAATGCTCGGAATTGAATTCTGATTGGACAGATAGATGCGCCTTGATGAGTAGAGTCAATCTACTATACTGATTTTCAAAAATATGGGGAGAGAAACCCAATAAACAAGGAACTCAAGCTTCCGTCACTGCAAAATGTCTTCTTCTCAGGTTAGCTCTGATACCATGTTAAATTTTGAGCATTAATTCATTATACTCTAGGATCTTTGCTGAGAGAATAACATATATAGTATATCAATGCATGACAATTACAATATGACAAGCATCACAAGAATCAAAAGCATAAGAGACAAGAGACACAGCGTTTCCGTGGGGAAAACCCTAAGGTGAAAAACCCCACAACTTCCTCAGAGATAGAGAGAGCAATGGCTCAACCAAAATACAACCAAATAAAACTGAGATAGTCTCCTAGCAGATGATCCTCCTCTTCCTCACTAGTGCGCCACTTCTGAGAGTGAGAGTGAGTTACTTTTTCGAGTGAGTAAAATAGAGATCTCCTATCTCTATTCATACTCACCTTTTTTCCCAGTGACCTTATGAGGCCGACTTGTCTATCTAGATACATCCACATTATATTATATATAATTGAGGGCCGACCCCACATGGTGGTCTAATAACCCATCGGCAAGTACACACACTTGCGACACTTATCAATCCACATGACGACACTTCCTTATAGAGGAATAACACATCTCTTACAAGGGTACAATAAATATATATAAAATATACAGATGAAATACATTCTGAAGTTACATATACATCAACAGAGGAAGCACTTGCATCCATCCAAACCAAACTCCAAGATTTGGATGAAAAATTTCCCAACCTCCATCTTCAGCATTCAACCCTGAACAATAACCGACAACCATAATCTTCTGTAGCCAATGGGTTCTCTTCTTCCAGCACTTTCCATGGTATGAAGCTTGAATTTCCTCACTTCAATGGTACCGATCCGACTGGATGGATCTATCATGCAGAACAGTATTTCAGTCTGCATAATACTTTTGATGTCCAAAAAGTTCCACTTGCATCCTTTCATTTGGAACAAGAATCCCTTCAATGGTACTGTTGGTACATCAAGGCTCATGACGAGCCAAAATGGATAGATTTTTGCCAAGTCCTTTTGCAACGATTTGGTCCTAGTGCTTTTGATGACTTCACCTGAGCACTCACTAAACTTCATCAAATTGGCACTGTGAGAGAGTATTAAACATAATTTGAGAAACTAGCCAACCACACGGAAGGATTGTCTGATGACTTCTACAGGAGTTGCTTTATCAGTGGTCTTAAGGATGAAATACGCCCAAAGGTCAAAATGTTTTTTCCCAACGCAATGATGGAAGCCTTGGGGTTGGATAAGTTGGAAGAAGACAAAATTGCTTCCCAACAATGCTCCAAACCCACTTTTGTTCCCTTCCGAAATATGGGTTCTCAACGACCGCCCATCCCACCAGCTCCTCGACCAACTCCTATCAAGCATTTTTCCGAAACAGAGATGCAGGCACGCAGAGAAAAAGGGCTTTGTTATAATTGTGATGAAAAATTCACTCGGGGACATAGATGTGTTCAACAAAAGCTTTATCTCTTGGATGTGGATTCTCCTCCCACCTTTGAAGTTGGTGAAGAGGCTCCAGATACACCAGATGATCAGGTCAACATTCAGGAGCCACCTATTGACCTTCCATCTCATGACAACCACCCAAAGGTATCTCTCCATGCTTTATCTAGTGTCACCAGCCCCCAAACAATGCGGGTCAGGGGTTACTTCAAGAAGCTTCCTCTTACAATACTCATTGATTTTGGCAGCACTCATAACTTCATTGACCCTCGGATCGCCAAACAGGCTGATTGTTTTGTCCATCCTTGCTCCAACTTTGAAGTCATGGTTGCTAATGGGGGCACCTTACCTTGTAAGGGGAAGTGTCACAATGTGCGCATCTCTCTGGAAGATTATAACCTGTGCTCTGATAAGTTTTCCTTGTCCCTAGGAGGATGTGATGTGGTTTTGGGCATTCAATGGTTACGCACACTTGGCCCCATCTTATGGGATTTTGCTGAACTTTGGATGCAGTTTTCAGTCAATGGGACACAACACAAATTTATGGGCTTACAACAAGGGTCTCTCTGCATCATCAGTTCACATCGCCTGGAAAAGATCCTTAAGAAGAATTCACATGGTGTCATCGCTCAGCTCCATTCCATTCAGATGCAACCACCAATGGTCTCCACTACTTCCTTGGATAGATATGCAGGTGTCTTTCTTTCACCAGTGGCTTTGCCGCCTTCAAGAGACCTTTCCAGTAAGAATTTAGTCGCATCTACATCTCAGCAGAAAATGATGGCTATTTTGCATGCAGTACAGAAGTGGCAGCCATCCCTATTAGAAATTATTTCTGTCTCAAGACTAATCTCCAGAGTCTAGAACATTTTCTGGAACAACGGGTCTCCTCGCCAGCACACCGGAAATAGGTTATCCAACTCATGGGTTATGACTATGCGATCACTTACAAGAAGGGTAAGGATAATATGGTGGCAGATGCTCCTTCTTGCCAATTTGATGACCCAGTTTCTCTTACAGCTATTTCTCTGCTTGTTCCAAATTGGTTGCAATCTGTTCAACAAGGCTATCTCTTCTATGAACTCCATGCTTCTTCATTGGCAAGGCACTCTGGGTTCCTCAAAACCTATGACCGGGAACAATGTAACTTCTTTTGGCAGGGATTGAAAATGAAAATTCACCATATGGTGGTTGAGTGTGATACTTTCCAGGTCAACAAGGGTGAAACGACACTCCTTTTGAGACTGCTCGAACCCTTGCCCATCCCTACATAGATGTGGACATCTATTTCTATGGATTTCCTATAAGCGCTCCAGTGGTACAATACCACATCTAAAAGGACACCATATGAAGCAGTTTATGGACAGGCACCGCCATTTCTTCTTCCATACACACTCAGCAGCTCCCTAGTTTAGGCAATTGACTCGATTCTCCGAAACCGCGATCAGATTCTTCTCATTCTGCAGGACAATCTTCACATGGAAATAATTCGATTGAAACAACAAGCCAATCAGCACCGTTCTGAGCACAATTTTCACGCAGTTGATCCTTCTTCGTCTACAACCTTCCAAGTAATCCTCCCTGAAACTCAATAGGCATCAGTGGGATGAAATGCAACCCAAGGATGCTACAGGGGAACCACTCCTTCCAATTCTGCATCAATTTCCACATCTAAAGCTTTGAGGACAAAGATTTTTCTAAGGGAGAGGGGATGTTAGGAACCCATGTCAACCCTTCTATTTACTTTGTTAGTATATTGTTGTTGGACGCATATGCTTTGTAAGTTGTCCCGTAGTAATTGTTGATCCATATTTTGTATTGGCCCATGGTTTGTATTGACACATGGTATTGACCCATGGTATTGGAACCTAGACTTAGTATATAAGTTTGTGTTGAGACCAATGAAGGTACCGTGAATTTATTTGTATTGAGCTTGCTCAAAGGAGGTTGCCCCCTCGAAGTGGCCTGCGATCAATATAAAAGTGATTCTGAGTTCTGTTATTTCTGTTATTTCATGTGTTTTCATTAATTACTTATTGCAGGTTCATCACAAACATTGAAAGTCTACTTTATTACACGGGTTCCTTGCTTTTCCTTGAATAGGGCCCTTACTCAAGGTGCTCATAAAAACCCTAATTAAATCACCAAATGCTCAAAACTTGGAAAACCAGCATCCCTTTATAGAAAAGTTGAGAACGTAACAACAAATCAGCTCTACTACAATTCAAATAGATTGTCACAAGGCTTAACAATATGCAGAATAATTCCAATTTGTTATTCCTTTTTTTTCAATCTTATTTATAATGAAAAACTAACTCTAGGTAACTCTCCCATCTATCGTAGATTTAAGCGTAGTTGTCTCCTTAATCCCTAAAATCAAGGAACCTGATTCCAAGGGAATCCCTCCTAGACTTTGAGTGTCTCTATCAACAAATCAAATAAGGATTCTAGCTATTTGGTTGCTTTGAGTAATTGACAGCTTCTCATATTTGTAAGGCAACAATATCCATTATTTTCCTTACGAGGAGTTGGTTGTTCATTTCTAGAAATTAGTCCACTAAAGATTCAACCTCAATATTAGTTCATAGTCCCAAGAAATGGGTAATTCATTTAACAAATCACAATTAAGCTAAAGCATATCACAAATCTCAAGAAACTTCAAGCAATCATAAAGTCAACATACATAACAAAAAAAATCTCTTTTTTATCACAATACTTAAATGTCTATATAAATTTTTAAACATAAAACATGTCACATAAGTTATTAGATGGCATAAGTTATTAGATCATGGGCCTCAAAACTATACAAATTAGTGCCCCATCACCAGAGTTAAAGGTGATAGCAAGGACACTAAAACCTCTACACCCTTCTCCAATGCACTTAAACCTAAATATTGTGCATTTGGGGCCTTTCATTGAGCTAAAATCATAGAAAATGAAAGCACCAATTCCCCACCAAACCCAAAATGTAGAGTATTTTCACTTCAGACCAAATCCACTATTAACTCCTTATTAATTCCTTAGGCAAATTCCAATGCCAAGCTAGGTTTATAGGTTGTAGGAAATTTATAAAAGCAATCTAACTTAACAACATAGATACATCCACAGATGTTGAGGCTTACCAAATTTGTTTCTTTTTACCATGAGAACGTAGTAACCTCCCAAGAGTATATCCAACAACCAACAATTTTTTTTTATTTGAGATAAGGAGGATTGAAGCCTAAAGATCATTATAAGTGAAAGCAAGTGTAAGCACTAACAAGGATGGTGAAGACTATAGAGCCAAGGTGGCTTCTTTCAACCAACATCAATGAGCCCCATTATCCACAATCTCTATAAAATATACCCTAATTCTTCACTTAACGGTTATGAGACAATTGAGCGAGTTAAGTAAAATAAAGTGTGATTAGAAAAGGATCTAGAGCCATTGCCTCTTTGATGAAGAGTCAATTAAATAAGATTAGTCAATCAATGGATTGATGACCCTTATGTTTCCTCTAGATTAATCAATCCTTACAACAACAATGATCATGTACCAAGTCTATTGGATATACTTCAAAGTACTGAACATTGTAAATAAAAACCAACGAAGGAAATACATGAAAGCAAAGGAATGCTAGAAATGAAAGTGCATGGATGGAAGGAAATCGACAACAACCAATGAATTGGAAATGCATAAAGAAATCACAACCATTAAAAGAAAATAAGACAATAGCCCTCTAATATTTTATTTCCTAATATTCACAAAGAATCAAGGAATCCTCAGTTACATATCAATTACATAACATGTCACATAGTGAGATTTGAACCTGGGTGGGGAGTATAACAACATTCCTCCCAAACACCCGATCTACACTCAATTGACACAATAGCCCTCTAATCTATATGTAGAGGGGATGCAACCTCCATTGTAGCTTCCCAGTAGGCCCAAACCCTGAAGCAAGCAATGGGGTGAATCCCTAAGAAAAAAACAAGTTATGGATGGAAATTCAACTTTAAAAATCTATGTTATTTGCAAAACTGAATTTACGTTGTTCCAATGAAGGGAAAAATGAAATCTAATTGCATTGTTAATACTATTGTGGCAATCCATTCAAATTGTAGTAGAACTAGTTTTTTGTTATGTTCTAAACTTTTTCAATAAAGGTATTGTGGTTTTTCAATTGGGTCTAACTTGGGTGGTTGGGAGGAATGATTGTCATCCTCCCAACCCAATTTCAATTCTTGCAAGTGAAATGTTAAGCTATTTAATGAGTATATTGTTGTATGGCCTTGAGCCTATATTGAAAAAGCCTTGAGCTTATACAAAATCCGGTTTAATCTAGGTACCATCCTCAAAATGAGGGGACCTACTTGATGAGTTTCCGTGGGATTTGTATTTAATGAAAGAAAAGAGATGATATTTTTCTAAGTTTTGAGGATTTGGTGATTTAATTAGGGTTCTTTTGAGCACCTTGAGTAACGACCCTACTAAAGGAAAAGCAAGGAACCCTCGTAACAAGTAGAGTTTCAATTTTGAAGTCTAGAAGTTCAATTTAATTTCATGAAGATTGTTTCTAAGCTTTATTACAGTTTCATGTACTTTATTTCACCTTTACTGTAGGCAAGAAAATAACATCATAAGCACATTCAATCAATGAGTTATATATTGATAAGGATTACAATTGACTTAGAGGATGTAAAATATTGCTTTGGACACTATAATTGTAAAGGCTACAATGACATATGAAATAGTAAAAGAAGGGATGCTAGAAAATATTCAAAACTATTAAACTAATTGCATAAAACATAGCTTCTACATGAGTTTGAAAAAAACTACAGGAAAATGTAATAAAGTTTAGAAACAAGCTACATGAAATTGAATTAAAATGATAGACTACAAAATTGAAAGTCTACCTTATTACATGGGTTCCTTGCTTTTCCTTGATTAGGGCCCTTACTCAAAGTGCTCATAAAAAACCTAATTAAATCACCAAATGCTCAAAACTTGGAAAACCTTCATCCCTTTATAGAAAAGTTGAGAACGTAACAACAAATAGCTCTACTACAATTCAAATAGATTGTCACAATAGGCTTACCAATATGCAGAATAATTCCAATTTGTTAATCCCTTTTTTTCAATCTTATTTATAATGAAAAACTAGCTCTAGCTAACTCTCCCATCTATCCTAGATTTAAGGGTAGTTGTCTCCTTATTCCCTAAAATCAAGTAACCGGATTCCAACGGAATCCCTCCTAGACTTTGAGTGTCTCTATCAACAATTCAAATAAGGATTCTAGCTATTTGGTTACTTTGAGTAATTGTCATCTTCTTAGATTTGTAAGGAAACAATATCCATTCTTTTCCTCACGAGGAGTTGGTTGTTCATTTCTAAAAATTAGTCCACTAAAGATTCAACCTCAATAATAGTTCATAGTCCCAAGGAATGGGTAATTCATTTAATAAATCACAATTAAGCTAAAACATATCACAAATCTCAAGAAACTTCAAGCAATCATAAAGTCAACATGCATAATAAAAAAAAATCTCATTTTTATCACAATACTTGAATGTCTAAAGAAATTTTTAAACATAAAACATGTCACATAAGTTATTAGATGGGCATAAGTTATTAGATCATGGGCCTCAAAACTATACAAATTAGTGCCCCATCACCATAGTTAAAGGTGATAGCAAGGACACTAAAACCTCTACACCCTTCTCCAATGCACTTAAACCTAAATATTGGGCATTTAGGGCCTTTCATTGAGCTAAAATCATAAAGAATGAAAGCACCAATTCCCCACCAAATCCAAAATGTAGAGTATTTTCACCCGAGCCATCGATTCATTAGGCAACTTCCAACACCAAGCTAGGTTCATAGGTTGTAGGAAATTTATAAAAGCAATCTAAATTAACAACATAGATACATCTATAGATGTGATTTGTTTTTTTCTTAACCATGGGAACTTAGTAACCTCCCAAGAGTATATCCAACAACCAACACAAATTTGTTATTTGAGACAAGGGGATTGAAGCGTAACTAGCATAGATCCAAATCTTAGGCTCTATCAAGCACCGAGAGGGATCAAATCTTCCTCATATTTACTCTTTACTTTATTACTTTTTACTTTGTATTATTCCTTTTTGTTTACTTTAAATTATTTTGTTAATCGACAAACTGGACAAACACTCGACACATGTTACAAGATCTCTCTAGCAATGATAATGAAGACTAGTAAGGATGGTAAAAACTATAAAACCAAGGTAGCTTCTTTCAGCCAACATCAATGAGCCCCTTTATCCACAATCTCTATAAAATCTACCATAATTCTTCACTCAACGGTTATGAGACAATTGAGCGAGTTAAATAAAATAAAGTGTGATTAGAAAAGGATAAAGTAAACGGGCCAAATATAGTTTGTTGCGATCTGCGAATCGTATGAAGTGCGAGTGCGCGCATACACGGACGTCTGTCACAGACTTACAGAGACTTAGTGACAGATCTGTATGCATTCCCTGGAAGAAAGGCAGTCGAAACCCTAAATAGGGACCGCATCTCACAGTTTAACACATTATATTTCTTTTCAGGGCGACCCAATATCCATCTCTTCTTTGACACAGGATTTCTTAGATCTCCATAATAGGAGGACGGGCCAATTTCCATCTGTTCTTTGACACAGGGTTTTCTATTGTGTTGTCTTGTGAGGTCTGGGGATCGAATCCCATGGCCAGATGGCTTCCAGTTTTGGCCCTGGAAGGAGGGACGGGCAAAACGACATGGTTGCCCATTGCGGGCGGTTTCCTGCTGGCGGTCACATGCGTACTGGCCGTAGCAGCGGTGGTTACTGCATCTTGCGCAGCGCACTTCCACCGTAGGAACGACAAAAAGCATGTTACTACGGCTTTCAGGTGTGCGCACAAGTTCCCAGGTCGGGCGTTTATCCACAGCAGCAAAAATCTCTTGCTTTCTAAGAAAGGGGGGCAGAACGAGGAAGAAGTTGAGGCATATGACCGTGCTGCTGTGGAGAAGGAGGACGGTGGAGGAGATTCTGTGTGGCAGAGGAGCATTCTGATGGGCGAACGATGCCAACCCCCAAATTTCTCAGGTCTCATCAGTTACGACGAGAAGGGCAATCAGCTGCCTCAGTTTCCTCCTCGCTCTTCAAATGTCACCGGTTTTTAGAATCATAGAATCTTTGACACATAGCATTGATGTTCTCATCTTTGATATGTGGGAGGATTAGAACAATTTTACATTTTATTCAAAGTCTTGCTAGATTTTGGTGTAGAGGTGTGTTTTTAGTTGTAAGTCATATTTTTTTTTAAAACTATGGGAACAGCAATTTTTTAAGGGTATATCCAACAGTTCGCAAGCTAGATATACCAGTAACTTGTGATTTAGGAGGGGTTGAGGCATCCCGAAACCCACCGAGGTGAGTCTCTATTCCAGGGGTCACCTACCCTACAAGCCTTGTCACAACAGACCAGAAACAATGAACAACGAGCCAATGAGCAAGGTCACATATTGTTTTGGTATCGATATTGTGATTTTAGTTATACAGCACATAATTTTTTTTTTTTTTGTGAGAAGCTTAGTAGCTCTGCCGTATTGTGTTTTTTCAAAATCCCTACTTTATTTGTAAAGGTTACAAAAGCTTCACTAATAAACTAATATCATATCACGTGCATGTATGTCATGAAGGTTAATTATAAACTAATATCAGAGCACAAGTATGTATATTAGGAAGTTCAATTATAATTAATTGATGGTATTAAGAAGCATGGCCATTTTCTAAATTAAATTAAAAGCATACATTAATGGAGAGTTTTTAATTAAAATTTGAGGATAAGAAAGTTTGTAATAAAAAAATTTAAAAATAAAATGATATAAAATTTGAAAATGAAATGATATTTTGATTAAAAACCTTAAATAACATTTATTAAACATCATTTTCATAATAAATATTTAATATATATTAATTAATAAAAATTTAAATAATTTTTTTCTTTATTAATAGAAGAATTTTTTATTATTATTCTTTGTCGAGACAGGGATATATTTGATATATTAACTAATGGTTTGTCAAGGATGTGATGGTTTGTCAAGGATATGGTGGTTGGTTGGTGGGGATAGATGGATTTCATTCCATCCACAAAGGTTCAATGACATTAACTACTAAACAACCTTATTGAATGACAGCGTGAAAATCAACATTTTCGATTCCAGCACCGGCCCTTGTGATGACCTTGAGCCGGCCACGGGACGGTTCAAAGACCTGATGCGTGACTTTGTGTCGCTCCTCACAATGACTGCATTGCAGAGCAAGATCTTATTGCAAGGCTCCTCATGCGTGAGATCATACGAGCAATTTAGGTTGCCAAGGTTCGAAGCACCTTCAGTCCCTCCTCTCCAAGCTTTTTTGCCAGAAAAATGGTCTGCTTTGGGTCCCTTGCGCAATACAGATCTATTTGACTACCCAGAAAATGAAGACGAAGGTGATCTCGTTGTGGAAAAATGAGGAGTTTGTTTGGGGAAATAGGATCTCGCGAGAAAAACATAGGCAGGTGAGAACACCAAAGTTCCGTTGGTAACTTGCAATCTAAAGCTAAGATCATATTACAATGTATCGATGCAATTCTCTTCCATCAGCATTCCTGATACCAAAGTTCCGTCTATTTTTAAATTCTCCTCAAGGTTCATCTTCTCTAGCCCTTCTGAGTCGCTAGTATTACATATTACATATGATTTATAACATCCCTAGTCTACTTGGGATTTCCCAACTACTAATTCAGACAGCCCTGATGTATTGCCCCCAGTGTCACTTCGGCATCGTTTCATATTTCCACCAGTAGTCGGCTTCATGATCTCTCCCACCTCGATAATTTTTTATTTATTAATTCCATAGCGATCATTAACAACTTCATGGAAAAAATATCCAAAATAAGGACTCATCTCATAGCGATCATTAACAACTTCATGGAAAAAATATCCAAAATAAGGACTCATCTCATAGATCTTGGTTTTGCAAAATCTGATCTATATTTTGTAATATTTTTTTTGTTTGCTAGACTCTCCGTGACTTGTAGGAGTGGCCTTTGGTCTAAGAAACCATGACTCAAGGGCCACACAAACCCTCAACTGGTTGGATTTTGTGTGTCTCCTCCTAACTATCTCACCCCTAAGGGGAATTATACCTGAGTCGCCTTGCTGACAACACCCACACTTTAACTAAATGAGCTAGCAAAAATTAACGACCTATATCTTGTAATATTACCTAATATAGATAATCATATTTTCTATAAAGCTATATGACTGATAATCTGAGTGATGTAGTCCATTTCATTTTCAAATGCAATAATCTGCATTTTAATTTAGAACTTTCTGAACATTGGTATAGGGACATAATGAAAGAAATTCTTTAAAATGACCAAAAATAGTCCAAGGAGAACCTTGAATGTTTAGATTAAAAGGTGAGGCATGATAAGGTAAAAGTAAATGAGGGAATCGGGCTACGACGAGACAAAGTATCCTAGCTAGTATCAATTACTATAGAATCATTATGGTAGATACCTAATAATATCATTATCTATAGAGCCATCAAGAGCATTTAGTACGTATATTTGACACTATATTTTCTAGTTTGACCTTAATGAAGAATGAATTTTAGCCATATTGGCAACAGTTAAAATGCTCTGAATGCCATACTATTCAAGACTTATTTAAAGCATTTGAGAATTAAATTAGATTATCTATTACTAATCAATTTTACGTTGATTCCAAGTTAATAGTCAAATGCAACATCTCTCTAACAAAATTCACCCATTTTGCTATTTGTATGTGTGTAATTTGTAATTGCACTCATTTCGCTATCTATATGTGTGTAATTTGTGATCGCTATCCACTGCTTTATGAGTAAGCTATTGTCAAAATATTAAAACCTGCCATCAACCAAAACAAAAAAAAAGGAATAACGAGCTATGCTAGAAGGCTTGGTTCAATCCTCTTTTTATGCCTATGACATGATCATGTAAAGAAAAGCGTTAACCTCCATTGCATTTGAATTTCAAAGTGCCAAAAAACCAATCACTTCTCCTCCTTTTATTTCCTTTCCGTCAACATAATCTTTCCACCAAATCTACAGAGTGCAGATCCGTTGGCATAAATACGTGAAAGGCATGCAAAACAAAAAAGCAAACAATGGCAAAGAGCAAAGGATATGAACATGAACCACTAAAGGTATGGAAAGCGTTCCTTCACCTCGCTATTGTTGTCAAAAATGGATTCAACTATCCAAGCTGCGTATTGGCGCACTAGATGTTAAATATCCAAGCTGTGATCGAGCTCGTAAGTTTTAAGCCTCCGATAGAAACCAATAAGCGTCGAATTTTGCGGATTAGGATTTAGCACGAGGTAGATCAAATGGTTCATACAATACTCATCATTTCTCATATCATTTCTCATATTGGCAGAGAATTAGCTGCGTTGCAGCTTTCTCATTTGTTGATATAAAAATATTTGAAGTAATAAAATTTTCTTTATCAATATAATGAAAATACTTAGGATAAGAATCTAAACATCATTATGACAAATGTTTACATGGAGAAGAATGTTGACAATGACTAAATAGTCATCGTTGCATTAATGTGATAGACATTCTACAGAACCTAGGGGAACCTAGGGGAATTAGTGTAAGTTGTTTGGATCTTAGGAGAATTATTGCTTAATAATTTATAATGGTGTATACATTATTTTCAAATAAATATAATATAATATTATTATATTTTTTAAGAATAATACTAATTTATTTTTGAGATGTATATATGGTATTTTTGTAGATTTGAATTTATGATTTTTTAAGAGGAAACACATGTTCTTAACAATTTGGCTCACTCTACATATACACATAATATCTATATGATATATGCATATTATATAGAGAACATGCACATTCCATAATAAAAACTAAAAACTAGCTTTGTTTCATTTGAACTTAAGATTATTAAATTTCAAAAGGGATAAAATCCTCTATATAGAAACTTTTAGAAAGAAAATACAAAAACTTAATATTACACTTATAGATATTTAACTTCTCTCGATGCTAAATAAAATTAAAAACGATTTAAACTAGTTTATTACTTTTTTAAACTTAAATAATGTTTTAGCATTATTCTATGACATATGTTATACAAATCTACCTCAAATATAAAATTATTTGATTTTAAATTTTGTAATCAAATACAACATTATCAGAGTGCTTCTCTTGGAACTGAGAATCAAAGGTAGCAAGGGTTTCTTGGTTCACAGCCATGACTAATGTCAGGGGCCATCCTCAAAGGTAGCAAGGGTTTCTCGGTTCACAAGCATGGTTGATGTTAGGGTCATGGATGCCCCTCCCCCCTCCCCTACTGGCAGAAATTGAATCCTTCAAGCATCTAGTTGTTTCTCAAGGAAAGAGACCTATGACCGTAGTTCCTCTCGATTTGTGAAGAAACTGGACTCCATTTTGGTCGTCGCTCTTTCACCCATGCAAACTAGGAAAGTCACCCTATCGCTTGCTAAGAGAGTATGGTAGGTTAGTTTGCAGGAATCTATCCTTCCCCTAAAACAATGGAAGCCCGGGTCCAAAGGAATTAAAGACCTCTTATTTCACCCAGAGCCACCTCCTACTTTGTTGGTAATGGTTTTTTCATCTTCGAGTTCATTTCCAAGGAAGATAAAGATCTAATCTTTTGAAATGGGTCGTATTTCATGGACCCTATATTTATGTATCTAAATAAATGGTCCCCATACTTTGATCCTTCTCTAGGTATCCCCAATGCAGTTTTCATCTGGGTCATACTTCCCCATCTTTCGGTTCATTGTTGGAACTATGAATCAATTGTAGTGGTTGTAAATTCCCTAGGAAAATACATCAATAGGGAGGATCCGAAAGACCAATACTTGTGTTCCAAGATATGTGTGGAGGTGGATCTAGAGGTTGGTTTGCCTAAAGTAATCAAGTTAACTATAAACAATTAGTCCCATATCCAACCATTGGATTACGAGCATCTCATGTTCAAGTGTAGAATTTTCCATGAATACGGGTGCAAAAGACTGTAAGCAAAATCTAAAACTGGTAGTTGAGCCAGATATAGTAGAACAATGGGTTACTATCAAGACAGATTATGGATCCAAACAACAAAACCCTAAATTCAAAAAGATTCAAGGAATATCCTTTCAAGCATCAGGGATGACTTGTTCTAAACCCCTCAATGATAAAGTTGATTTGTTGAAAGGGAATAGGTTTTGAATTCTTAGCCATCCAAAAGAAGACCAATTTGAAGAAGTCCAGGAGGGGTTGTCCCCCTCCACCCAGGGGGATCCAGTTGTTGAAACCTTTATGGAAGAAGATCGATATATCGAGATACAAACCTTGGAGCATCACAAACCACCCCCAAAGTCCAAGGAGGCTATGAATGGACAACTTGATCTTCTCTCTGAATTGTAAGATGAGGAAGAATTTAAAGAGAAGCACACAAGGAGAAAATGTCATAAGAGAGGAAAAGAGAGAAGAGAAGAAGAAGCAAATGGGGACAAAGCATTAGGATCCTATCCTACTATTGAGAAGGTAATCTCAAGAGGTAGTAATGCTAGAAAATATAAAATATAAGAGAAGGTTCTAAAGGGGTCCCCAAACGCTTCAACAACAAAATAATGAAGCTGGTCTCCTGGAATATTAGAGGGATGGGTAGTGAACCCAAATAAGAGGCTATAAGGGATTTAATTAGAATTACGAAGCTAGAAATGCTTTTGATCCAGGAGACAAAACTCAAGGAAAATGCCTTCCTCGACTCAGGTAAAAATATATGGAAAGGGTTTGATGGAATAGTAGTAAGTTAAAAGGAGTGTCTACGGGTCTGGGCACACTTTGGGATAGCTCCAAATTTGTGCTCCAACACTTGATCAATTTGGAGCATTGGATCTTCACCTCTCTTCTTCATACTAGCTCGTAAAAACAAGTAAACCTTTTCAATTTATATGTTCTTGTGCTCATTTCAGATAAAAAAAGAAAAGAAGAAAGACTGTTGGAATTCCCTGCAAGATTTAAAAGACAGTTTGGAAATGGAAAACGTCATATTAGTTGAATACTTGAACATAAATCCGAATCAAAAAGAAAGAAAAAAACGATTCCATGTCAGGGATCCCTAAGGGAGCTGGTTGAATATCTTATCCATGATTGGGATCTGTTGGATATTAAACCAGCCAAAGGGTAATTCACCTAGACAAATACAAGAATATAACTGGGGAATATAGATGCACATATGGATAGGCTCCTAGTGCACATTGATTACCTCATGCAAGGATTTGAAGCTCTCTCAAAAATAATCCCTTTGATGTTTCAGATCACAAACCGATTTCCCTCTCTCTCAAGGAGGAAACATTTTAGGAAAGGAAAATTTTAGGGGAACATCTAGCCCATGGACTATTTTCCCATGTTTTTATCAAACAAAAGATTTGCCAATTTGCATTTTTTGAAGCCCATGTTTCGCCCAATTTTGACGGGGTAAAATGTTTTCACTCTAAAAATCGCCAGATTATTATATAAACTTATAAAATCCTTAGAATTTGAAATATTTTTAGAAAAATATTTCCAAATATTTTATAGTTGACATTTTAAGAATTGGTAAGATTCGCCAAGGTATATACACGTTTATATAAGTATGGATCCTTAAAATTTTCCTTGATTTTAGGCCCAAATCCTTTTCGTTTTTTCCCACTCTAAATCCAATCCTAATCATTTATGGGGATTGTTTAATCTAGTACAAGGATTTTCCTTCTATGTTTGAGAAGAAAAATTAAGAAAAATCAAAAGATAGTTAAAGTAATGGGCGAAAGGACTAAAATCCCCTGCCCAAGCTAGACAAGAGACACAATTAGAATTAGAGGTTCATAAAAAAAAAGGAACATAATGCAATTATAGAAGAAGACCTTTAGGTGGAATCAAAATTCCATATTCATCTCCATAAGGCGTGCGAGACTGCGAAAGAATATTGGATATTAAAATCAAGATGCTTATGGTCAAAATTGGGAGACAAAAACACCAGTTTTTTCCACAAGCAAGCTTAATCTAGGAAAGCGAGAAACAAAGTGTTGGAAATAGTTCCCCTCAAGGTCAGAGATGGACGGAGTTTGATAAGATTAAGGAATATTCACATCTTCATTTCAAATATTTGTTCATGGAATGTGGAAATCGGGATGAAACCGTAGTGCAAGAGCTATTATCAAACATTCCCCAGATAATATCAGAGGAAGAGAATGCTCTTCTTCTAAACCCAATATCCAAAGAACAATTAAAGTAGGTCATCTGGGAAATGGAACCAGATCAAGCTCCTAGGATAGATGGTTTCACTCTGGGTTGGTAGGTGCGGGGGGAGTCCTTCTAGACTCCGACGGAAGTAGGATGACTGGTTATGCTTGGGGAATTGGGAGGTGAACCAACAATGATGCGGAGTGGCTCGTCCTTATCAAAGGAATCGAGATAGCCAAAGAAAACAATGTGCAGGAGCTAATTACTATTGGTGACTCTTTGATGGTGATCAAAGAAGCAAGGGATTTAGTAGAAAACTCTCGCAAGCCCGTTTCAAAGTACCACTTCCATTTCGCTCACAAGCTCAAAGGAATAAGATCCATTTCCATCTTTCACATTCTCAGAATCAACAACCATCAAGCAGACGCCATGGAAAACATTGGAGCAGGTTTAAATTGTGGTATATTAGTTAAAAATGATTTTTTTTTTTTTAATGTTTGGGTCCCATAGGGGTGAGCTTGACCCCCTACGAGCTCTTAACTCTCTCCCTTTCCTGGATTGGGCCACTGCCATGGTAGTTAGACCCCATCTCTACCACATGATCTATCATGGATCCTCGCCCGACTCCCCAAGGCATTCTCGGCGGCATCCTCTGTCAGTCCCCACCTGTCTCTCGTCCGAGACTTCAATACTGGCAGGTGCATGGGAATTCAGTCCCTACTTCTTCGACAAGGGTGGCGAACCGAACCTCATTCTTCAACCTTAGCTTCACCACCTTTGATGCTCTACGTTTGTTTATCTTAGTATGGCATGTGGTAATGGGAACTTTTTCCTTCCGGCTCTGCAATGCAAATGCTGCAAGGCCTACATTCAACTCAACTCTGGGGAGAATGGGCTGAAACGATACCTCTCGGCTTTGGAGGTGGTACAGGGCAATGACAATACTGGAAAGGAGTCACGGGATGAGCAACAACCCAGCCAAGAAAGTTAGGCATGGAAACCCTAGAAACTTGGATACAGGAAAAAATTGGATGTCGATGGATGGAGGACAGGGCCAGAACTTCAATCCAACACCAAACAACATTCATTTTGGATCAGAGCAGGACCATAGCAGGAATTGGAGACCTATGGACACAGGTGCTTGTCTTGTTCAAAGTGGTTCCCTACAACAAGATCATGGCATCCCTGGCGACTTAAACATTGGAAAGTTATGGAACCAGAATGGTGAAGTCGGGGGAGTAGTGAACCTGGACTCTCCTTAGGAACCTGATAGCCCTTCACCTGGTGTGCTCTCCCATCTACAGAACATTGAATCCCAGGTGAATTAGCTGAGAGGGGAATTTGGGGAAATGAAGAAGTCAATCTCCCACTTGGCCATCTTCGTTCAAATTTCAAACTTTGATATTAGGAACAACTGCTCCAAGATGAAGGATTACTATGAAGGTTTGGATGCAAGGTAGAAGATGTGCACAACTATTAAGGATAGTGGAAGCGAAGGTTGACTGCATCAGGACCAGTAAAAGCAACAGCCCTGCGGCAATTATGGGCATGGACACTGAGGATGCAGGAGAAGGAAGCAAGATCAAAGCTCGTCAGATGAACAATAAGTGACCTCAATTGTGATGTTTATCTTAAATTTTTGGCATTAGAACTGTCTATTTATTTTCCATGTTAGGAATTAATTTCTTATGTAATTTCAGCTCTGTATGAACTTCAAATACTGGTAATGAGGTGCTTCCAACCCTCCTTTTGTTGGGTATAGTCTCCCCAATCTTTTTGTAAGAAACTCTATTTTAATATATAATGCTCATCAACCGTTTCTGTAAAAAAAAAAGAATAGATGGTTTCACTATCATATTCTTTTGTGTTTGTTGGAAATTTATCAAAAACTATCTTCACAAGATGTTGCTGAAGTCCCAAAAATGCTCCAAGTTAGGAGGAGGAATCAACTCCTCATTCTTGGCCCTGATCCCCAAGGAATTGGCTCCTTCCTCTTTTGATAGGTTTAGGACAATATCCCCATGCAATACAACCTACAAAATCCTGACCAAAATTAGGGCTAACAGGTTAAAAGGAATTCTCCCAAGAATTATCTTAGAGAATAAAGGAGGATTTATAAAGGGAAGATAAATTTTGGACAATGTAATTCTAGTCCAAGAGGAGGTCCATTCGAGTTTGAAAAGAAAGGGGAAAGGTATGGTTATTAAAATTATATATGGCCAATACATTTGATAGGGTTAGACATATATTCTTGTTTCAAGTATTGGCCAAGATGGGATTCACCCAATCTTTTATTTCATGGCTTAAATCTCGCATCGGTGAACCCTCGATCACTCCTCTTATTGATGGTAGGGCCAATGCTTTTTTCAAAGATACTAGAGTGATTTAGCAAGGGTTCCCTCTATCCACCCTTTTGTACTTTTTGATGGATGACACTTTAAGAAAAAATTTAGTGTAACGTCTCGGTCCATCAAAAGAATTGAACAAAAGGGGAATATGATGATATATGGGTTCTTAATTAATCATAAACACTACATACAATCCATAATAGGAATATATACATATTTATACAGAGAATAATGGTGTGCATAAGCATAATAATAAACACAATAAAAATAAATATCATACTACACACATAACACATGCATTTACTAGCATAAACCATCTATTTTCGGACAATCTACTCGAGCGGACGCGAGCATGATATCCATAGTCCAACTGGATCTAGAACAAATGGAAACAGAATATAAAACTAATTTCCTAGATCAATTAGAGATCAAGATACATAGATGCCTTACCTTCATATTCGTAGATCTTTCTCCCTTTTGTCACTCCAAGCTTCATGGTCGTCAGATCTATGGCTGCAAAACCTGTCAAAGCACATAGAGACAAATGAGTAGTAAAATCACATCTAAACATTAACTGATCTAAGTAAAAAGTTAAGGAAATGAACTATAAATATCCCCAATACAAAGAAATTTATGGAAAGGTATTATATTACTGTAAATGAGTGAGAAATACATAGAGGAGTGACGATTACAACCCAAGCCTTAACGCTGCAATCTTCATCCAACAAGCCAATCCAATACCTCCAAAGGAAATGTATGCATCCCAAGAGATGGATAGGTATCACCTAGGTTAATTCCACCAGCATATAAGTGCTATAGACTTCCTCCCTTTGGAATGGGGAGGAGCTTCATATTTATAAGACCAAGTGGATAGAGTAGGATGAGGATCACGGGGAGACGACTAAGGGATCCTCCCATTAGGTTAGGGAACCGAATGCCAACTCACCTGGATGTTAGGTATAGGCATCCACCTCATCCACCTTTTGTAACGTCCCCTTCCATCATCAAATGCAGGGAAGGAAACATTAGCAACACACAGGGCTTTTGTAAAGACTTAGCCTCAATAATTTTTACTCATAATTTCATATCAATTAAAAACTTCGGCGTGTAGATTCAATTCAATATGAACATAGCAGAAATTAAACATTACATATGCACACAATTTCTTCATGCGTTCAGCATACCCATATCAACCATGCATGTAACAGTCATTATTTATCATATTGCATAAAACATGATGCCTTTCATTTCATTAACATGAATAATTAATCCTTCAGATTGAATGCATTGCAGAACACAGAATGCAAATAATTTAAATCACAAGAATACTTATATTGAATTGTAACGGTCCAAACGACTGGCTATGGGAGAGCAACGTTCCTCCCAACCATAGATCTCTATCCAACCTATATTCCTTCAGCTGAGAGATCACCCCTGAGCTGGATGTGTATCCACTAAGGAGGAACTAGCTGGGTTCACTCACAGCCATGGTTTCGGTCAAGCATCCAAGGAGATAGAGGAGGGTAACGCTAAGACAATGAGCTCAACCACAGAGCTACAGGCATCTCAAGTGAGCTCAACAGTCAGGCACCCACATTACCTACGACATCCAACACAAGGAAGATCCCCTTCTCTATTACACAGTCGCTCAGGAAACTCTTCCCTCCAGTGCTCTTCAGGATGGGCATAGAAAGGTCCAGCTGCTGATCCTGGAGATCCTATCCTTCACTAGGTTTATCAAGCACACCCAACCTCTACATAGTCATTCCCAACTGGATGTCTCACCATTCTGCTCACCAAATACTCAAATCCGTCACTGGTTTTCTGAGCTGCAAAAACTGGGTTTTCCTATTGATTTCAGGGTAGCTAATGCTCCCAAATTCGCCCCAAGGTTCATGCTGATGGATTCCCCATTGGATTTCCCTGTCCCATGCCAAATCAGGGCGTTTTTGGTCTTTCAAAATCTGGGTTCTCTCAAGGTCGCGATTTTCTGGTTCTCTTACTGTTGGCACTCGTTTTTGGATGAAGAATGATGCTAGGTACCTCCACAATGGAATGGGGTGAGAATCAAGCAACCTCCTATGAGGTTGAGTGACTTCTTGCCCAAGCAAACAGAGCCCATGACTACCCATACGAATTTCAGGGCTGCCTATGCTCCATTGAAGCCATGGGCTGAAATCTCAACCACTCCCTTACAACAGTCATAAATGTCACTTAGGGAAGTCAATGGGTTCTCATAATGATAAATGGTAGCCTAGGGTTTAGTCCCATAGCCCCCTCACCACTCCCTAGTGGATACACATGGACCCTTCTCATTCGTTGCCTCCATAGCCAGTTTTGGTATTTCATTTCAATGTTAAATATTTACATCAATTTACAATATCCCATGGCTTAATAGCACGTGGGTAACAAAACATCAAGCGGGTCTAATTTAAATAAAATCCGAGCATAAACTAGCGGGGCCTTGGCCTTGAGCTCCACGCTAGGGAAACATACAACATGTGTATACAATATTTACATTAGAACCAATATTTCCTAAGGGTCCAAATTGGGGTATTACATTCCCCTCCCCCTTAGAACAACACCGTCCTCGGTGTTCTCAAAACTGAACAAAAATGGGAATGCCTCCCTCATGGCATCTTCTAGCTCCCATGTAGCCTCGTCGGGACTAAGGTGCTCCCATTGGACCTTTACCTGCCCGATGGCTCTGTTCCAGAGCAATGTGACTCTCTTGTCGAGGATGCGCATAGGTTCTACTTGGAACTCTCCCTCGGGTTCCACCTGTATCACATTCCAATCAATTATATGATTAGGATCATGTACATACTTCTTAAGCAAAGATACATGGAAAACATTATGAGCTCTTATGCTAGCAGGCAATGCAATTCTATATGCAACTGGTCCTATCCTATCAAGGACTTCAAATGACCCACAATATCTTGGTGACAACTTGGCACAACTCCCCAACTTGAGAGAACTCTTCCTTGGTTTCACTCTCAAATAAACATGATCCCCAATCTGAAATTCCTTATGTACTCTTTTCAAATCTGCATAACTCTTTTGCCTGTCCTGAGCTGCCCTTAAATTCTACCTAATCTTAACAATTTCCTGCTCCATTTCCTTGATCATCTCTGGTCCAAGCACTACCCTGTTTACTGGGCCGTCCCAATTCACTGGCGTCCTGCATCCCTTGCCATATAATGCTTCAAATCGACTCATTCCCAAGGATGCATGGTGCCCATTATTGTATGCAAATTCAACCAAGTGTAAATAATCTTCCCACTTGGATGGTTTGTCCATCACATACATTCTCAGCATGTCTTCAAGAACCTGGTTCACCCTCTCGGTTTGGCCATCCGTTTGAGGATGGTAAGCTGTACTGAAATTCAGTTTAGTTCCCAATTCCTGAAATAATCCCTTCCAAAAATTGGAGGTGAACTTTGTATCACGATCAGAAATTATTGCCTTAGGCAATCCATGCAATATGAATATCTCTCTCATGAAGATGTTCGCAATGTCACTAGCCTTGTGAGTTGACTTCACTGGAATAAAGTGAGCTACCTTTGATAGCTTATCCACCACAACCATGATTGAATCATGCTTTTTCACTGTCATGGGCAGACCTGTTATAAAATTCATGGAGATCACTTCCCACTTCCATTCCGGAATGGGTAAGGGCTGCAATAACCCTGCTGGATGTTGGTGTTCTGCTTTGACTTGTTGGCACTTCTGACACCTAGCAATGTACTCAGCTATGTCCTTCTTCATGCCATTCCAAAAGTATTGCTTTCTTGTCGCTGTTATAGTCTTCTGATATCTTGGGTGTCCAGAGTAAGGCATTTGGTGTATTTCATCCATCACTAGTTTCTTCAAATCTGCATTATTTGGAATGTACAACCTATCTTTGTAGATGAGGATACTGTCTCCACCCAACTGATATCCTGCACACTTTTCATCCACATTACCATGCTGCAACTTCTCTTTAATTTGAAGGCAAGTTTCGTCACTGTTTTGGGCTTCAAGAACTCTTGTCTTCAAATCTGATTTGCACATACTTACTGCTGAAACATGAAATTTTCTGCTAAGAGCATCTGCAACCTTATTCTCCTTCCCTTTTACATATTTAATTTCAAAATCAAATTCACAAAGAAATTCCATCCATCTAGCTTGCCTAGCATTCAAGTTTGGCTGCTCAAACAAATACTTCAGGCTCATGTGGTATGTTCTAAGCTCGAATCTTCTTCCCATCAAGTAATGCCTCCACATCTTAAGAGCATGCACTATGGCTGCTAACTCTAAATCATGTGTGGCATAATTCTTTTCATGCTCTTTTAATTTCCTGGATTCATAGCAAATCACAATTCCTTCTTGCATGAGAACCCCACCCAATCCCTCAATGCAAGCATCTGTGCACACTACAAAATCCTTCCTTGGATCTACTATCTTCAAAACAGGAGCGCTGGTAAGTAACTCCTTTAATTTTTGAAAAATTTTCTCACATTTTTTAGACCATACAAATTTGATGTTCTTCCTCTGCAATGAAGTGATCGGATAAGCTATCTTGGAGAATCCTTCAATAAACCTTCTGTAGTAACCAGCAAGGCCCATAAAAGATCTAACATCTGAAACATTTCTTGGAGTCAGCCAATCCATGATGGAATTAATCTTCTCCGGGTCCACTGCAATTCCTTCTTCTGAAATGACGTGACCCAAATATTGAATCTTCTTTTGGTAGAATTCACACTTGCTTAACTTGGCATACAGCTGATGTTCTCTAAGAACTTGCAACACCATTCTTAGATGCTCCTCATGTTCTTCTTCATTTCTTGAGTAGACAAGAATGTCATCTAAAAACACAATCACAAACTTATCCAAATATTTGTTGAATACACTATTCATGAGACACATGAATGTGGCAGGTGCGTTGGTAAGGCCGAATGGAACCACAGTGAACTCATAATGACCATATCTAGTTCTGAAAGTCGTCTTGTGAATGTCTTCTTTTTTAATCCTCACTTGATGGTAGCCAGACCTCAAGTCAATCTTTGAAAATAATTTGGCTTCCTTCATTTGATCAAACAAGTCATCAATTCTTGGTAATGGATACTTGTTCTTAACTGTCACTTTATTGAGCTGCCTGTAATCAATACACAGCCTTAAAGTCCCATCTTTCTTCTTGACAAATAACACCGGTGCTCCCCAAGGGGACACACTAGGCTTGATATACCTTTTATCCATTAATTCTTGCAGCTGTATCTTCAATTCCACCAACTCCAGTGTACTCATTCTATAAGGAGCTTTGGAATTCGGTGCTACCCCTGGAACAAGATCGATGGTAAAATCAATATCTCTCATCGGTGGCAACCCTGGTACCTCATCCGGAAACACATCTTGGAACTCTTGCAATATCCTGAAGTCTTCTAGTCTTGGCCCTTTGTTCTCTAATGAATCTAGCATATGGACTGCATATAATTGACAACCCTTCTTATAAAAAAATTTCAACTGCAGGGCTGAAATCTGCCTTATTGAAACTTGCTTGGGAATCCCTTTTACCAATGTTGGCCTTCCCTTTTCATCAATGCACTCAAGTGCTTTCTCATAACAGTCTAATTTGGCTCTATGTTTTTCTAACCAATCCATGCCAATTAATGCATCATAGGATCCTAATGGTAACACATTCAATTCAACATATGTGTGGAGTCCATTCAATTCTATGGGACACTCCATCACTACCTCACTTACTTTTCTCTTGGTTCCCGTGGCTAGTTGCACTAGCCAAGACTTATTATGCTTTATTTTTTTAAGAGAACAACCTTCAACCACTTTTGGAGAAACATAACTATGAGTAGATCCTGGATCAATCAAAACAGAAATAGATTGCGTAGCAATCTTACCTTCGACTTCCACCACTGATGATTGATGGTCTGCTTGATGATTATCCAACGCTGCATAAATCCGGGGTGCTGCCCATGCCATGTCCTCCACCATAGCTACTCCCTTCAAGTTGTTCAACTTTCGAGAATTGTTCTTTCGATGCGGACAATCCTTCAACATGTGGTTTTCTCCACATCCCCAACACTGAAGTGGCCCCTTTGATGCTTTGTCTACTGCTACTGCTGGTTTGAATCCACTCCTTGCTTGTTGCCCCTGTGGGAAGGTTCTAGGCTGACCTCTGAATGGTGGTTTGAAGCCATCCTTCTTTTGATCAAACTTCCCTCTTGGCTTTCCTTTCCATGCTGGGTTAGCCTCTGTTTTCCCTTTATTTTGCTCATAGCAGTGCATTGCGATCCTAATGGCTTCATCCAAACTTGGTGGATTAACAAACTCAATACGATCTCTAAAACTCTGAGGTAGACCCCCAAGAAAGCATTGGATTTTTACTCTCTCATCTTTGATATAGTCAACATACCTCCGTAATTCCAAGAATTTGTGGACATGCTCTTCCATAGATTTCGGTCCCAACCTGAGTTCATTAAACTCTTTATCTTACCGTCATAATACCTAGCAGAAAGGTATTTCTTCTTGAAGTACCCCTTAAATCTTTCCTAACTGATCCTTCTTTCGTTAATTCTTTTCACTTGCAAGAGATTGTCCCACCAAATGGAAGCTCTTCCATTTAAGTTGTAAATGGCAATTCTGGCTTTCTCATTTCCCGAGTAGTCTTGAATTCTGAAGTATTTCTTCATTCCAATAAGCCATGCTTCTGCTTCTTGGCCAGTCTTGCCTTCCCCATCAAATGTGGGAGGTCTTGCCTTCCTGAATTCTCCCTGTGGGATGCCCTTGAACTTCTTTCTTCCATCCAATCTCTTAGGTGCATGTCTTGGACTTCTCCTAGAACATTTGGAGTCACACGACCTGCTGGAAGAAGACCTTGATGAAGATGTTTTATGTTTTCTACTCACCGAACTCTTCCTTGGGCTTGGAGTCCTCCTCTTCGAATGGCCTCTAGAATGACTCCCTGCATCTCTTCCTTCTTCACCCATATTGCTTGGGTTGGAACCAAGGTTTATCTTATGCTGCATATCAGTGAGGCTTTGCAAAATAGCAGCATTGAGTTGGTGTTGTTCTTCTTGAGCCTTCATCAATCTTTCATTGAAGCTCACCATGGTTTCAACCAAATTTTGAGGAGTCACCTGCTCCCTTCTCCCATTGGATTCAGTCTCCGCATTCCCTTCATGCACATTCTCTCCTAGAACGTCTTCTTCGTGTTCATAAGGATCTTGAGCATCATTTATGGTCACCATCTTACCTCTGCTACAATTATAAATTTTATGAGCTGCAAACACTATGCATTATTATAATATTTGTTAGACCTCATAAAAATGCATCTAGGAATATACAACAATCAATATTTAACATAATTAACTCATGGAATAATTCACATAGCTGTTACTTATTCAATTCTTTTGCCCATTCATGCAATTCTAAAAATTGCTCATATTGTCATTAATTTGACAAAACAGTCACTGACACTTTTCTGCCCTAATTATCTATGATGTCTGATGACCCAATTCAAATTCCGGTCATACACCATTATTCCTTGCTAGACAAGCTTTCCAATGCCTATCCCCGTGCTCCATTCCGACATCGGGTGTGGAAACAGCGTTGTTTCAAAAATGACAACTCTTACTAATAATTCTGCACAATTTACACAGTTGTATTTTGGTCCCGAAGGCCAACTTCAGCCACCTGTGGAAGAAAATCTATGTGGAATAACAAAAACTTATCTATCGAGCGAAGTTAGTCCATATAACAAGGAACACTCAGCAATTTACGGATTCCAATTCCGATGCACCATTCATTCTCTATGAATTTCTAGGTTTTACTACTTCTCACTTTTCACATTTTTCCAAAATTCCAAATTTTGGGCCAAAAATGGCTATCTCCCAAACGGTGCATTTCTGGAAAATCTTCGTCTAACGGAAACTGTCCGTCTTAATGAGAATATGAAATGTCTAGTTCAGTAATTTTTTTGGATTCCCACATCTAGGGTCACTTTTACTGCCCACCAGCTTTCCAAAATCTCGAAATAGTGGCCCGGAACAGTGCTTTTTGGCCTTCTTGCTCACCCCGACTCCACATCCTTTGGATTTTGGCTCCAAGATTCAGAACTTAACATTGTGCCTGCTTCATGACTACCTCATATCAATTTCAGCTCAAACCGGCCTTCTGTCAAGCCTCGGGACTCTGTCCTTTAAAAGCCACTATTCCCCATTTTCTGTCAAATCGGGGCGAAAAGGGCTCGGGGTCTTCACCGGTTCTTTCATGGCCTCCGTCAATGGCCTCCGAGCCCCATAGGAATCATCCCATTCTAAGCCCCAGTGCTCCCCCTATCCAAAAATTGGGTTTTGGTCACTTTACTCTTTTTTTTTTTTTTATGCTCTGCGCGCCGCCTTTGCGAGCCAATTCGCCGATTGCTCCCGCAATTGCGGAGCAATTCGGCGAACGCTTCCACAATTGCAGAGCAGTTCGTCGAACACTTCCGCAATGGCGGGGCGATTTGCCGAAGTCTCCCGCAATTGTGGAGCAGTTCGTCGAACGCTTCCGCAATTGCGGAGCCATTCGGCGAATGCTCCCGCAATTGCAGAGCCATTTGGCGAATGCTCCCGCAATTGCGGAGCAATTCACCGAATGCTTCCGCAGTTTCGGGAAGATTCGCGGAATGCTTCCGAAAACTTCCTTTTCACGCCGACACTTAGAAAATTTTCTGCTCTTTCAGAGCATTTCGCCAAATTTTTCCTCGTTGCGGGACAACTCGCGGAATCCTTCCACAAATTTCGGAAGAGAATTCCTTCCGCAAATTTCGGAAGGGAATTCCTTCCGCAATTTTTGGGGCAATTTCCCGAACTCCTCTGCGTTGCGGAAAAACTCGCGGAATGCTTCCGCAGTTTCGGAGAAATTTGCCGAATGCTTCCGCAGTTTCGGGAAGATTCACAGAATGCTTCCGAAACAGACTTGAACGGATTTTTTTACAAGACACTTAGGAAAAAATCTAAAAACTTTCTTTCCTTATGATTGCAATTGGGTTTGGCCCATAAAGGCCCAATGCTGCAACCAGCAGCTTTGATACCAAACTGTAACGTCCCCTTCCATCGTCAAATGCAGGGAAGGAAACGTTAACAACACACAGGGCTTTTGTAAAGACTTAGCCTCAATAATTTTTACTCATAATTTCATATCAATTAAAAACTTCGACGTGTAGATTCAATTCAATATCAACACAGCAGAAATTAAACATTACATATGCACACAATTTCTTCATGCGTTCAGCATACCCATATCAACCATACATGTAACAGTCATTATTTATCATATTGCATAAAACATGATGCCTTTCATTTCATTAACATGAAGAATTAATCCTTCAGATTGAATGCATTGCAGAACAAAAAATGCAAATAATTTAAATCACAAGAATACTTATCTTGAATTGTAACGGTCCAAATGACTGGCTATGGGAGATCAACGTTCCTCCCAACCATAGATCTCTATCCAGCCTATATTCCTTCAGCTGAGAGATCACCCCCGAGCTGGGATGTGTATCCACTAAGGAGGAACTAGCTGGGTTCACTCACAGCCATGGTTTCGGTCAAGCATCCAAGGAGATAGAGGAGGGTAACGCTAAGCCAGTGAGCTCAACCACAGAGCTACAGGCATCTCAAGTGAGCTCAACAGTCAGGCACCCACATTACCTACCACATCCAACACAAGGAAGATCCCCTTCTCTGTTACACAGTCCCTCAGGCAATTCTTCCCTCCAGTGCTCTTCAGGATGGGCATAGAAAGGTCCAGCTGCTGATCCTGGAGATCCTATCCTTCACTGGGTTTATCAAGCACACCCAACCTCTGCATAGTCATTCCCAACTGGATGTCTCACCATTCTGCTCACCAAATACTCAAATCCGCCACTGGTTTTCTGAGCTGCAAAAACTAGGTTTTCCTATTGATTTCGGGGTAGCTAATGCTCCCAAATTCGCCCCAAGGTTCGTGCTGATGGATTCCCCATTGGATTTCCCTGTCCCATGCCAAATCTGGGCGTTTTTGGTCTTTCAAAATCTGGGTTCTCTCAAGGTCGCGATTTTCTGGTTCTCTCACTGCTGGCACTCGTTTTTGGATGAAGAATGATGCTAGGTACCTCCACAATGGAATGGGGTGAGAATGAAGCAACCTCCCATGAGGTTGAGTGACTTCTTGCCCAAGCAAACAAAGCCCATGACTACCCATACGAATTTCAGGGCTGCCCATGCTCCATTGAAGCCATGGGCTGAAATCTCAACCACTCCCTTACAACAGTCATAAATGTCACCTAGGGAAGTCAATGGGTTCTCATAATGACAAATGGCAGCCTAGGGTTTAGTCCCATAGCCCTCTCACCACTCCCTAGTGGATACACATGGCCCCTTCTCATTCGTTGCCTCCATAGCCAGTTTTGGTATTTCATTTCAATGTTAAATATTTACATCAATTTACAATATCCCATGGCTTAATAGCACGTGGGTAACAAAACATCAAGCGGGTCTAATTTAAATAAAATCCGAGCATAAACTAGCGGGGCCTTGGCCTTGAGCTCCACGCTAGGGAAACATATAACGTGTGTATACAATATTTACATTAGAACCAATATTTCCTAAGGGTCCAAATTGGGGTATTACACCTTTGAGAATTCGCTCGAAGGTTTCATTTACCCAATTTAACCACCACCGACGCATGTTGTATGAAGGAAACCTGCGCCTGAGAGGGAAAACGCAGGCTGCACAAAGGAAACCTGAGCCACCAGCACATTCTGCCAGATGGCGGTCTGCTTCGGGCTCAGTCAGGTGCCTCTTGCGAATTGACAAGCTACGTCGAGCTACCCAAAAACTGTGGAAAAAGGACCACAACTTGCTTAGAAACACTTTCTGGCTAGGGAAACTTTAGGGAGTAAGGCACTGATTTGACATGGGAGTCATAGTGATGAGATTTAGGTGTAACATCATCACAGGCATAATCATAGTTCATGGCACTTCAAATAACACATGTCAACTCAAATACAAGGAAATAATTATTTGAAATAAATGTCAAAGAAACTAGCTTTGTTAGTGCTATCTTCCACCCAACAACAGGTGCTCTATCCAACATATACTATTTTTGTTGAGATTCCACCCCAAATCCGAGCTATGAGTCCACTAGGGAAAAGGAAAACACCTATAGGATTCTAAATCTCAACCCACAATTCCTTATGTGCTCTTTATGCCAAGAAAAATGCTCACACATATCTCTACAATATCCTCAAACAACTAGCATACCCCTAGCTCCACAATACCTTCCCCACACAACACCTTATATTCTCAAGCATACCCTTCACCAATTTGGGTCCTTCGGGCGATCCATCTTGCCAAGTGATTCTAGTGTGTTCATAGAAATATTCCAACAGGTTGCATCACACTAGGGATATACCTATAGATTCATTCATGGATTCTCAAGCATGTATGAGTATCAGAACTCACTGGGTAGGTCTCAGGACTCAGGTCTCACTTACAACCAACTCTCTCAGGTAATAGTTCGGGTTAACAACAATATGGTGACAGGAAAAAGTGGTTTGTGACAACATTGAAGGTAGGAGTGTTAGATGCACGAGGATAAATCTACAGTGTATACACACAATAAGTCCATGAGGGTATACGTAGTGTAACAAACTAATCGCGAAGTGAACCAGGCTAATATCTCCATGTAAATCGAGTATTGGTGGTTTACACGTGGGCAAGTCTCAACGATGCATAAGTTTGTCCGCAAGTGTGAATTTTGTGTGCAAAAGGTGTGTAAGTATCCGGAGAGACTAGGCAAATGAAATATGTCTCCTCCCTGAGGATGCCTAAGTCTTAGGAGATGATATGGTCAATTTCCCCAAAGGAAGACGGTAAGGGAGGACATGAGTTAGGGTTGACATGGATTCCTATCTTGGAGAAAAACGACCTCTGAAACTGTCCTAGAACTCCCTTAATCCCCATGATTCCATAACTGTGTGAGGGGAAATCCTCACCCGACTTCCCCTTACATTCAATGATTGAGTTAATAGTTGGGAGGATGGTAAAATGTAGTAATTGGCTCATTCAAAGCTCATGGAAGAAATTTCAACTAGTTCTATGAATGACACTTGGAAATCAAGGATTCAATCTCCCTCGTAGGCCCCCTCCCTCTTCCCCTCCAGTGGAATCCCCTTTGGTGCACCTTACCAAACCACCCTGCACCATTCATATTATTCATTAACATAATATTTACATAGCATTTGAATTGGATTGATAAGCCAATCATATAGTCCAAATAAGAAATATTTACATCATTTACATACTTTGATTCAATATACTCCAAGTGTTAATATGGGGGTATTATAATCCCCTCCCCCTTGGAAAATACCGTCCTCGATGTTTGATCAAAATGGAAACAAAAATGGATATGTCATTCTCATGGCATCCTCCAACTCCCAAGTAGCCTCATTGGGACAAAAGTGCTTCCCATGCACCTTTACCTATCTGATGGCTCAGTTCCGGAGCAATTTTACCTTCTTTTCTAGGATGTATAGTGGATCATTTTGGAATTCTCCCTTAGGTTCCACTTGAATCACACGCCAATTAGTCACATGGTCAGGATCATGTACATATTTCTTAAGCAAAGAAACATGGAAAACATTATGAACTCTAGTGTTAGCAGGAAATGGAATTCTATATGCAATTGGCCCTATCCTCTCTAACACTTCAAACAATCCACAATAGCTTCAAAGAACTCTTCCTTGACCTCACTTTGAGGTAAACATGATCCCCAACACTGAATTATTTGTTCACTCTATCTTTGCATGCATAGATTTTTTTTCCTATCTCGGGCTACCTTTAAATTCTGCCTAATTCTTGCAACCACTTGCTCCGTTTCTTTAAGCATTTTGATCCCAAGAATAACTCTATTCACCAAACCATCCTAAGTAACCAATGTTCTGCACCTTCTACCATATAGAGCCTCAAATGGACTCATTCCTAGTGATGTATGTTGCCCATTGTTATAACAAAAATTGACGAAATGTAGGTAATCTTCCCACTTGGATGGTATGCCCATCACATTCATGTGAATCATGTCTTCAAGCACTTGATTCAATCATTTTGTCTTCCCATCTGTATGTGGATGGAATACTATGCTAAAGTTCAACCAAGTTTCAAGATCCTGAAATAAGCCCTTCCAAAAATTGGAGGTGAACTTAGTATCCATGTCTGAAACTATAGCTTTAGGAAAACCATACAATCTGAAGAGTTCTTTAATAAAAATATTCACATTGTAATTTGTTTTATAAGTGGACTTGAAAAGTATGAAATGTACTAATTTTGACAATTTTCCCACCACAACCATGATGGAATCATGATATCTCACTGTCATTGGAAACCTTGTAATAAAATCCATGGAAACTACTTCCCATTTCCATTTAGGTGTGGGTAATTGTTGGAACAAACCTACTGGGTGATGATGCTCTTCCTTCACCTGCTGACATTTCATGATATACTCAATAATGTCATTTTTCATCCATGGCCAAAAGTATTTCTTTTTGGCTATAGAATTCATTTTTTGTTATCCTGGGTTACTAGTATATAGCATTGCATGAATCTCCTCCATACTAAATCCCTCTTAGATTTCCAACATTGAGAATATACAATCGACCCTTAAAAGTAAGAATTCCTTCTTCCATCCAGTGACCCTCATACTTCTTCTCACCATTCAACTATTGAATTATGTCCCTAACTTTTCAATAATGCTCATCCTCAGAAAGGGAATCAATGATTCTTTTCCTCAGTTTTGAACTGCAAATACTAATGGATGCCACATGCATTTTGTGCATCAACCACTTTGTTCTCCTTTCCTTTTATATGCTTGATATTGAAATCAAATTCACATAGGAATTCCATCCATCTAGCTTGTCTGGCATTAAGCATTGGATGCTCAAAGAAATATTTCAGACCACAATGGTATGTCATGAGCTCAAATTTCTTTCCCATTAGGTAGTGTCTTCGCATATTCAATGTGTGCACTATGGAAATGAGTTCCAAATCATGGGTACAATAATTCCTCTCATGCGCCTTCATCTTCTGTGATTCATAGCTCACCACATGGCTATACTGCATGAGAACACCCCCAATACCATGCTTGCATGCATCTGTACATACCACGAACTCTTTTATGTGGTTCGCAATTCTCAAGATTGGTGCACTGATGAAGAGATTCTTCAGTAGTTGGAATCGTTCCTCACACCTCTGTGTCCATTTAAATTTAATCCCCTTCTTATGCAAAGATGTGATTGGATGTGAGACCCAAAATCCCTCAATTAACATCTTGTAATAACTGGAAAGACCCATAAAATACCTCATGTCTCTCACATTCCTCGGGGTCGGGCAATTCAATCTTTTCTGGGTCTATTGATATCCCTTCCTCGGAGATAATATGACCCAAATAATGAACTTGCCTCTTATAAAAATCACATTTGTTGAGATTTGCATATAGGTTATGCTCTCTAAGAAATTTCAAAACCAGTCTTAGATGCTCCTCATGCTCTTTCTCATTCTTCGAGTACACGAGAATTTCATCTAAGAATACTAGCACAAACTTGTACAAATACTGACTGGACACGTTGTTCATGAGGCACATGAGGGTAACTGGTGTGTTGGTGAGATGAAACGGCACCACGGTAAATTCATACTAGCCATATCGTGTTATGAAAGTTGTCTTATGAATATATTCCTCTTTAATACCGACCTAATGGTAACCTGACCTCAAGTCAATCTTTGAAAACACTCTTCCCCTCTCATCTAATCAAATAAATCATCAATTCAAGGCAGAGGATACTTTTTCTTCACTGTGGATTTGGTTAGTTGTTTGAAGTCAATGCACAGCCTGAGTGTTCCATATTTTTTCTTTACAAATAGTAGAGGAGCTCCCCATGGAGACACACTTGGCCTAATGTATTTCTTCTCCAACACTTCTTGCAACTATATTTTCAGCTCCAATAGATTTGGTGTACTCATCCTATAAGGTGTCTTAGACATTGGTGCAATCATTGGCATAATATAAATTGTGAAGTCAATGTCTCTTTTTCGAGGGAGTCTTGGCACTTTATCGAGGAACACTCTATTTATTCTTGCAGGATTTTGCAATCTTCCAATTTCACAACTTCATTCTTTTTTATTACTTGTACATGGGATGCATACAATTGACAAGCTGTCCTAGAGAAATTCTTCATCTATATGGCTGAAATATGTCTAATAGAAACATTCTTTGGAATGCCTCTTAATATCTTGGGGTTTACTTCTTCATCAATGCACTCAAAGGTATTGATGTAGCAGTCAAGATTCACTTTGTGTGCTTCCAACCAATCTATCCCATTGATAATATCATAATAGCTGAGTGGCAGAATGTTCAAATTTGCGTTTGTGAACAACCCATCCATTTCCAATGGGAAACTCTTCACTAGTTCACTGAATTTCCTCTTAGTTATAGTGGCTAGATGAAAAAACCATGATCTACTCTGCTTTGTGTTGCTAAAATCACAAATCTCAACCATTCTAGGAGTGATGTAACTATGAGTATATCCAAGTTCAATCAAAATGAAAATAGATTGCTTGAAAATATTACCTACAAATTCAACCACCATTGATTTATAGTATGCTTGGTGGTCCTCTGGTGCTTCATAAATTCCAGGAACAATCTTTGCTACCTGGCCTATAGTTTCAGCCTCTCATACAAAGTAAAATATATTCCCATTGCCATCCTAATGTGGGAAGTCTTTGATCCTATGGTTCTGTCCACATACCCAACATTTAAGTGCCTCTCGTTGCTCTCTTGGTTTGTCCCAACATCCTAGCTATCCTAACCACGCCCTGTGGTAGTCGCCTCTATTGATTTTGGAAATGAGGAGGCTTGAACCCTTTCTTGATTTGATCAAACCTCTCCTTCTTCTTGTCCTCCATTTCCTTCTAAAATTCTGCTTGCTTTTATTTTTCTCATAACAATACTTATCCTTCCTTATGGATTCATCTAGAGTTTGAGGTTCATCAAACTCAATCTTGTCCTTGTACGACTGGGTTAACCCAGTGAGAAAATGATGAATTTTAACCTTCTCATCGCCGACATATATGACATATCTCAGCAACTCCAAGAATTTATTGGTATGTTCCTCCATGGTCAACTGTCATAACTTCAACTCATGGAATTTCTTGATTTTTTCATCGTAGTACCTATTAGAGAGG
Source organism: Larix kaempferi (assembly GCA_027924585.1). Classification (NCBI taxonomy): domain Eukaryota; kingdom Viridiplantae; phylum Streptophyta; class Pinopsida; order Pinales; family Pinaceae; genus Larix; species Larix kaempferi. The sequence goes on along the minus strand of BSBM01000063.1, from coordinate 15,362,049 downwards.
TAATTTTGCTTGAAGAAATTTTTGAATTGCTTCCACTCAATATTACTTTCATTGATATTCTTCACTTTCCTAAGGTGATCCCACCATATGGAACCTCTTCCTTTCAGATAGAATATGGCCACCTTTGCCTTCATGTTTACTGAGTAATCTTGAATCTAAAAATACTTCCTCATCCCAAGAATCTAAGCCTCATATTCCTAACTAGACTTTGATTCACCATCAAATGTAGGAGGCTTTTCCTTCCTAAACTCTCCATGAGGTTTGTTCTTGAATCGCCTCTTCCTCTTTTTCTTGTGAGAAGAAGATTCTAAACCTTTAGTGGAGCCTTTAGAGTTAGATGACTCACTATAAGATATTTATGGGATATATGTCCTATCACTAGAAACTCTTCTAGATCGATGGCACTTCTTTCTCATGGAATGATTTCCTAAGTGTTGTCTTGAGTGGAAATTCCTTTGAATATCAATGAGGTTGTAACATACCCGACAACCTCTTTTCTCCCATTGAAACCCTGGGGTACTCATATTTCAATTCTAAACTATTCATTGATTTCCAAATTCATTTTTATTCAATACATTCAAATACACACCATAATTTAAAACATATTTAGTGGCTCAAAATTCACATATCTATAGGATACATTATGATTACAGGAAATTCAAGAATCAACATACACTCCTTACCATGCATTTTCATACATTTAACATTCATAAATCAATAAAGAATAAATATGCAAACACAGAATTAAACCATGGCATTCATAATAAGCTAGATATTTATCTTTAAACCAATTGATCTCCAAATGGATACAGGTGAAGGACGTTCCTCCCAGCCATAGGCACTGACCAAGCCGATTCTTACTTTGATAGACCACCCCCGAGTTGGGGCTATCAATCCATAAGGGCTAAGTGTTTTCTCACATATTCTACTCAGCTCAATATCTCATGCAACCCATTGGTGCAGAAAAGCCCTCAATAGTTGTCCCAATCCTCAATTATCCTTCCCCATCAACCTGCACAATGCCAGGAAAAATCTCCCTTCGCTGAGCTAAGAGTCCCTCGGGTAGCCTCCAGTTCCCTTCTATCACTCCAGCACAAGATGGATAGGAAGTATCCGAATTGGGACTCCAGGGCGCCAACTACAGGCCAGGTTCGTCTCTCACACCTGTCTATTTGGGCTATTGGCATGCACAATTCATTTTAGCAATGACTTCTTCGTTCTCTGTCACAGTACTAGCTATAGGCTATTTCATTTGATGTTGGAGGCAAGGAAGAAAAAAACAATTCAAATGGTGGAAGTTGGATGAAGGAACGAAACCCTCTATAGCTTGATTTCTCATTTTTCTACACCAAAATTATGTTTCCATATCTCCACTCCACATGGAACCACTTTCCCCCCTTAATTCCCTTCTTAAAGTAATTAAAGAATGCTTAATCAAAGCATGGATCTTAATCAAGGTTTAATTACATGGGTTACATGGCCAGGGATAAAAACACAAGCTAAATATTATTAAGGTAATTTCCCTTATCCCAATGTCACTTTTGCTCTTTTGGATTCATAGCCCCCCATCTCTTCTTCTTCCTTATTCCTCTGCAGCCATTAGAGTTTTTATATTAATATCAAAATATACATATTTACATAGTCTTGGTCATCCTAACCATTTGTTTCTGGATTCTAGACTTTTACAACAATATTTACAAATTTACATTTCAGGGGAAAAACTGGGGTGTTACATTCCCCTCCCCCTTAACTTATGCATTTTTCTCTATGCATCATCAACACTTTGTACATTTAAAAAGAAATTAATCAAAATTTCAAAATAGCCATGGGTATGCCTCCCGCATCACATTCTCGAGCTCCCACATTGTTTCTTCAGGAATGGAACGGGTCCATTGGACCTTTACTTGTCTGATGGCCATGTTCCTCAACAACATGAATTTCCAATCAAGGATACACACTGGCTATATCGAAATATTGCCTTCCGATTCCACCTGGATCACATCCCAATCAATTATGTGGTTAGGATTAGGCACATATTTATTTAATAAATATACATGAAATACATTATGCACATGCAGATAAGCAGGCAATGCTAATACATAAGATATAGTCCCTATTCTATCCAAAATTACAAATGTCCCATAAAATCAAGCTATAAGCTTTGGACATATTCTCAATTTCAAGGAACTCTTCATTGGCCCGAATTTCAAATACACATGATTCCCCACTTTAAATTCGTTTAATGCTCTTTTCTTATCTACATAACTCTTTGTCTGTCATGTGCCACTTTTAAATTCTACCCGGTTTTCACCATCTTCTCTTCCATTTCTTTAAGTGTTTATGCCCCAATAATCACTCTATCAATTGGATTGTCCCAATTGATTGGGGTATTGCACTTTCTGCCATAAAAGGCTTCAAATGGACTCATCTTTAGAGAAAGCTTGATACCCATTATTATATGAAAACTCTACTAAGTACAAGTAGTCTTCCCATTTTGATGGATGATCCATCACATACATTCTTAACATATCCTCAATACACTAGTACAAAATGGGTGATAAGTGACTAAAAAATTACTAAAAATGGGTGATAAATGACTAAATTAGGTCATGTGACTACTAGTCATAAATTAGCAGTCACTTATCACCCAACCAAATTGGTCATAAATTGTTTGAATTGCTTCATGCATTGGTCAAATATTTAGTCATTAATTGTCGTTATGTGGTTATTTATTTGGTCATTAGTTGTTTCTATTTGGTCATTAGTTATTGTTGTTTGGTGGTACATTTAGTCATTGATTGTTATTAACTGATCATTTATTTAGTCATTAATTGTTGTTAAGTGGTCATTTATTTAGTCATTGATTATTGTTAATTGATCATTTATTTAGTCATTGATTGTTGTTAAGTGGTCATTTATTTAGTCATTGATTATTGTTAACTGGTCATTTCTTTAGTCATTTATTATCATTAAGTGGTCATTTATTTAGTCATTGATTATTGTTAATTGGTCATTTATTTATGTAGATAGGGAATGGAGGAATCGAACCACCAACCTCCTTCCTATAAGGAAGGTGTGTCACAGCCACAGTCTGCTAGTCGTCTCGACTTGAACTGTGCGACACTACCCGGAAGCACCTTAGGGCATGGCCAACTCAAGGGCGCACTGGCAGACTATGCCTGCAACCTGCGGAATGCTTCACCCTTAAATATTCTAACTTGTTACACTTTACTTATTATCGTTTATCTGGAACACTTAGAACAATTCAACAGTTGCACACAATAAACAAGTAAATGGACACAATATAGACGGGTGGGGTTTCCCAACCAGCAAACCCCCAAAAGCTTATATATATAGATAGTAGAGTTACATTGATGGAGTTTCCAAACCGACAGAGCTTCGTGTGTGCCCAACCAGCTAACACACAAGATACAAGATTACAAAGAGATAAAACATAAGACTGTCTCCTCCTGTGGTCAGATAGTGTGCCTAAACTTCCCCTGAAATTCAGAACCTTCTCTATGTCTTGCAAACTCTGCTATGTTTCCTTAGTGTTGGTTCACTCCTCCTTTATATAGGCTTAGCCGCGTGGGTGGGTGCAACCCAAAATAGGTGCACCCATGCTTGGCGCACACGCTAGATCTTGTCGGCTCCATCCAACCTCCCCCTTATTCGTGCTTTATCCCATCTACGCGAATCGCCCAAGTGACCGGCGCGTCCACTAGATAACTCCCATCATGTGGTTGGAGGTTCCTTGCGCCCACATTCTGGTGGGTCGAGCGTCCTACACTCCTTATACTGGAAACCCTCGTTCCCCCTCATGCGTTGCATGCCGATATCCTCCTCGCTGCAAGCTTCCAACACGAGCTGCAAGGTGTGTGCCACGTGATTTCCAAGCACCACTGTCATTTGTCTGGGGAACACGCCCACCTTTCAAGTGCATTCCAGTTTTCTTGTGCAGGCTTCAAGTGGGTGGTTCTGTGGGGTTGTGACAACCTCCCCCACCGGACTGGTCATCATCCCAGTGACGCTTCTTCCATAGATTTTGCCGAGGTGGTAACCCATGCTCTCCAACGAATGTCTTGATCAAATCTTCCATCTTCCAAAAGGTGTTCTTCCACTCCCAACAGTTCTCTTTATTCGGAAAATATTTCCACTTGATGAAGTACTCTAACCTTGAGTCCTTCCCACACTTGTTGAACCAGTTTCCCAAAATGGATTCCACTTCTCGATTTGGTTTGTCAACGATCATCGTAGGAGCTTGTGTGGGAACATTTCATTCCGGATCATCTTGATCAGCTCGATACCTCTGCAACTGACTGACATGAAAAGCTTGGTGGTATGCACACAGGTGTTTCAGTATCCTAAGCTTGTAGGTGACCTTTCCCACCCTCTCAAAATTCTCGAATGGGCCATCATACTTCTACATCAAAGATATTTCCATACACTTTGGAGGAACAAACTTCTCACACCCAAGTTTGAGAAGGACGCTCTCTCCAACTTGGAATTATTCATCTTTGCGTTTCCCATCCGCCCACTTCTTCATTTGTTCGGTCGCCCTATCTAAGTGAGCCTTATCCAATTTCAACTTGTCTTCCCATGCTTTCATAAACTATGTCACGGTTGGGTTCGTTCCCACCTCACTTGTTGCTATGGCCCGCAATGTCAACGGCTTCTGTCTAGTTTCCAACTCAAATGATCTGTAACCTGTCGCTAAGCTCATGTGCATGTTATAGTTGAACTGCGTTGTGTCCAACAAATCCAGCCAATTTTTCTGATCAGAGTGTACAAAGTGCTTCAAGTAATTCTCCAGAACTGCATTAACTCTCTCCGTCTGTCCGTTTCTAGATGGAAGCTCGAACCCGTGAGAAACTGTGTCCTAATCAACTTGACTAACACCGACCAAAAATTCCCTGTGAACCACACATCTCTGACAATCACAATATTCAGTGGCAAGACCCAGTACTTAACCACATTTTTGAAGAATAGCTTGGCCACATCCATTTCTCTGGATGGTGTCTTCATCGGCATGAAGGACGCATACTTGGAGAAACGGTCAACCACCAAAAATATTTCGTTATACCCCTATGCGATTGGTAGGTGCGTGATGAATTCCATGGAGACGCTTACCCAAGGCCTCTCTGGAATAGGAAATGGTTGCAACAACCCTGCTTTCATATTCATACTTGAATTGTCTTGTTGGCAAATGAGACAAGTGCAAACCTACTCTTCAACATCCCGTCGTAGGTGCTTCCAAAAGAAACTATTCTCAACCAAGGCCTGGATCATGTGTTGCCCCGGATGTCCTTCCCATGCTGAGTGGTGACACTCCCATAGAAAGTCTTTTCGGAGATGAGATGCTTTCGGCACGTACAAGCGTCCATCGAAGTAGAGCAGTACATCTTTCTCTTGGAACCTGTTCATCTTTCCTTCCTTGAATTGCGCCATGATGCTTTTGGCTTTCGGGTCCCCCATCTAGTTCTCTCGAATCCTCTATAGCAATTTGGGAACAACTTGAGTTGTCAAGTCAAGTGGCTCTTCCTCCAAGACTGCGAGCTCAAATTTCCTTCTCTAAGTGTCCGCAGTTGCGTTCAACCTTGTTGGCCGATACTCTAAGATCATGTCGAACTCAGCAAGGAAATCCTACCATCTAGCTTGCTTGGGAGATATCTTTGGCTAAGTGGAGAAGTAGCTGGTAGCCACATTATCCATCTTCAACATGAATGACTTACCCACCACCATTGTCATTTATTAAGCTATGCACCATTGCTGTTATTTCTTTCTCATGAACCGGGTACCTCCTCTCCTGATCTTGGAGCTTCTGACTTTCATATGCCACCAGATTACCTTCTTGCATCAAAACTCCTCCAATAGATAAATCAGACGCATCCGTCTACACTTCGAAATCTTTTTCAAAGTCAGCAAACCGCAGCACCGGAGCGGTTGCAAGTCTGTGTTTAAGTTCATCAAACGTACCTCGGCATTTTTCAGACCACTTCCATGCCTTTTTCTTTTTCAACAACTTGGTAAGAGGCGCGACTACTTTGGAGTACCCCTCCACAAACATGCGGTAGTATTTAGCCAAGACGAGGAAGCTACTCACTTCTTGCATTGTTCGATGTTCTTATCGATCCCGGATTACAGCAACCTTTCTCTCGTCCATGCGAACCTTGCCTTTTCCAACTCGATGGCCCAAAAACAAAATCTCCTCTTGACCGAACATGCACTTGGATGCCTTCAAGTATAGCTTGTTCTCCCGCAATGCTTCAAAAACCTCTTTCAAATGTTGCTTGTGCTCCTCCATCATTTCACTATAGACAACGATGTCGTCTAGATACACCACAACCGATCTCTCCAAAAATAGTCGCAGCACATCGTTCATCAATGTGCAGAATATTGCAGGGGCGTTGCACAACCCAAACAACATAATAAGGAACTCAAAGCTCCCATATTGCGTCACGCACATTGTCTTTCTCTCATCACCTTATGCGATTTTGACTTGGTAGTACCCTTGTCTCAAGTCTAGTTTTGAGAAAAATCTTGCCTTGGCTAACTTATCAGAACAGTCAATTGCCAACTGAAGTGGATAACGGTTCTTGATGGTTTTCTTGTTCAACATGTAGTCCAAGCACATCCTCAACTCTGGCGTATGTTTCTTCCCATGGAACAACATTGGGGCACTGTACGGTGACCTTGAAGGCCGTATGAAACCAGCATTCTTCAGCTTGGTTATCTATCGTTTCAACTTCTCCAACTCTGGTCCCAATAGTCTATATGGTGCTTTTTCCATAGGTTTGAAGCCCAGCTCCAGCTCAATTCAGTGATCAACATTCCTTCTCGGAGGAAACACCTTAGGCAAGTTCTTGGGCATCAAGTCCGCATAGGTAGCCAAAATTTCAGAGAGGATAGGAGGCGTAGGCGTCCCCACTGCAACATATATCCGCGACCTTGACCATAGAGCCACTTTTTTCATACTTATCGCAAAAATGAACTTCTCCTGTCTTCCTACTTTGCTATCAATGGTGCGCACCACACTTGGCTTTTATCCGCTTAGAATCACCTTCTTATCAGCAAACAAAAGTAGCACCGCTTGATGTCTTCACAAGAAGTCCTGACCAAGGATCATCTCAAAATCATTGAGAGGCATCACGGTGAAATATTCCTTTCCCTTCCAACATCCTAATTGAACATCTAGTCTTGAAGCAACACCCGCAGCTTCCTTTACCAAAGATTTCACTTCCGTGACACTAACGCTGCAGTTCTTCCTCCTTAGACTGATTGCATATGCAACTTCTCGCTTCAAGAAGTTGTGGGAGGTTCCCATGTCATCCAACGCCCTCAGCTATCTTCCGTTCACAACCACATCCACAAAGCTAAGTTCCTTCACCTTCTGGTCCCTCCGCATGGTGCCAAGGTGATAGCAAAAGCCGCCCATCACCTGGTCACCCTTATTTTCCATCGTCACATCATGAACGAACTATGTTGCAACACTTGGCCACACTTCTGTTTTGCAACCCGCAACCTCCGTCGCAAGTCCGCAACAACCCCAAGACTTCACACTTGGGCATTCTTCTTCTATGCGGTCATTCTCTGAACAAACCGCGCTGCAACCCACGTTCCCCATCGCAAGTCACTTGGTTACCTGTGGAGTTCCGGTTGCGCCAGCTCCAAGCGCATTCTTTCACACCAGTCTGTAAGAAAGCGGGTAGCGCATCTCTCCAAGATGTTGGTTCTTCTTCCCTTGACGCCAATGAAGGTTGTGCCTTGTCTGTCGTCCTTGTCGCACTAGAGAACCCATCCAGCCACTACTCTAGCGACTGCGTTTGCATCTTCGGTGGTTCAGAAAGAATACCGCCCATATCCTTCGGCATCTTCGTTGTAGTCTTTTCAACCTCGGAAGCCCAACTCTGCCATGCGTTTTGTTGGTTTGGCACATCCAAACTGAATGCTCTGATACCATTTTTCACGATCCTAGGATTTTTCTATCCCTCTCGAGCATCCCATACCGTTTGAAAGGATAGACACGTGCGACACCAATGTGATATCTCTATTTGGGCTTGGCCATCAACCATAAGTATCACCCGGACTACGCCTCACCAAAACCAACCTGAGCAAACCCATGTTAGACACCATCGAGTTGTGTGGAATGTAAGTGCTTGTTTCACCGTAGACAATGCGCCAACAACCACATCGTCACCCAACCTTAGACAACAAAGTCTATCATATTTCCACCCTCAAGCCAACACTTGGATAATCAAGGACCTACCAATCTATGCAATGCATGCTCAGCTAGTAACATTTCTTGAGGGTGCCTTGAGGGTGTTTTGCTTGCAAAACCTATCCAAGCACAACCACATGCTAACATATTGATGTGTCCCTGTGGCATCCACCCACGCATATTTTTCTAACCGAGGGATACACTACACACATGAAATATTCGTCGCATCATCCTTCGTCGAGATTGTTACTTAGAGTCTTGTCGGTTGCCTCATCCTACTCGAATCAACATCATCCTTGGTCCTCCTAGCAATCAAACATGCTCGTACACCGTCCGTTTGACTGAGTCTAAAACCAATAGTCGACCTCCAAGGCTAGCAAAGTTCTTATGAATGTAGGTTCTTAACATTCTCCCCCACTTAAAGATGTTGACATCCTCGTCAACGCAGCTCCACTGGGGCCTCTGATGAAAGGGGTGAATGTGGTGAAGAGACACTTCTGCGTTTTCCAAAACTGAACGTGCACCCTGATACCATATGTCACAGCCACAGTCTACTAGCTGTCTCGACTTGCAAATATGAATTGTGCGGCACTGCCTGGAAGCACCATGAGGGTGTGTCCAACTCAAGGGTGCATCGACAGACTAAGCCTGCAACCTGCGGAAGGTTTCACCCTAAACAATTCTAACTTGTTACACTTTACTTATTATTGTTTAGTCGACACACTTAGAACAATTCAACAATTGCACACAATAAACAAGTAAACGAACACAGTATAGATAGGTGGGGTTTCCCAACCAATGAACCCCCAAAAGCTAATATATATAGTTAGTAGAGTTACATTGATGGAGTTACCAAACCGACAGAGCTCCATGTGCGCCCAACCAACTAACACACAAGATACAATATTACAAAGAGATAAAACATAAGACTGTCTCCACCCACGGTCGGACAGCGTGCCTGAGATTCCCCCGAAATTCAGAACCCTCTCTGCATCTTGTGAACTCTGATTTGCTTTCTTAGCCTTGGTTGAATCCACCTTTATATAGCCTTAGCTGCGTGGGCGGGTGAAACCCAACATGGGTGCGCCCATGCTTGGCGCCCATGTTATCTCTCGTTGGCTCCGTCCAAGCTCCCCCTTATCCGTGCTTTAGCCCATCTATGCGAATCATCCAAGTGATTGGCACACCCACTAGCCAACGCTCGTCATGTGGGTTGAGGTGCCTTGCGCCCACGTTACGGTGGGTCGAGCGTCCGGCACTCCTTATGCTAGTGATCCTCGTTCTGCCTCGTGCGTTGCATGTCGAGCTCCTCCTCACTGCAAGCTTCCAACACGAGCTGCAAGGTGTGTGCCATGAACTTTCCAAGCACCACGGTCATTTTTCCGGGGAACGGGCCCACCTTGCAAGTGCGTTTCAGTTGTCTTGTGCGTGCTTCAAGTGGGTGGTTTGATGGGGCCGTGACAAGGTGATCTTCCATTGAGCTAACACCCTTACGTAGAATCAAAGTTCACACTGAATCATAGTTCACAATAAGTTTGACACCCCATATTTGAAAAAACCTGCACCATATATAATATTTCTTTATTCAACGAACATGACAAATTTTAAAACAAACAAAACTAGCACAACAACATTTTTAGAAGTAGTTGATATATATCGATTAATGCCATTTTCCACAATTTTAAAATATAATAGCACTCATCGATGTATATCAACCACTTTTACAAACATGATTGTGCTAATAAAACTATAAATTATAATATTATAAAGAATAGTTTATTTGTAAAATTAAACTCTGGTCTTAATAAAATTAAAACAAATTATTCTAATTTTTTTTCAAAATTATAATTAAATAATAATAAAAATATTTAAAAAACAATTTGTATTACTTTATTTATTATAAAATAAAAAAATTAATAATTTTTTATTTTCATATAAATTTTAAAAGAAATTCAAAATATATATCTCAAATAATGAAGCACCCAAACATAAAATCATATCACAATCTCTTTTCCTCACAATTAATTAATACCAATTGAAAAACAAAAATATTATTTGCTTTACAAAAATATTTCAGTAAATAATATTTATTTCTTAGACATTGTAACTTTTAAAAATATACATTTCAACATATAAACTATTAAAATATTAAATAATAGAATGCTAATTAGTTTTTAATAGTTAGTTATAAATATTTAAACATATTAATTAATATTTTTATATTATTTTTTATTTAAATTTAATTTTAAAAGTATTTTCAATATAATTAATTTTTTCTTGCTTTCACTTACTTAAACATATTAAATACTTTTTATATTATTTTTTATTTAAATTTAATTTTAAAAATATTTTGATTATAATTATTTTTTTCTTACTTTCACTTACTTTTGAAAGTTCAATTATAGTTTTATTTAAAAAATAATAATAAAAAAATCTTTAAAAAACAATAAGAGCTAATTATATTTGTGTTACTTTCCATGTAAAAAAAATTTCATAAATGAACTTGTAAAAGATATGCACTATCATGTAAGTCCATTTAATTAATCTAACATTAATTTTTAACCCTAGTCTGAAGATGACGTGGCGATGAAGTTGTGATCGTAGAGGTAAACTATGTGTTTGGAGATTTTATCAATTGTGTACACTATGCTTTCTTCACTAGATTAAGCTTCGGTAAAATTGTGTTTACAAAGCAAAAAAGGTGAGAATCTTCATAGTATTTATTCTCACGGCTTTTCCCGAGTTTTCTCTTTGGGAGAATTTCTTTTTCCCAAATTTTTGTTTCTCTCTTTGTAATAGTGTGGAGGGCATTCGAAGCAGAATATGGAGAAATTTTACTAGGAGTTGCTGGTGGTGTTGTTATGTTTTATCGTTCTAAACTGGTTTGAATACAGTTTTATTATATATCAGTGTTATTCAACAGATATTAATTGAGTTTGATCTCAACATCATAAGACTTCTTTTTTTCATATAATGTTGATTTTATTTCTCATTACACTGAAAAGTGTAGTTAAATTTTAATATGTTATGTTTTGGATCTTATCTTTGTTCCCGAGATCAATTCATATCCATATTCATCTTTAATTTAGAATTAAATAGCATTAATAATTTTAAACCTGCTCTCAACTGAGATAAGTAGTAGTTAGGAGTAATTAGCATAGACTAGTTGTGTTATTTTAGTAGCGGTTAAACTTAGAGTTTTCTGTTAGATTAATTTATACAAGTAGTTGATTTATGCTAAGCATTTAGAGTGCATTTTAGGTAATAGTTTTGCATCATTTCCAAATAATAGGACTTAAAACAACTTAATTTACACAAATATATGAGACTCTCTAAGTTTGAGAGCAAATCAATCCAAAGGCAATAGGGCCTTATAATTCCTGTGAAAAGTAGCCATCCCAAATAGACAAGGGACTGTTGTAATAACTTTGTTTGGGATATTTTCCCTTAGTTGTCCAAGGAACACTTTTCTCGGCCAACAAACAAAAACAACAATATCTTCCGATCCTTGAGTTCCTCTCTTGCTAGAGTGGCTGTAAAAGCAAAATCCATGCTCTTCCAAAGTGTGATGTCTGGAGGATCTCATTTTCCTCCTCTAGATATTTCAAAAGAAGAGGAAGAATTGATTAAATAGGTCAAGCAACAGGATGCAGCCACTACTCAGAAAATACCAAGTAGCATTTCTAATTGGACACTAAAAATAAATAAACATGACTTATAAATATGGCAAAAATTCCAAGGAAAACATAGCATTTTCTTCGATGATGCTTCAAAAGGAAACTCAGGGTGGCAGGAGCGGGCTGGATAATCTCTACTCCTGAATGAATGCATAGGAATTCTTATGCTTAGGGTATGGGAGAGACTACGAGTAACAGAGCAGAAGTGTTGGCACTTTTGCAAGGACTCAATCTCCTAAGGAAAAGTGGGATCTCATAAGCTCTTTTATTTGGATATTCTGCCAATATCATATGCCTAGTCCAATCTATATCTCAGACAACTGATTTTCCTCTACGAATATTGATAACCAGAATAAAAATAATTATAGAAGAGTGCACGATATCCAAGTCTTTCACATCATATGGCATCAAAATCCCCTAAATTATAGCCAAGATAATAAGGAAACAAAATTGGAAGAAATATTGTTGTGGTTGGATGAGGGCCCGCCTCAAAGGGTATATATTCCCTAAGGTAGCATTGAAGGTTAAAAATTCAAGTTTTCCTAGATTGGAGCTCATTTCATGCCCCAAAGGGAAGTGTGGGATGGTTTCTTGACACCTTATTGAATGATGGGAGGCATGGTTTATCATGACAGTTATTAAAAGGACGACGAATTTTATCATCAAATGTAATGCCCGTTCATATGTTCATTCCACTAAAGGAAATTCAGCGCATATTGAAATTGATGGGGTTGTACTTCCACTTAAGGGAAAATCTCCTCCAAGTGGGATGAATTCGGTATCGAATGAAGAAGTTATGATGGTGGGAGCTCAAGTAGTGTTTATAAGTAAAGGTGGCACCTAGAAGAGCACTCATCCAGAGCACATTTTAGAGGGTATGAAATTTAAAGTTTCTTTACCTTTCCGATCATTGAGTCTACAGTTCTATGGGAAAGGGAGATTATTTTGCTAGGTAATTGCACCAATGGACAACAACAACAATTGTTAGGACTATTACACGATCCATGGTTTGAATAGGGTCTCCTCCGAGGTTAACATTCTCCATCATCAGATGACAAGCACGATGCGTAGTCTGTGTTTATCTATCCAGGAAACGTAACCTCATCTGCACCAAGTGGAAAGGGAGGCATTGTAGGACCAAGTAGACTAGCAATCTAGGGAAGACTATCCTCCATGAGCTGGAATCTCAAAAAATGAAAAGTCTAGGAACTTGAGGCAAGAGTTCATCTATTGGAATTCTGACTGGATCACATGGCTCTTAAAGAATTTGCTGTGAAGCAGGAGGCTAAAACCTCTTTTTCAGGTCACAGAGGCTCTTCCAGGCATTAGGTAATCATATGTTTTTCCATCAATCAAACTTGTTAATATTTTACAGATGTATTTTGTTGTTGGTTTTGTTTTGTCGAGTTTACAATAGTTTCAATAGCTTAAATCTTGTTATAATAAATCAAACTAGTAGTAATTTTGCAAGATTGTTGAAGCATAATTTTGTTTTGAACTTTGAAGCTATGTTACCTTCTATCGGTAAGGATCTAGTTTGTAAATTTGCTTAGTGGCCACGCCACACATTTTAATATAAAATTATAATTGTTTCTATAAAAAAAATTATATGATTTTCTATGTGGTATATTTTTTAAGGAAAACTTTAGGCTAACTTTTGTTGTTGGGATAATATTCCACGCGCACCAGTGCGCGTGCGCACACACACACACACATCAATTTCTATTATTTTTGAAAAAACAACTTACCCAAATTTTATAGGTTAAAATTAGTTTACTTTAAAAAAAAATATTTTCTAGAAACTATATGAAATATTTGGAAATTTAAATATTTTTATAAAAATATAGCCAAATACTTTATAATTCATATTGTAAGAATTAGTAATACTTTCCAAGATTTTTACACTTTAAGAAAGTATGGATCCTCCGAATTTTTCTTGATACTTTTATTTATGTAACCCATCTACATAGTTTTGTATTTATAATTGAAATTATTCGTTTCTATATTTTATTTAACATTGTTTAATGTTTTCTTTCTTTCTTTTGAATGGACAATTTTAGTTTATCTCTATGCAATGATTTGATTTTCAAAATAAAATTTGCTCATTCATTTGCTATAGAACTAATGGATAGATTCTTAATAGATATCAAGAATAAGACCTTACATGAACATGAGAATAGGCCCATAGTCAAGCTCTACACCAAGACTTTTCCTGATCAAAGATGAGGACTATGACTTTAAGTGAAAATAGGTTTTGATTTTATTTTTTTTATAAAAAAAATAAAATTTTGACCAATATTTCTCAACATAATGTGACATAACTAAATGCATTTCTAACCATAGTTTTGACATATTTCTTCAAATTTTTGTCGTAGTTTTTCAATTTAAAACACACATTTGATTCACTACTTCAGTAAAACTTTCAACTATATTTTTTAAATACAAACTAATTTTTTACTTGCATTTTTTGGGCAGACATGCACTTTCAACATAACATTCCATGATATTTTTGACCTTTTTCCCTGGAAAAAAATTTGCAATTTATTATATTATAAGAAATCACATCGTTTAGAGGAATATCATTGCCTTGTCAAGCTTACACAACATGTTGTAATAGTTTTGAAGTTGTAACTGCATTTCTTTCAAAAAGAAAACTATAAGATACCTGTATCTTTAGTAATGACTACAATATAAAACATATATTCATTAAAAGATGTATGAGATATAAGCTGGATTTTCTCAAAATTTGATGTCCTGTACTGACAGATCTATAAAAATAAAATCATAATACCATTTTGCCACCTGATCAAAATCAAAATAAAAAGAAAGAGCCCCTTCATTCAAAATAGAAAAATATTAGGATCCAACTCCATTATGTTATCGTTGTTGTGTTCCCATTGGAACCAAGGACCCTCTACCATTTGCAAACCCTGCTTGGAGAATAGATCAGCCTAAACATTTCTCTCTCGATAGATATGTTGAAAACTGATAGATTGGAATCGACTTGTACGTTGAATCAACTCTTCATATATGGAAACAAAATAGATGTTATTTGGGGCTCTTCTCATCTTCATCTAGTCCACTACTAGCTTCGAATCACCATACACCTGGAGTTGTGTTATTCCTTTTTCAAGAGCAAGTAGCAAGGTCATCTTCAAAGCCATTAGCTCTGCTACATTATTTGTGGTCAGACCCAAACCTGCGACAAACTTAAAACAATGAGAATCTGATATATGAATAGTACCTCCAACACCCCCCCTGACTAGATCACCTTGAGAAGCACCATAAAAAAATCCCAACATCTAGATTTGTCTCTCTCTTCTTCAACCCTTCAAATTTTTAGAATATCCCCATTCTATGGAAAGAGTCTAAGGATGGTTAGGATTTTGGAAACATAATGGATAGGATCCAATAGTATATCATAAAACATTCCCTATTTATTGCTAGCCATGTGCCCCAGATCATTAATGCATGTAAGGATTTATACTTAATGTTTATTTTGTTAGATATCTAGTCTTTGAAAACATCTTAAAGCTATAATCCATTCCAAATAAAATTAACCCCAGTGACTTGTGAGGCCATTAGCCACATCTTCCTGGTATATGGACAAGAGATGAATAAATCATGGGCTATCTCTTCATTTGAATCCTTGCATAATCGGCATCGGCTAGGTCCAATCTAGTACCTCTCGATCATAATCTCCCGGAAATGTATCTTCTTGTTTAAAACCAACCAAAAACAACTTTATGGTTAATGGGAAGTTAAGTTTCCAAATTGCAGATATCCACTAGGGAAGCTCATGATGGTCTTCTTTTTCTCTCAAAAATCTATATCCCAGCTTTGGTCTATAGCACCCACCAGTCTCATTTCTAGACCAAACCAAGTGATCCACTCGGTCCACCATCTAAATTTGACATCCATTGAGGTTTTTAATGTATCTATTCTAGGTAATTTTGTCTTCATCCTCAAAATCTAAGTCCTAGACAATTAACGAAACTTGATTCTATGTATTGGAATTGATTCTGTCCCACACTTGATACAAGAAAAACATTCCCTGTACTCTAATAGCATCAAGCATGTGATCATGAAGCCTATGGGTTGTACTTCCTATCCAAGGATTAGATCATAATTGTAGTTGTTTTCCATTTTTGATCCTCCAAACTAACCAAGACCCTATCAAATCAAAAGAAGGTAATAGAGCCCACCACATTGACGAAACATTTATTGTGGATTTTTTTCAAGACCTGAACCATTTCTCAATGGTAAGAGGATATATATACTTATGATAAAAAATAGAAACCCAAAGACCTTCATTCTTGAGAATCCTCTGTATCCCCTTAGCTAATAGATCCATAGAATAACAAATGGGGATTTTTCAAACCCCATCCTTCAATGACTTGAGGTAACACAATTTTCTCCCAAGCAATGCAGAAAAAATATTTACCTCAGGATTTCCCTTCCATAAGAAATGGTAGTGGATTTTTCTAATATGATCCAAATTTATCGGAGACATATAAGCTAAAGAAGTCCAAAAAATAGGGATAACCTCCAAGGCTGATTTTACCAAAATCAATCTTCCTCCACACGAAATCCACTTATTTCACAAGAATTCTAATTTTCTCTCTACTTTCCCTATCAAATAGGCCCAATCGATCCATAGGTAGTCATTGGTATTTAAAACAAAACCCAAGTATTTAATTCCATCCTATACTTTCACAACAACAAAATCTAAAATAGAAGTAATCCATTCAATATCCTCCTGATTCAAATTCATAAATGATAATGAAGATTTCTTGTCATTAATGATCATCCCTATAGCATATGGAAACTTTACTAAAATGTCTTTGAAAATTTCAATGTCCCTTCTAGAGCCATCAAAGAACAATAGTATGTCATCAACAAATAACAATTGTGTTATACATACATTTCCCCCAAACCTCATTCCTTTAAGAGATCCATTTGATCTAGCATGCGATATGGCTCTACTTAGTCCCTCAACAACTAAAATAAAGAGGAGAGGAGCCAAAGGGCATCCCTACCTCAACCCTCTTCCAGGTGTAAAAAAAGCCGAGGTGGAACCATTAATCTGAATAGAAAAAGAGACAAATTGAACACAAGATAATAACTAATACACAAATTGAAACTGAAAACCAGCCTGTAATAGCATAAGTCTTAAAAATAACTGGCTTACTATCATATGCATTGGAGAGATCCACCTTGATGATGGAAGATGGGACCTTTAATTTTAGTTTGACTATAGGCATTGCCTCTTGAGAAATCCCAATAGCGTCATGAATTTGTCTACCCTTTATAAAATCAAATCGTTCTTGTTGGACACATCCTAAGAGAAACCACTTCATTGTGCTAGCTATCACTTTGGCAATAATCTTGTAGACACAATTACAAAGAGAGATGAGCATGAATTCCTCCCATTTACTGGCATTTTCCACCTTAGGAATAAGAGCTATAAAAGTGGAGTTGAATGCTGCTAATACTCTACCTTTAATTCTGGAATCCTCTATAACATCCAACAAATCCTTGTCAAATATTTCCAAAAACCTTTCAAGAATTCCATTGGCCATCCATCTGGTTTAGGACTCTTGTCTTTCTGCAAAGAATGAATAGTTGCTTTAATTTATTCAAGAGAGACTTCTTACAAGAGCTCATCATTTTGTTCTTCATTCACTAATGATGGATATTCTGCAATAAAATTCATCATTTTTCTAATATGAACCCCCTTCTCTTCTTTGTATAGATTACTGAAATGATTGACCCCATCCTTGGCAAGATTTCTAAAACCTGTAATTGTATTTCCATTTTCCTCATCTATCTTCTAAATAGAATTAGTATGCTTCTTATGCTTGATAATGTTATGAAATAATTTGGTATTATCATCACCTTTCTGGATCCAAATGGCTTGATTTTTTAGCCTCCAAGAAGCTTCAGTTTCATCCAATATTCTGGTTCTGCTGGTCTCCAAATATATCACCTCTCTTTTTTGCTCCATAGTGAGGAAACGATCATGATGGGAATCATGAAAATGGTCTAATAGGGCTTCATTCCTTCTAAGATCCCAATCCTTCCTTTTCCTTCTGTCAGCATCCCATGAAATAGATCTATCCTTTAACCTTTTCAAATTGTTAAGGAACTGGATACGTGCAAAAACAATATTGTTTTCATCATATGGAGACCATAGGATTTTGACCAGGTCTTTATATTCATCATCCTCCAACTAGATGGAGATAAACATAAAAGAGTTACGAGGCTTGTCCATAATCATTTTTACCTTCATTACCATGACGTTTACTTTTACCTATTTTTCGACTAGTAATTCAACCCAAACACTACCAGAAAGTATTCCCCCTCTTGATAATGACCATGTTTCTGCCACATATTTTGAATTTACCTCGAAGAAATATTAAAAATATGGTTTTTAAGTAGGTTATATATTCCCTCAAAAACATTTCCAAATATTTATATTCCAAATATGGAATATTTGAGGAAAATTATTATGGATGAAATCCATAAAATGCCATATTCTGGTCATCGAGGATACCAAAAAACAATTGTTACAATGAGGAAACAGTATTTTTTGCTCGGGATGAAGAAATATATTGCTAAGTATATATCAAGATGTATGAAATTCCAACAAGTGAAGGCTAAGCATCAACACCCAGCAAGATTATTGCATCCTTTTCCAATTCTAGAATGGAAATGGGAAATGATTTCCATGGATTTTATTATAGGGTTACCAATGTTCGTGAGACAACATGACTCCATCATGGTTGTGGTGGATAAATTGTCTAAGGTAGCACATTTAATACCAATTAAATCACATATAATACATATGCCATTGCAAAGAATGTCATGAAGGAATTTTTTAGATTGCATGGGTTTCCTAAGGAAATAATTTCAGATAGAGATACCAAATTTACTTCAATTTTCTGGAAAAGTCTTTTTGTAGATTTGGGTACATAGTTGAACTTTAGCATTTCCTACCATCCACAAACATATCAACAAACATAAAGAGTAAATCAAGTTCTTGAAGACATGCTTCACATGTATGTAATGGACAAACCATCCAAGTGGTAAGATGATCTACACCTAGTAGAGTTTGCATACAACAATGGACAACAAGAATACTTGGGAATGAGTCCAGTTGAGGCTTTGTATGGAAGAAAGTGTTGGAATCTTATTAATACTTAGAGGGGGGGTGAATCAATATTACTACAGTTATGAAATTTTTTTAACTTCTTAACTGATTAATATGAACTTTAATTATGCATCAACCATAAATAAAACATTCAACATCACATGAGAATAATACACATAACAATCATATTTTTACGTCGAAACCAAAATGGGAGAAAACCACAAAATGATCTCTTATAATATAAATATTACATTCATGGAAGCACCAAATTCTGAAGTTCTCCAACACCAATGGGAAGGCGACACTGACCCCCTAGTTTTACAGGAACCGACCTGAAGGAAGCACCAACTCCCTAATTTACCAGCTCCAACTGGAAGGAGGATTCAACCCAATACTCCTTTCCCCATCCTTCCACCCTAATAGTAAATAAGAACATATTACTTTAATGTTCTTCTAATCCATGCACTCGTCAGATTAACTGTTGTTCATTCTGCTGTGCGCACCTTCTATATGTTGTAATCTTGTTGTCACTGCATTGCATACATCAACTGACTTCACACTTAACTTATAACTTCACAACATTACAATTGACTTCCCACTTCACAAACTATGTGTTGCTTCACCATATTCTGCAATCTATGTTCTTGTTGAATATGTCGTTATGTATCTGCACATATGCAACTTCAATTGATACTACACATATTATGTTGCGATGTTGTTATGACTTCGTGCATCAATATCAGATGGATCTACGCATCTTCTGTGATATATCTATTATGTCTTGGTGCAACAGTCTCTAGATAATCCGAAACCTTCTGTGCATCATCTGTGATTCAGATTTTCTGTTTAACACACTTGTCTCATATCATCCTTATCATAATGCACATCCATTACGGTGTTGCAATTATGCCTTAGTGCTTCAGATAAAATTCTTCACTTCGTGCATTACAATATATAGTTCAAGTCAGTATTCGTGCATCTGTCTTAAATCATATGTGACTGTCTGTGTGTTATCTGCAATACTATCATTCTGTTGTTATCTGCAATACTATCATTCTGTTATCATGCACTTGTGAATATTCTGTAGCTCTGCATTTCTGTCTTCACACAATTGTCATAGATACACTACATCATTCTGCGCACCATCAGTTATTCCATTCCTCTGCTTGTGCACACTCGTCTCTCTTCTAGATCATGTTGTTCTAGTTCCACTAGCCCTTGATGCCCCAAAATAAGAAGCTTACTAAATTTGTATCTTCCAGTATTCAAGCTTACAAGCTTCCAAGCTTACAAGCTTCCAAGCTTTCTCGACTTCCAATATTTCCCAACTACTAAGGTTTCTCAGCTACAAAACTTGCTTCAATTCTCCAACTTGGCTTCTTACTTATACGTGTCTTGCGTGGATTGTATGTCCACAAGTTGGTTGTGGCTTTCCTTTTTCTTTGCTTCACGGTTCATGCTTCCACCACTTGTCATCTATTCGTGGGTCTTGTGCATACTTGGTCCTTTTCCTAGTGGGACTTGCACCCTTGCAGTGTGGTCTTGTGCCCTTGATGTACCATCACTTGTGGGACTTACGCATTTGACTTCTCCAATCGCTACATCCTTTTGGTACTCTTGCACACTCCAACAACTTGAATGGTTCTTTCGATTTGTTAGTCTTGCGCACTTTTGGGACTTGCTTCCTTGTTCAACCATTTCTTGTTCCAAGTTGCTTGCGCACTGTCGAACCATGTCCAGCCATGTCTTTGGCATATACTTTGGAGTAGTATGACTAGGTGGACTTGAGACCTACACATGTACCATATTTCTTCAAACTAGATTCAGTTCTGGATATACTTATTCATATTGGAATCCATATAATTCTTCAAACTATCTTTCATATACTTCTTTAACCTAGTACAGTTGGATATACTTCATCAAAGTGACTTTCATATATTTATTCAAAGTGGCACAGGAATACTGAATCCTCATTTGACATCAATGACAACCAAATTTCAAAAATAACCCCCTTTGGAATTGATGTCAACACCTCATGAAGCTGTGCATAATCATCTCATGTAGTTGTGTGCTCAATCTATGTGTGTCGCAGTACTCTCGTTGTGTTTACTCCCCCTATTTTCTTTGCCACTTTGAGCCTTTGCTCATATGCGCATCTTGTTCTTAGTGCTCTTCTCTGTGACATCTACTTTTGCACGGATTGCATGCTTCATGATCTTTCTCCCCCTTTGAAATAAATGGAAAAGAGGTGCCATCATTGTGCAATTATAGGTTATCCTTTCTTTTGTTTTGTGCTTGCCTTCGTACCTATGCTTACTGGGATTACTCCCCCTATATTCATGCTTCCTTCTCTCGCTGGGGTCTTTGCAAAGATTTTAGTTTCCTTGCGATATGTACACTCTTTTTGTAGTTGACTCAAATATGCTCCCCCTGTACAGTTTCTATATTCCTTCTATATTGATCTTCTGTTCCTGTCATATCAATTATCATTAATCCTTCATCAATCCTTGCGCAATTCTTCATGCCATCTTCCTGTCATGCATACTGCGCAGTGCCGAATCCCATCTTCTTTTATGCCCACTTGTCAAGGCTCTCGTTATGTTGTGGATTGAGGACCCCACCTATTTTTTCCCTGAGATATTCAGACATGTTTCGTTGGAGTGGTTTTGTAAATATATCTGCAATCTGTTCTTTGGTGTCAACCTATTCTAGCTTGAAAATATTTTCAGTGAATTGCTCTCTGACAAAGTGATACTTGATGGGAATATGTTTGGTTTTCAGTGCATAACATGATTCTTGGATATGCTAACCGCACTTGTATTATCGCATAGAATTTGCATTGGTTGATCAATATTTACTTGCATATCCTTCAGAGTTTGTTTCATCCATAGCACCTGTGCATAATAGGAAACCGCTACAATTTATTCTTCTTTTGCTATAGATAGTGCAACCGATGTCTATTTTTTGTTGATCAAGGATACAAGACAATTTCCTAGAAAAAATGCAGCTCCACTAGTACTTCTATTGTCATAAAAAATACCTACCCATTCTGCATCAGTGTATGCCACTAAGTTTAGATCTTTACTTTGTGGATACTAAAAACCAAACTTCATGGTCCCTTTCAAATATATGAAAAATCTCTTTACTATTTGGACATGTGTGCTTCCTGAATTAACCTTGCAACGAGTCCTACTGCTTTCATTATGTCTGGTCTTGAGGCAGTTACATATAACAGGCTACCAATCATTGATTTGCATAGTCTTTTATCTACTTCTTCATCTTCATCCTCTTTACTTAACTTGCAATTAGTGACCATGGGTGTACATACTTATTTGCAGTATTCCATGTTAAATTTATTTAGCATCTCTTTCACATATTTGGATTGAGAAATGAAGATGCCATTATCCAATTGAGATATCTGGAGTCCAAGGAAAAAGGACATTCTCCAAGAATAGACATTTCCAATTCCTTCTGCATATCCTTAGCAAATTGCTGACTCATTTTGTCATCATTGCTTCCAAAAATAATATCATCAACATATACTTCAACAACTATCATCTTTTCATGCTCAATTTTTATATAAAGATTACTATCCACACTACCCCTCTTGAAGCCTTGTTGTTGCAGATATTTATCCAATCTTGAATACCAGGCCCTGGGAGCCTGCTTGAGTCCATATAAAGATTCCTTTAATTTGCAGACCTAATATTTGTTATATGAAAGAGAAAATGCATCTGGTTGTTCACGGTATACTTATTCTTCAAGATATCCATTTAAAAATGTTGATTTCACTTCCATTTGATATACTTTTACAATTTTAGCACAAGCATAGGCCAGGAATAGTCTGATTGCTTCCATTCACACCACAGGAGAAAAGGTTTCTTCAAAGTCTATTCCCTCAATATGTGCATATCATTTGCACATCAGTCTTTCCTTGTTTTTGGCAACTTGTCTTTCTTTGTTTAGTTTGTTTCTGAATACCAATTTTCTGCCAATAACATTCTTATTTTTGGGTCTTGGAACAAGTTCCTAGGTCTCATTCTTCTCAATTTGATCTAATTCTTCATTCATGGCTTTAACAAAGTGTTCGTATGTTCTAGTTCTTCAAATTCTTGTAGTTCTATTTGAGATAAAAAGGAGAAATGAACTTCTTCGGTTGAATCACTTAAGCATCTTCTTCTGGTTTTTACATCGACATTTTTATCTCCAATAATTAAATCTTCTGAATGATTCTTCTAAACATATATGGAAGGATATTTTGTATCATGTCTATTGTTTTCTAACTCATATTGATATATCATTTCCCGTGATTCTCTTGCTTCTTTGTTTTCTAGCAGTTCCTCATATGATTACTTGATCATGGGATGATCATCATCGTCTTCTACCTTCCTATGCATGAATACCTCATATACTTTTATGTCATGTATTTCGACCATCTTTCAAAGTCACAGATTGTAGCACTTGCATGCTTTGCTTCTTGTAGCGTATCCAAGAAAGATTCCTTCATTTGATCTGGAGTCAAACTTTTTGAGGTTTTCATCATTTCTTTTGATGTAGCACTTGCTTTCAAATACCCTGAAGTGCTTGTCTGTGGATGGCCTTCCTTTCCATAGTTCATAGGGCATTGATAAACTATTTTTCCTTATCTGACATATGGTAAGGATATGTACAATTTGTTGGAATATTTTATATTCCTTGGAAGGTAATAATGTCTTTGTATAATGTCGGAAGATATCCACAATCTTATGTAAAAGAGTAATACATTATATCCCATATTCATTATAGTAAAATATACTCTTGATATTCATTATTATATAAAGAGATGTTAGTATGGAGAATTAGATTATCCCACATGTAATATGTGAGAGTAATTCCTCCTCATCTCTTGGTATATAATAGAGTCAAGGGAGTCTTTCACACTCATCCTGTGGTGGATCACTCATCATGATCTATGCTTTCACAAGTATTGCTATATTGTATTGGGGTTATTGGCATTTCTTTCTGTAAGCTTGGAGGAGATATTCTGGAGATAATAGAAGACTACCTTCCCGTGGACGTAGCCCAATTGGGTGAACCACGTATATCTGGTGTACTCTTTTCTCTTGTTCTCTTTCTGTTCTTATTTACTGTGATATGTTATTTTTTGCATAGATAGGTAAGCTAGTTTAGTTAGATCCATATCTCTGACACAGCTGTATGTGTGGGTCGAGTCCAAAAATTTTTAGATAGCTTCGATTTGTTCAACATTGTTTTGGACATTTCCTGTACAGTTTTGTTTTTCCTTTCTGGTAATCCATTTTGCTGCGGATTTCTAGCAGTTGAGAATTATCTCCTGATTCCATATTTTTCACAATAGTTCTCAAATTTGGTTGATGTATACTCTCCTCCATTGTCAGACCTTAAACACTTAATTCTCAACTCAGTTTCATTTTCAAGAACTTCCTTAAGACTTTGAAGCATTCAAATGTTTCTAACTTTTCTTTAAGGAAAAACACCCATGTCATCTTAATGCAATCATCGATAAAAAGAAGAAAGTAAGACTCATCGTTTAACCCTTTGGTTCTCATTCGATTGCACAAATATGAGTGCACTATTTCCAAAGGTTTTGATGTAGTGTACTCTTTTGTCTTGAAAACAACTCTTGTTTGCTTTATGTGCGGATAGTGTTTGCAGACTGAATTCAATGGTTTCGTGATTCTTGGGATATCTCTTATAGCATGTTTCTTGTTGATTCCAACCAGATTGTCAAAGTTGATGTGTCCCAATATTCTGTTCCAGAGCCAACTTTCATTTGTTTGTCCCATGTAGCACTTTTCTTCATTTCCTTCATCCAAGATGTATACATTATTGGGGGTTCTGGTGGTTGTTGCTACTATACTGCCTTTATTCCTATTTCTGATTCTACATTTTTGTGAGTCAAAGGTGAGTGTATGTCCTTGGTCACACATATGGATGATGCTGAAAATATTGTGTTTCATGTTTTCGACAAGTAAAACATTTTCTGATTTGGTCCTTTTATTCCCCAAACTCACTAATCTTTTACCTAGTATTTTGGCAGAGCCATTATTTCCAAAGTAGACACTACCTCCCTTTTCTTCCATGTATTTCAGGAAGGTATTTTTGTTCCCTTTCATGTGCTTAGAATGACCACTATTAATGTACCATTGTCCCCTTTTATTTTCACATGTAAAGCTAGGTTGCATCCCTCCTGATAAACTTGATATTTCTAGGATTGCACAAACTCTATTTTGCTGGAGATGTTTTCGGCCGACTGCATAGGTGGAAACTGTTTTTTGCAGTTTTGACTGTCATGACCATGATTATGACACTTATGACATTCACTATGTAAGTTCAGGAGGATGAAGGTATTAAAATTTTCCTTTGGAGTTTCAACTAATTTTATGTTCTGTCTGGGATTTGAATGATATCAAAAATAATTTCTTCTGGCATTCACAAGTGCGCTTGCTTTGCAATTTATTCCCTTATGACCAAAGTTGTGACGAAAATAGTAGTTTCCAAAAAAGAGAGTTTGATACCTGATGGGATAAATTCTCCTGAATTGTGCATATCAAGTTTCCATGTGAGTCGACTCCCTATACTTTTCCTCAACCTTCTAATTGTTTCTTGGAATAGGAATTCTGAGTGTATCTACATAGCTCTTTGTTTCATAGCTTGATCCTTCATTGGTGTTATTTCTAAAAAAAATTCCATGTTCCAATTGAATGTTGATCTTTTTTAGTTCTTCTTTTAGTTCTCACATTTTTCTTCTGCTAATTTCAATGGCTTGGTTGTACTAACTTCTAATTTTAATAGCAATTCCTACAATTGTTTGTTTTTCTTCCTTGATTTCTTCAGATAATCTAGAGCACTAATAATTTCTCCTTCAAAATCTACTTCAACCATTTCTTCATATTCTGTACCCATATTCATTAGATCCTCTTTGTTAGCCATGAAGAATTTTTCTTAGATGCCCATTTCTGCGCATGGATCTATCTTCCAGATATTAAGATGTTACTAAAGACACCCACTCTGAAACCAATTGTTGGAGTCTTATTAATACTGAGAGGGGGGGTGAATCAGTATTAGCACAGTTATGAACATTTTTTAACTTCTTAACTAATTAATAGGAACTTTAATTATGCATCCACCATAAATAAAACATTCAACATCACATGAGCATAATACACATATTTTTACGTGGAAACCCAAATGGGAGAAAACCATGGAATGCTCTCTTATAATATAAATATTACATTCATGGAAGCACCAACTTCTGAAGTTCTACAACACCAACTCGAAGGAGGCACCGAACCCCTGGTTTTATAGGCACTAACCTAAAGGAATCACCAACTCCTTGATTTACCAAATCCAACTAGAAGGAGGCTTCAACCCCCTACTCCTTGCCCCATCCTGCCTCCCTAATATGAAATAACAAGATATTAATTTACTATTCTTGTGATCCATGCACTCTTTTGATTAACTATTGTTCATTATGTTGTGCGCACCTTATTTATGTTGTAATCTTTTTGTCATTGTATTTCATGCATCACCTAACTTCACACTTAACTTATCACTTCACAACATTACAATTTAATTCACACTTCACAAACTATGTGTTACTTCATCATATTTTGTAGTATGTGCTCTAGTTCAATAAGTCATTATGTATTTGTGCATATGCAACTTCAACTGATACTGCACATATTCTATTGTGCTGATGTTCTGACTTCGCGCATCAATATCAGATGGATTTGCGCACCTTCTGTGATATTTCCATTCTGTCTTGGTGCAACAGTCTCTAGATAATTTGGAAACTTCTATGCATCATCTATGATTTGGCCTTTTTGTTTAATGCACTTGTCTCAGATCATCCTTATCATAATGCACATCCATTATTGTGCTATAATTTTGTCTTAGTGCACCAGATAAACTTCTTCACTTCGCACATTACAAGATAGACTTTAAGTCAGTCTTCACACATCTGTCTTAAATCATATGTGACTGTCTGCATGTTGTCATTTTGTTCTCACACACTTGCACATCTTCTATAGTTTTTCATTTTTGGCTTCACACAACTGTCACATATACACTACATCATTCTGTGCACCATCAACTATTCCATTCCTCTGTTTGTGCACACTTGGCTCTCTGCTAGATCAAGTTGTTCTGGTTCGACAAGCCCTGGTTTCCCTGAAATAAAAATCTTGCTAAATCTGTATCTTTCAGTCTTCGAGATTACAAGCTTCCAAGCTTTCCCAGTTTCCAATATTTCCTAGCTACCAAGCTTTCCCAGCTACCAAGCTTGCTTCAATTATCCAACTTGGCTTCTTATTTATACTTGTCCTGCATGGATTGTATGTCTACAAGTTGGTTGTGGCTTTCCTTCTTCTTTGCTTCATGGTTCATGCTTCCGCCACATGTCATGTTCTGTGTCACTGAGGTGTCATCTCTTTGTGGGTCTTGCGTATACTTGGTCCTTTACCTAGTGGGACTTGCTCCCTTGTGGTGTGGTCTTGCACCCTTGATGTACCATCAATTGCGGGACTTGCACACTTGACTTCTCCAACCGCTACATCCTTTTGGCACTCTTGTGTGATCCAACAACTTGAATGCTTCTTTCGATTTGTGAGTGTTGTGCGCTTTCGGGACTTGCTTCCTTGTTCAACTCTTTCTTGTTCCAAGATGCTTGAACACTCCCGAACCTTGTCCAACCATGTCTTTGGAATATACCTCTGGAGTTGTATGACTAGGTGGACTTGAGATCTGCACCTGTACCATATTTCTTTAGACTGGATGCACTTTTGGATATATGTTTTCATACTGGCAGCCATATACTTCTTCAAACTATCTTTCATATACTTCTTTAATATGGTACAATTGGATATACTTCGTCAAAGTCAATTTCATGTATTTATTCAAACTGGCATAGGAATACTGAATCCTTAGTTAACATCAATGACTACAAAAGTTCAACAGAAAGTGCAGGACACTAGTGGATTGAGATAATCTAGTGAAAACAAATGTACTCGGGCCAAAACTGCTTAAGGAAATGGAATAGGAAGTAGCGAAAATCAGGCAGAATTTAAGGGCAGCCTAAGACAGACAAAAAATATATGCAGATAATAATAGAGTGCATAGGGAATTGAATGTTGGGGATCATGTTTACCTTAGAGTGAGGCCAAGGAAAATTTCCTTAAATCTTGGAAGTTATACCAAGCTATCACCAAGATATTGTGGGCCATTTGAAGTGCTTGAAAGGATAGGGACAGTTGCATATAGAATTGCATTGTCTACTAACACTAGAGCTCATAATGTATTTCATGTTTCTTTCCTTAAGAAATATGTACATGATACTAACCATGTGATTGATTGGAATGTGATCCAAGTGGAACCCGAGGGAGAGTTACAAACTGAGCCACTATGCATCATAGACAAGAAGGTAACATTGCTCCAAAATCGATCCATCAGAAATGTAAAGGTGCAATGGAATCATTTTGGTCCCGATAAGGCTATATGGGAGATGGAGGATTCCATAGAGAGGCATATCCATTTTTTCTAATTTTGAGAAAACACCAAGGATGATTTTATTCCAAGGGGGAGGGGATTGTAATACCCCCATTTTTTACTTGGAATATATTGAATCAAAATGATGTAAATGATGTAAACATGCCAGTATGGATTCCTAGTCCGAAGCTCAAGGATAAGGCCCAACTACTGAATGGCCATGCATGTATGATGTAAATATTTTTATTTGGACTGTGTGGTTGGTTTATCATGCTAATTTGAAATATATGTAAATATTATGTTGGAAAATAATAAAATGGTCCAATATGGTTGTGTAAAGAACACTAGGGAGCTATAATTCCAGCATAAGGGAAGAGGAAAGGGGGCCTATGGGAAACTAAATCCTTTGCTGCCAAGTGTCAAACTTAGAACTCATCTACTTGCTGCCATGTGATTTAAATGAGCCAAATACTTCATCTTGACTATTAAATCCAATCATTGAATGCACATGTGGCGTGCATGGGAAAAGTCACTTCATGTAGTTATTGAAACATCTGGGTGAATGCACTTTTGTGACACTTCTGTCGATTGTCAAAAGTCAGTTCTATAGTTGTCAGAAGTCATTTCTTCTATGGTCAGAAGTTATGTCAATTGTCTATTCACCATCATCTCATATCCCTTGGAGTCAACATTCATTCTATCATTCTCTCATGTAGATTTCTACACTACATAGAGCTTCATATTGCTTTTCATGACCATTATCATATA
Organism: Larix kaempferi; assembly: GCA_027924585.1. Classification (NCBI taxonomy): domain Eukaryota; kingdom Viridiplantae; phylum Streptophyta; class Pinopsida; order Pinales; family Pinaceae; genus Larix; species Larix kaempferi. The sequence continues at coordinate 15,332,729 of BSBM01000063.1, read as the reverse complement.
TTGGTGTATAACCCATAAATTTAAATTTAGGTAGTTGACTACAGATTTGAGGGGAAAATAGATGGTTGTAGGTGAGAAAAGAGGTTGGGGAAGCTAGGAACCCTTACCCATTGAGTTTTTCTACTCGTAAATGCTTAAGAAGCCACGAATTAAGGCTACAGGTGTATCTCCAACAACATACAACAGGTTGGTCTCCTTCTATGCACACACTGGAAGCACCTAGCAAGATGGATCGCCCATGAGAACCATGGATTGATGAAGGGGATGCATGATCCTATAAGGATGTCATGTGGGGTAGATATTGTAGTGTCCAAGACTGTGAGGGTTGGGTGAGATCCTTATAAATATCTGTATGAGCATTTGGCTAAGCATATAGAGTAGAACGAGTTGTGGGATGAGAGAGAGAATCCCATAGGTGTTTCCTTCAACCTAGTGGCCACATATCCTAGATTGGGGGTGGCATCTTAGCAGAAATAGTATATGCTGGATAGATTTCCCATAATTGGGTGGAAAATTGCTCTTACATATCCAATTGCTTGGATCTTCTACGTTAAAGATAAGTATTCTCTTGTATATGAATGTGCAATGCTTTTATTTGATGCTTGTGATGTTTAATCTTGTATATGCATGCTAGGTCTATGTGGATTGAGTTATTTCCATTGTATATTTTTATTTATATATTTGCACACATAATTTAAATGTATGAATTCGTAACATGACCATGGGGTGAAATTTGGAAGCCCGTAATTCATTCATATCCCCCGTCTTTTGGTTAGGTTGATGGATGGGGACATTACATTTAGCACTATAGTAGTCTTGGTACTTTTGGAGGAAAGCTTGCTTCATTTCATCCCATGTGTGGATAGTCTGTCCTCAAAGTGCCATAAACCATCTTAGTGTTTCATTCTTCAGCGTGGTAGGAAACAAATTTAAATTTTGTGCATTAGATAAATAATCATAACTACGACATAAGAAATTAAATTCAAAAAGAAAAGTGATGGGATCTTCAGAATCCAAACCATGGAAAGTGGGTAGAGTTGAAAGTTTGATTTTCTTCATTGGTGCTTCACCTATGACATTTCCAATAGGGAGTTCAAATGTGAGATTGGATCCAGTGGCTTCCACATCTGCCATAGTTTATTTTGAACTTTCTAAAACTTCCCAAAATTAAGAGTCTTCATATGCTCTTGATTCTTGTGAAGAGTCTTTTGGATCTTGGGCCATATTATGTCTTGCCTTAGATCCTAACTCACTTTTCCGAAGATGACCAATAATCATATTGTTTGTTGCTACCTCAGTGATGGTAGGTCCTTCAATTTTAGATGATGCAGATGCTGAGGATGATGCAAAGTCACTTTAAGGCTCAAATTGATGAATTTCCTATTCATGATTGTTCAACCTTAATCTTCCTAGTCTACCTCTTCCTCTTCTTCCTGCAAAATTGTTGGCAATAGGGGTACCTCTTCCTCATTAAGCTTTATAAATATTAGTTGTAGGAGTAGCTCTCCCTTCGCTACATAAATTTATTCCATGATTCATGCATTCTAAATGCCTTGGAGACAATGTCGTGAGAACTCACCTCTAGAATTTAAGGGTGAATGCATAGGTTCTTACCTCTCATCTTACCACCACCTATTACCATGTACTTCAAGTCATTTTATGAATGCAATCAGGGAATAAAACATTATGAAAATCAATATCAATTCATGTTATTGCACCTTTGACAACCTCCCCAGAAATGGCGCCAAAACATTGGTGCAAATCAATGTTCTTTTCAGAACATCAATTCCATCAAACAAATACATATCAACTAGGGTGAGTCTCTCTTTTAAATGTTGTCTGCAAATTTTATGCAGCTTTCAAAGCTTAATTCAACATATGTTTTAAAAGGATAACTTGCAAAATAAAAGAAACTCACTCCAACAAGTTAAAGACAAACTTCTTATACTCAACCACACCCTCTCAATCCCAGTCCTTAATATCTCTACATGGAATTCACAAAGGTCTCTAATTTCAATCAATTGAAAGGATCAATCAAATTAATCAAATCATAGTCCCTGGTCTTCTAAACATAGTTGAACTTAAGTCTCTAATTTTGATTGGTTATGAGAGTTTTAGACAATCTGATGTTTCAAGGAAAACAAATCACTTAATCGTGGACCAAGGATTAAACTCTGATTTACCTATTCTTAATACATGTTCCAATTCCTATGTACTCTCCAAAAAATATCTCTGTGTAACACACCACTCAACAAAATCTTGAAATCACACCTTCAAAAGTATATTCACACTTGCAAAAGAAAACTTACTTGTGAGCACAAATGCCTAAATGAAAATAGAGCATTAACATCTATGGTGTTGATAACCAATTATAAATTTTAATCCAATTCTAATTCAACCACATGGTTCAAAAAATGAAACTACACTACTGTGTTGTACTTGACCTCAGGGGACCCTCTTCTCCTCGACCAGGCACAACATGATCTAAGATCTAACTACACTAGCTCTGATCAACGCATGCGAAGATGAAATGGATAGAGAATTTTATTAATACTAAAAACATAGAGAATGTATGGAGAATAATCACAGTGTTAATACATCCAACTTGTTCTTACCTTCTATAAATGAGTCATATTTATATAGGACAAAGAGTAATGTGTCCGACTCTAAAGAGTTGGCCTTATATCAAACTACTTAACCGACTAAATGAAAAAGATAGACTTTACAAACTCCTTGATCCGAGCTTGTTCAGGATCTAGTGGCGTTCATCAAGCAGATTCCCGATCTAATCTCTAAACCCTTCCAACAAAATCGCAAGAATACGGAGGTTTGAATACATTCATGCATCCTCATGATCATCAACATTTTAAAACTGGCATCACGATCTTCAATTTAAGCAAACAAAGCACCGATCGAACATTCCTCCTCAAACTGGCCAAAATTAGTTCCTTTAAGCTATAACTATATCCATAGAAAAATATTGTTGGATCCCTCAAAAGACTAGAGCCATATCCATTATGAATTGACCAACTTGTGCAAACAATTAGATCAATCATTCCTTTGACTTGGACAGATATGCATCTCCATCTTGCACTTTAAGTAGGACCTACAACTCAATGTTAAAAAATGCCTTCTCCACCTATAAACCTACATCCAAAATCATATAGGAAATTACAAACATACTTTCCATCCAAAACCTATACAAATACATAATGCATGATAAAAAATACTCAGTGTCAAGAATATTTCCAATGGGCTTCAAAAGTGGTAGCTCAGATGTAAGTGTAATGGAAAAGGTGGTAGGAAAATGATAGAAATAATGGACAAAAATGGAGTCATTTATAACTCCCAATGCATTTACATACTCCAAACTCTATTTCAACCAAGATTTCAACTCCAAAATTGGATAAAATTTTTGACCTAAATAAGAACCATATTTTCGCCACAAATAGAAAAAAAGGTCTCAAATATGGTTGATAAGTAGGTAAAAAATATCCCTCCCTAGAAGAAGTTATTCAATTGACATTTCATATCCTATTTTAGTCCCAATATCTATAAATATAAAAACCCATATGTGTTGAAATTATGGTAAAAAAATGAGGATTTTGGCTGTAGTACTCCTTTAACTTAATAGGTAGAAATAATTATTAATTTCCATCTAAGATATTGGATAAAAGAAAACTTGACTATAATGTTCTGATTTTTTTATGGTTCAATATTAGTTTTTAACAATTTAACAATATAAGTTACTATCGCGATCACAACTAACATGTTCCCTATTATAAATGATAATCCATTTACATTTGAAAATCACAAGTTATATTCCAATTTATTAATCTTATTAAGGATAACAAGATACTCAAGTTGGCCTTGAATATGTTTTCTATCTCTTGAACTTGCATGAATTATTTGATCACAAGTAGCTAACACTTTACTATCACATATTTCTTTGCCACAATTTGCACTTTCCACTAGAAAATGGTGGCCATATGCCCAAATTGTAGGATATGTCTTTACCTTCTAGTATGAACAAGCATACACTAAAATTAATAATATTAAATACATAAATAATTATTTAACATAAACATTATAGGTATTATATAGATCTCACATATTACATAATATTCATTTGCATCCCATTCCTATGTTTAATGCATCTTCATTTGTTTGTTGTTTAAATCAAATTTATAAATATCCTCTTTCACACATGTGTTTTTAAATCAAATTTATAAATATCCTCTTTCACACATGTGTTTGTGCCTCTACACTTTATTGATCACATAGTTCTGGAGGGGTTGGAATACGAGGATTTGACCTTTTGAATATTGATATATCATCTTGCCTTTTTCTATACATCTTTCTACACATATCCACCATTTTTTTGGTTATCTCTATATTGAACAAAATGAATTTGTTTATTTTTGTCTAATTTATCAATATCTATAATGTTAGTGAAGCTAAAAATGTAACTTCCTCACCATCTTGTTTTTAGGTTTGGATCTTTTCATTTTGTTTTGAACTTGCACTTACTACACAAAGTCCCACCATATGGAAACATGCTCCTTCATTCCCATGTAGGTGAACTTGATTCTTTGAAGGTCCTCAAATTTCTTGTACTCAAATAAGTCATCCATGTCACTTATCCAATCCACTAGGGTTTATGATTTCAAACTTGCATTGTAACTTAAAATTTATACATGTGCATTTCCTCGGTCCTTAAAACCTTGAGAATTCTCATCATAGGTATTCATATTCTTGAATTTGTCCCTTTTCTTCTTTTTATCATGTCTTAGTCCTTAAAACCTATTCATGTTGTTCTATAAAAATATATGGTTCAACATTTGTTGTTGATAATTATCTACATGTGCCAAAAAATATAAGTTACTTTAGTGATCACAACTAACATGTCTCATATCATAAATGATAATCCATTTTCATTTGAAAAGCACAAATTTGAAGGACAATAGTCCAACTCGTTAAAATCCTTAAGGATGACAATATTGTCAAGTTCACCTTGAATATGTTTTATATCTCTTGAACTTGCATGAGATATTTGATCACATGCAAAAAACACTTCATTACCACATGCTTTTTAGCCATAATCCACACTCTACACTCTAAAATGATAACCATATGCCCACATTGTAGGATATAATTTGACCTTCAAGTATAAACAACCATATAATAAAGTTAATAATATTAAACTCAAAACAACGCATAAATAATTATTTAACTTAAATATCAGAAGATTTTAATCTCATATGTTTCATAATGTTCTTTTGCATCCAATTTTTATGTTCAATGCAACTTCATTTTTTTGTTGTTTAGAACCAATTTATAAATTTCCTCCTGCATCCATATGTTTGTTCACTCTATATTCCATTGATCACCTAGTTCTAGAGGGGTTGGATTATGAGGATTTGAATTTTTGAATCCTCATATATCCCTTTGTCATTTTTTATGCATCTTGTCACACATATCTACTCATTTTTTTGCTTGTCTCTATATTGAACAAAATAAATTATTTATTTTGTCAAATTCATCAATATCTATAATGTTAGTTAAACTTTGGCATGTAAAATCCTAAACTTCTTGTTTTAGGTTTGATTCTTTTCCTTCTTCCTTCATTCCCTTGGTAGTAAACTTCATTCTTTGAGGGTCCTCAAAGTTCTTGTTCTAAAAGAAATGAATCTTCTCACTTATCCAATCCACCAAGGTCTTCGATTTCCAACTTGCATCATAAATCAAACTTCTACATGTGCATTTTGTTGGTTTAAAACCTTTAGAATTTTCATTCCTAGGTCTTCATATCAGTCATTTTTTCCTTCTGCTTCTTTTGATTAAATTTATAATTATTCTTCTATATCTCCATTTGTTTGGTCTCTAAGTCTTATATATGCTTTCTCAACTCTATGAGTTTTTTTGTTTAGGTAGACTTGTCCTTCCATCCTTATGTCCCATATTGAAAATCACCATTATGGATCAAATAGAAAATGTTGTTGTATGAAGTACTCCATACTACCATGATCATTTTCACCTTAAAGTGTCTCCCTATATTTGGGTCAGGGTGTCATTTCTCAATTGCTTGTAGTATGACCAACATTTTTTTCCAATATATGGGTTTGAGTAAGTTCTATCCTTTACGTTGGAGGCTATAGGTAGGGGTACTTCTTGCACTAAAACTACAACAATTCCATGCCACATAACATTGCCCTCCATAACGCTTCTAAAGGCTCCTATGTCTATGTAGTAGCAAAAGTTGACACCTTTACAATTGGATGAAAGAAAAGACATGATCCACTTGTGGACAGGAAGCACGAGGGGGACATAAGTTCGAATGAATGTGTCGGCTCTGTTATGATGGAAGCATAAAAAATAGAATAAGCAAGCAAGATTACACTATGCAGATAAACACAAATACGCACAGACAATATGCAGGAATGTGAACTGTATCTCATTTACTGGATGTAAAAGATCATGACTGATAAGTTGTATATTACAATAGTTTACAAGCTTATATAAATAGTGTTGAGACATTTGGGTGCCTTCCCGTTACATTCAGTTACAAAGAAGTTATAACGATTCGATAGTTCAACCATTATAGTCGACTGGAAGACAGAGAGACGGTTGTTGATGTTCCACAGTCGCAAGGCGCAAGATGGTGTTGCGCAAGTCGCAAGTTGATGCTACATGTCGATGTTGTGAAACTGTGAGGTTGTTGAACATGTCAAAGTCAGAACTTGTCAGATTTGTGTCGATGACGATGACTTGTCACTGTAGATGTTGGCATTCGACAACAATGCCAGCTACAATATGGATTATACCTCCTTCCTTAAGAAACAATGGTCCCCATTGTTTGCTCGTGAAGGTGAGGAAACTTGTCGGTCAATTCAGTAGAAGAGTACCACTTTCCTTGTGCTGGGATCTATCCTTCTTTAACAACCTGAAACAAGGGAATGGTGTTCGTCCTTGTATGGCATACTTGTCGTCCCAAAATAGTGTCGCAAGGAAGAAGCTCCTAAACATCTGAATGGATTTCGTCGGGATCTGCTGGCTACAAGTCGTTCTGTTCCAATAGTGGTGCATGGTATGGTCGAAGTAGATCTATGTTGAATACTGGATGAAGTCCCAAGCATGCAAGAATTTTGAGTTGGAAAGCGTTTTCTCCAATCTGTTGAAGAATACTGTATGGACCATATCGCAAAGGTTTCAACTTCTTGAATGGGCTAGTGAAGCGTTCCTTCTTAAGATGTAACCAGAACTTATCCCAAATTTGGAATGAATGAGGGATACGATGTTTATCGTGTCAGGCCTTAGATTTCGTGTTTTCTCTGTGCAACATTTCCTGTGCTTGTCGCTGGATGTCGCATATTTGATCTCAAAACTTGGTTGCTTTGTCAACTTCTCGCTGGTTATGGTCGATGTCGTTCGACTGTGTCAAGGAGATGATCAAGTCGATAGGAGTTGAGGGTTGAAATCCATAATAGATCTCAAATGGACTCTTTCCCGTAGAGCTATGTTGAGCACGATTATAGCTGTGTTGTTTGTATGGAAGACTGACATCCCATGTTCATCAATGCTTGTGGTTGTACATGCGAAGCAGTTGTATGAGAAAGCGATTAACAACTTTCGTCTGTTTGTCGGCCTGAGGATGGAAAGATGTCAACAATGAGAGTCTTGTGTATAACCACTGCCAAATATATTCCAAAATATGCTGATAAATATGGCATCTCGGTCAGAGATAATGGTTGTTGGTAAACCATATTGTTTCCAGACATGTTCGAAGAAGAGCTGCGCGGTCTTCTACATTGTAGTCGTCTTCTTGCATGGAATGAGAATGACCATCTTGGAAACTCTGTCGACTACTACTAAGATTGCATCATGTTGATTTTTGGTAGTAGGATATCCTATCAAGTATTCCATAGAAATAGATTCCCATGGCCGACTAGGAACTAGAAAAGGTGTGTATAATCGCTGTCGTCGATTAGGCGGTTTAGTAATGGCACAAACCACCCATGATCGAATGTACTTGTTGACATCGGTTTTAAGTGAAGGCCAAAAGAAATACTTCTGGAGAATAGCAAGGGTCTTTGCTACTCTAAAATGTCATGCGGTCTTGTTGTAGTGCGCATCCCAAATGAGCTGCTATCGGTGCTCACCTGTTGGTACAAAAAGTTGTCCGAGCTTGTATAGAAAGGTATCCTTAAGGAAATAGTCGGTGGTCGATGACATGTTAGTATGAAGCTGTCGATAGACTGTTGAAAAGCCGATGTCTTCTTGATGCAACTGAGGCCAAGTAGTGGTGTCATATCCCTGCATACTCATCACTGTGAAAAGGAGAGTAATAGGTGGTCGACTAAGACAATCGGCAGCAGCGTTAGCTTTACCTTTTTGATACTTAATCGCCAACTGGAATTGTTGTAGGTAATTAATCCACATAAACTGTCTGGTTGTCTACAATTTTGACTGGGTTGGAGTGAACTGTAGAGGCTTATGGTCAGTGAGAATGACCATTTCCTTGCCAAGGATGTAATGCCTCCATTGCTTCTGATCTTACACAATGGGGTACAGTTCTTTTTCGTATGTTAAATATATTCTATATGTGTCATTAAAAGTTTCGGAATGAAAAGCGACTGGGTGACTAGACTCAGTGATCACTGTGCCCAAGGCATAGTCTGATGCGTCTATCTCAATCTCAAAGAGCTGATGCAAATCAGGTAACACAAGTACTGGTGTAGTGCAGAGCTTGTTGAAAGTTGCTTGTTGTGTCAATTTCCAATTAAAGATAGTTTTCCCATTTCCTTTCATCAACTATTTCTGTTAAGATTTAATATGCTAAGACAGAAAATATTAGCATTGCATTCCATTTCACAACAATAGCATATACAGGATCACTGAAAGAACAACAAGCACAACATAAACACAAGAGACACAGATTTATCCTGGGAAACCCTCATGGGGTAGAAAACCCAGCAAAGCTTCCTCAATATAGATGACTAGCAAATACAAAGATGTAATCCACAACCATGAGCTCCTTCTCCTCCATAGCAGATCTCTCTCTTACTTATGCGCTAATCACAAGTGAGTGAATGTGTATTAAATGAGGAACACACCTCCTCTATTTATACGCAACTCCGACTTGTCTTTTACACAAGCTAGGTCGGCCCCAACTTAACCACTTTACATAATGTGACAGGGCCGGCCCCACTAGGGTTGTCTAATAACCCTTTAACCCACATAACACATATAGGGCCGACCCCCACTAGGGAAGTCTAATAACCCAAGTTACCACGGAGGAATAAACATCTCCAGATACATGACAAAGTCCCATCAGAGGAATGAAACATCTCCAGAATAATAAAATACAAATATAATATTCTTAGAAGTTACAATATTTCAACACTCCCCCTTAACGAGAAGGATATTATAACAACATTTGCAGGAGCAAGGAGTCATCAACATCATACATGATACATCTATATATCATTGGAAGCTTTCTCAACATCATCAATAACTCAAGTAGTTACTGGAACATCAACATCTTTAGTACTGATTCTTCATCTTCTGCAGCACTCGAACAGCTACAGCAACATCAACATCAACAACTGGATCCTCACGATCATCAGCATCATCATCACACGATCATCAGCATCGTCATCACACAATCATTAGCATCGTCATCTAGCTCATCATGATCAGCAGCATCGTCATCTAGATCATCACGATCGGTGGCATCGTCATCTATACCATCACGATCAACAGCATCGTCATCTAGATCATCATGATCAACAACATCATCATCTAGATCATCATGATCAGCAGCATCGTCATCTAGACCATCACGATTAGCAGCATCGTCATCACAATAGCATCAACCAGATCCTCTTGATCAACAGCACAATGGCAGCATACCCTGCAACACACATGATATATTTAAGACACCATATCATGACTTGGGACGATGCAGTCCACTCGTCAACTTAGACAAAGTCTAAGGACCACCTCTCGAAGACATCTGTTTGCGGATCTGTTTTAGGACTGAAGTCCAGGGATGATGCAATCCTCTCACTCTCGGAGACATCTGTCTGCGGATCAGTTTAGGACTGAAGTCCAGGGATGATACAATCCTCTCACTCTCGGAGACATCTATCTGCGGATCAGTTTAGGACTGAAGTCCAGGGATGATACAATCCCCTCACTCTCGGAGACATCTATCTGCGGATCAGTTTAGGACTAAAGTCCAGGGATGATACAATCCTCTCACTCTCAGAGACATCTGTCTGTGGATCAGTTTAGGACTGAAGTCCAGGGATGATACAATCCTCTCACTCTCGGAGACATCTATCTATGGATCAATTTAGGACTGAAGTCTAGGGATGATACAATCCCCTCACTCTCGGAGACATCTGTCTGTGGATCAGTTTAGGACTGAAGTCCAGGGATGATACAATCCTCTCACTCTCGAAGACATCTGTCTGCGGATCAGTTTAGGACTGAAGTCCAGGGATGATACAATCCTCTCACTCTCGGAGACATCTATTTGCGGATCAGTTTAGGACTGAAGTCCAGGGATGATACAATCCCCTCACTCTCAGAGACATTTGTCTGTGGATCAGTTTAGGATTGAAGTCCAAGGATGATACAATCCCCTCTCTCTCGGAGACATTTGTCTGCAGATCAGTTTAGGAATGAAGTCCAGGGATGATACAATCCTCTCTTGTCCATTTTGAACTAGTGGTTCTGGGATGATGCAATCCCCAACACGTACATTTTGAACCAAGCGTTCAGGGACGATGCAGTCCTATCACATCCACTAGGGACCATACAATGACCTCATCGTCAGAACAGGTAGCCTCATCATCGATACAAGTATCCACATCAATATAGTATCCATATCATCGACACAAGTATCCTCATCATCGATACAAGTATCCATATCATTGACACAAGTATCCTCATCATCGATACAAGTATCCATATCATCGACACAAGTATCCTCATCATCGATACAAGTATCCATATCACAAGTATCCTCATAATCGATACAAGTATCCTCAATATAGGCAATCTCATCATCGATATAGGTATCCACATCAACACCAGTATCCAAATATCATCATCGACCACATAACTCCCCCTTTTGAGGAGGGTCCTTCTGAACTACACCTAGCTTGTCTTGAAAATACTCAAACTCTTCTCCAGACAGAGGTTTGCTCAATACATCAGCAACTTGTTCGTTAGTGCTCACATACTCGAGCTTGATAGCTCCTTTCTGCACCATATCCTGTATATAGAAATATCGGATCTCTACGTGATTTGACTTATCATGGAACACTGGATTCTCTGTCATCTTGATACAACTCTAGTTGTCACACAGGATCACAGTGGAGTCCATCTCTAAGTCAAACAATCCTGATAACAAATTCCAAAGCCATGCCGCTTCACAACTAGCAGAGCAAGCAACTATATATTCCGCTTCAGCTATGCTGAGAGCCACACTAGACTGCTTCCTGCTAAAATCGTGAGATCATGGCAGATCCCAGACAATAACATCTGCCCGATGTGCTCTTCCTATCTAATACACTTCTTTCCCAATCAACATCTGTGTAGCCATACAATCTGAAGTCATGATCTCCAAGATAATGTAGACCAAAGTCTATCGTACCCTTTAGGTACCTCATCACCTGCTTTGCAGCTATCAGGTGAACACATCTAGTTTCCACTAGATACTGACTCAAGGTGTTCACAGTAAAACATATATCTGGCCTGGTGTTTGTTAGATACATCAATGACCCAATAATATGTCTATATAGAGTTATATTCATTAACTCTAATGAGTCATCCGTCAACAACTTCAAGTTGGAATCCATGAGAGTGGCCATGGTTGTACATTCCAACATATCAAATCTTATCAAGATTTTTACAGCAAACTTTCCCTGGTTGAGAAAGATTCCTTCTGAGCCTTGCCATACTTCCATACCTAGGAGGTGATGTATCAATCCGAGATCTTTCATCTCAAATTCTGTAGCTAGCTTCTTCTTTCTTTCCATGATCTGTTTCTCATTCCCTGTCAGAAAGAGATCATCCACATACAATAATAGTATCATCCATAACCTTAAGGTAAAGGTTAGGATCAACTTTACTTCTGGTAAATCCCAAGATTGTCAAGAAACTGTCAATTCTCCCTCTGTGACTGAACATCATTCACACTTTGTATTGAGTGATCTTCTACATATCTATCTATTCCATCTCCCGTCAGATGGGTCTACTGATATGAGCCTCAAGATCATTCAAACTCTATGGTGAGTTCCTTCTTGCATTAATCTAAGAGAGGAATGTCATCTAAATATATACACCATCTTCAACCTTGTATCAAAGGTTGAAATCCGCATCACCCATGGTGATCATTAAGCTCATCAAATGACTATCGATCCTGGGTACCCGTATAGAGCTTTCTTCAATTTAATACTGGGAGTTTTCTCGATTCACACTTTTTCTCCAATTACACCATTAAGAGAATGGTCTTATCTAGCCACTTGGAGCAAACAGCTCGTCATTATCCTCTTCCTCTTTCTAAGAGAATCTTCTAGCCACAAGCCTTCTATAGCATCTTTGATTTGTAAGTCTTCTTGTTGAACATCCATCACTTGTTCGATGTTCATCATTCTTCATGATCTTTTCTACAAATCAAATTTAATTACATGATTAGTAATACTTCATAATCATCAAATCATGTTGACATGATAACCTTTTATGCATACAAATATGATTCACATGGTTATGCAACTATTTTGACCAATACTTTGGCACGACACTTTTCCATATCTTGTATGCATACAGTGGTTATCTAGATGCCTTCCATCTCTACTAGACCATACTATCGAGAGTGTGCACAGCTCTTAGCATGTCAACAAAGAGGTTTCATTCTAGACAAGCAACAATGGAATGTTTGTCCAACTTACCAATCATATGCATATTACTAGTATATTGTTCAATGTTGTATGAATACTTAGCATGATATATTATAGGAATACAAATATGCATACAACTATTATGAGCAATATCATAGACTATTCAATAATTCAAATAACAATTCAAATACTTATCTTTTTATGTCTTGTGAGTTTTCTTCCTTCTTGGTCTCTACTTCCCTTCCATGTCATGAGCTTCTATCCATCCTTGACCACTATGCATGCTTAAGTGTGCACTAGTGTCATCATCATGATCTCATACATAATCATACATTCATTAGTATAAGCTCAATATTATCACACCATTATGATTCTATGTAATCTTGAATATGTATGGTCATGATCATTCAATACATGGATATACTATGATCCTAGCACAAAGTAGGATTCTAACTTGACATAGGAAAACATACCTCGTAAGTAGAGATTCTATGTGGTCAAACATTATGGATGAGTCTTTGTCTTCATGTCATCATGGTCATAGAACTTGATTTGTATTTCTTGATGTACCTGTATCTTGTTAGCAGACAGCATCATCCTCATACAACACCACAGGTGCATTAGTACAATCATAAGTATCATAACCCTAATCAATAAATGTATTCTATCATTCCAATGCATTCTTACTTTTACTAGGGTAATAAGACAAGTCTAACATTAATCAAGATTGTACTAACCTAAATAATATGAAGACAAACATAAACTTAATCATGAACATATTTCAACACATACCTGTATCTCCTCAAGTCATACCTGTCAGGATTGATTTTAACCCAATCCACTTTGATTTGCTGAAATTGGATCTGGAGTTGGATTAGGGTTTGTTAGAGAAACCCTAAAAATTCAAACTTTGAATTTCACACTTCTGAATGGATGGAAAGATGCGCCTTGCTGAGTTGATCAAGCTAGCATACTTCAATTTTGAAATCTCCAAAATTTGACCCCTCAAAATTGCCTTTGAAACTTCTGGATCTTCTAGACATGATCCGGAACTAGGGTTTGATGAATCCCACCCTTCTGCCCAATCAAAAAGTTCGATCCAAAGCTCTAAACTTCGATTTTTCTGAGGAGCTTCCAGCCGTGGTCACAGACTTCAAAAATTTCAACTTTTGCAGAAGCCCTAATTTTTCCACCTTTCTGATGAAAATCCTGAACTAGGGTTTAATCAAGCCCACCCTTCTGAACAACCAAAAAATTCGATCTTGGTCTCTAAATTTCGATTTTGATGAGGATCATTCATCCATGGACTCCGATTCCAAAAATTTCAACTTTCTCTGAAACCCTAATTTCCCACAGTAGTGACGATTCGAGAATGAAGGTGCTCAAAATCCAAATCTGTTTTGACAGAAATATTCACCTGATTGTTTCTGGTGTAACTATGAAATTACGAATCCACAGGGTCTGAAACTTCTTCCTGTGGTATCCTGACCTGTCCTCTTTCCATCCCCATAGGTCTGACCTCAATTGGATTCTCTGAGAGATATTTATGCCAAGTGTCGTAACATGACCTGTTTATGGGATAAAACAGGAGAGAGAACTTGTACGGCATGCCACGTGTCGTTGGTTCAACTTCGGCCTCTGAAAAGTTACCCGAGAAACTATATTCCGTGCTCTACCTGTAAATTTTTACAAAATTTCATTTGGAGCTTCCTAGCCCAAGTTGTGACCTTTTTTCCTAGGTCACTTGTTTATGACTGAGATCTGGAAGAGGCAGAAACCCTAATTTGTACTGATCATAAATCACAAAGTAAAACGAATCCAAGGATGTCCTTTGGACACAAGGCACATGGGGATGTTATCTACTACTTGTAAAGGTTTCAGATCCTTAACCTTCGCCAAAATGGATTTATAGAGAAAGTTCCACGATGACTGGTGTTTGCTATATAAACCCTAACCTTCAAATTGTCGCAAGTGAAGCAAGTGTCGTAAGTGCCATACATTGCCTTCCTTCAGGTTAGCTCTGATACCATGTTAAGATTTAATATGCTAAGACAGAAAATATCAGAATTGCATTCCATTTCACAACAATATCATATACAGGATCATTGAAAGAACAACAAGCACAACATAAACACAAGAGACACAGATTTATCCTGGGAAACCCTCATGGGGTAGAAAACCCAGCAAATCTTCCTCAATATAGATGACCAACAAATACAAAGATGTAATCCAAAACCATGAGCTCCTTCTCCTCCATAGCAGATCTCTCTCTGACTTATGCACTAATCACAAGTGAGTGAATGTGTGTTAAATGAGGAACACACCTCCTCCATTTATACACAACTCCGACTTGTATTTTACACAAGCTAGGTCGGCCCCAACTTAACCACTTTACATAATGTGACAGGGTTGACCCCACTAGGGTGGTCTAATAACCCTTTAAACCATATAACACATATAGGTCCGACCCCCACTAGGGAAGTCTAATAACCCAAGTTACCACGGAGGAATAAACATCTCCAGATACATGACAAAGTCCCATTGGAGGAATGAAACATCTCCGGAATAATAAAATACAAATACAATATTCTTAGAAGTTACAATATTTCAACAGATTCAAGGGCCAGGCTATGTGACTGAAGTTGAGTATGAATCGTCGATAGAAATTATCCAAACCAAGAAAACTTTGTAGTTCTTGAATGCTTCGAGGAATGGGCCAATATTTGAGAATTTATATTTTTTCTGGGTCAACATGAATGCCTGCAGATTCAATTACAAACCCCAAATAGTTGATGTTTTTCATCGCAAAGGAACACTTTTCCATGTTCAAGTAGAGTCGATGTTGCTGGAGAGTGTCAAGGACTTGCTGAAGCTGTCTAACATGTTCTTCCCATGTTCAACTGAAAATCAATATGTCGTCAAGATAGACAATGACTCATTTGCCAATGAAAGGTCAAAGAATGTTATCCATGTATCGCAAGAAGGTTGCAGGTGCATTGGTTAAGCCGAAAGGCATGACGAACCATTCAAACAATCCTTCCTTGGTCTTCAAAGCAGTTTTCTATACATCTAAGGGCTCGATTGGAATCTGATGGTATCCCGACTTGAGTTTGAGCTTAGTAAATAATTTATCACCTTCCAGATAGTCGATGAGCTCGTCTATCCACGGCAGAGGGTACCGGTTCTTCACCGATATTTTGTTGAGTGCCATGTAGTCGATGCACATGCTTCAAGTCCCATCTTTCTTCGGAACGAGGACAAATGGGATTCCACAAGGGGAGGAGCTGGGTCGGATATGGCCTTTGTCAATCAAATCTTGGATTTGTCTGCGAATCTCTTCCTTTTCAAGAATGGATCTTCTATAAACAAATGTGTTAGGAAAAGAAGAAACAGGAGTAAGTTCAATAGAGTGTTTTACCTGATAATGTAGAGGCACTTCGTCTAGAAACTGAAATAGGTTATGGTACTCATCAAGGATATTGTCGATCTGCTGCTTCTGTCGGGAGATGCATTGGTCGGTGACTTGACTAGTTGCTGCATTCATCCTAGAATGTTGTAGATTTATCATAATTAATGTGAACTTATGAGCATGATTGTTGATATTCTTTGTCTATTTCACAGATATTGTTAGCACTAAAGTTGAACCTAGACTACAAGGGTTCAAGTTTAAATAAATCTTGAAATTAAAAGAACTTAACTAGAAAATGAATTTATGGAATTCGCTGGTAAATGAATATATGACAGAAATCAAACAACTCAGAAATCAGGTAACAGGGGGTATATCTGGTTTCAGTATTTAAACATTGACAAAAGATGACTGTGAGTATGACTTTATGAATATAAAATCTCAGGCTCTATTTCAGAACATTGGACATAGTTATATGCTAATCAAAAGAATCATAGTATAAAATGTTAAGATCATACATAGACAAGGTAATGATAACATATACTTCATTAATTAAAGTAGAGAAGGCTCATAGATCATAATCAATTCCAAAAACAGTCATTTCTTATAAATATAACATAAAAAACCATATACATGCCTGTAAATGCAAACTCACAATCTGACTTCCATCATACGTTCAAAGTTCCAACCCCTTTTTACTTCATTACTAACTGATATATATACAAAAAAGTCTAAAGTAGTTTCTAGATCCTACTTTTATGGATCGAATCCTCTCAAAATAGTAAAGTTTCAACTTTGATCTTTTAAAATATAACATAGTCAAAATAAACAACAAAAACTACTATTTACCAGCTACCGAATCACTAATTAAACTATCTTAGGCTATCAACATCTAGATGCTTCTAGAAGACTCTGCCAAAATAGTCAAGTCATCAAGAACCTGAGATCTCCTTCGTAGCCTGGTGTATTCTGCATCCTCATTCTTTTTCTAACCCTGGAATTATTTGACTTGATTCTTCATTTCTTCCCACTACTTCTGAATCACCTTCTTCTTCAATATATATTCTTGGACACTAGAACCAGTTTCTTATAGTCAGCATCTTTTTTTCCTAGGTCTTCTCATAACCTTTTATTTTCCAACATCAAATTTTCATTGATATCCTATAAGTATTTGTACTTCTCTTTATAAGACTGCAAGCTTTTTCTAACCTGATCCAATTCTGTAGTTACTTCAACATCTTCTACATCCATTGATACATCCTCCATTTGCAAAGGTTTTGATTTTGACATATTTTCATTATCAGGAAGAGTCTGCTTGTTCACAAAGAATGCTTCTGGTATATGACCTAAATTCCCTTGGAGTTCAACAAAATTTCCATCTTCAGAAACATATCCATTAGGTCCCTGTATATCTTTTTCATAATCAGAGTCATTGATAGCAATGATTTCATTACATGTCACAAACTTCTTCATCAACCCTATTTCTGCATCAAGCTTGCTTCTAGATCTAGTTCTCGGCTTCAAGTCTAATTGCTCTGTATCTAGGGTTTTAAACTTTTCACTTTTATTCACAACGAGAATTCTTACAACCATACTAAGCATATTTGATTCCTCTTCACTAGACTGTTTGGCTAATTGCTTATCTTCATTTGCAACCGGTTTGATCTGCTCTACTTCAATCTGTCTCTCAGGCTCCGTTGTTTGCACCTGTTTGCTTAATTGTTTTGACTCTTTACCTTTTGATTTAACCAGCTTCTTTTTCTTCTTAACCTCAAACCATGATTCAAGAATGAAACTATCCCAATTTTTCCCAGCCTGGTTCAAATGCAAGAGTACCAATAACTTGATAAGACCTTGATGAAAAATAGAACGAGTTGTATGTTGTGGATGATTTTGAACAAACAAAATCATTCTTTGTAGACTCTTTAGCAGATAATAGGGAAAATTTAACTTGTTACTTCCATTTAAATGCATCAGTAACCGAAGGTGACATCTCAAGACTCTGTCATAATGACCATCACAAGAAATATAGTTCTGGAGCATTTCTAAAGGGATTCGCCAGTTAGGTTTTAGCTTGCTGATATGCACACCATTTTTCCAATTTAACCTTTTGAACCCTGGTAGCAGAAATTCACTATAATCCCCTTCAAATTCCTACTGTTTGAACCATCTTTCACCTTCTGTTGGGACACCAATAACTTCTGAAATTACCTGCGACTTTGAAGGTTTGAAAATCAACCCATCCATCTTTATAATTTTTAATGAAATCTCTGGTTACCTGTAAGTTATAACCTTGCAATTTCTTGCAGAAAACCATCCGCCCTGCTTCTTTCATCAATTGCGTTGATTTAGGAAACTGCTTGATCCATTCAATGTTATCAGGCTCAAGTCTATAGATGAGACCACTTGGTTTCTTCTTTATATGACTTTGTGAACTCTCCTCCATGTTTACCATAAACGAATGCAATGCACAGCAAAATAGAGCTAACCCTAAACTACAGGGTTCCTTTCAATGCCGAGTAGCTCTGTTCACCGAACTTAATGCATTTGATGTCTTGAAAGCTATGCACATAACCCTGCACTAACTATTTGATAGCTGGAATATATGTATGACTGCCACAACTTATTGGAAGTACAATTTGCAAGAAAAATCACAATCCATCAACAATCATAATATATTAAACCCAACATATAAAACTTGACCTGCTTATCGATAATGATCATTCATTTTCCATTAGTGGCAGCATTATTAAATTTGAAATTTTAGGATATGCTACCAAGTCACATCTAATCAAAAGGAATCACATTAACACTTTCAAATATATTTGAAATGGTTTTGTATTTGAGAAATAAAACCCTTCTTTGAAAATGAGAATGAAAGAAGAGCCTTATCTTTCTTTTAATTATGGAAAATTCAATAAAAACCAACTAAGGAAAAATCTAAAAATAAGAAAAATGGACAAATGAAAAATAAGAAAGGTGATTATAATGGTGATAACTAGATAAAAGTGAAAATAATCCAAGGAACAATCCTAGAGATAATAGATATCATTGAGACCGTTGATGTGGGTCATCATTCTAGTATGTTGTACAGTTGATTGTGAATTCTAGCAATCACCTTCTGCAGTCGTGACCAGTAGCTTCCATGACAATCCCATTGATAAAGGATTCCCAATCAGGGAATTGGCAACAGAGAGGGGTACCACGTCGCAAAGTACTTCATCTTCAAAAGGATTTATGAAGTAAGCAAGCTTGCATTGTCGAGCGATCCTTAGCTCTTGTCCATCCTTCATCCAACCGATGTTGTAAGGCTGAGGATGTGGAGTGGTAACAAGACCTAGTTTCTTCACAAGTTCTTCAGAAACAAAGTTCTTCTGGCTCCCATTGTCCACAATCAAATGTAATGGATTGTTTTGAACCCATATCTGGGTATGGAACAAGCGCTCTCGTTCCTCCTCGTCGATGATAGTCGAGGCTGCTGGAGTTGTCAATGTCAAAAGAGTCGTTGCTTCTGGGTTGGACTCTACCACAGTCTTTTCAAACGCGTCAGAGGTCGACACTTTTTCCAAAAAGGTCTTACGAGCTTTGCATTCAAACGTATCATGCCAAGATGAGTGATGGTAGTCGCACCATTTCCCGGTCGGTTGCTTGCTACATTCCCTTCTGCGAAAAGGCTTTTTGTCGTGATCTGACTTTGGTGGAGTTGGATAAGAAGGTTTCGATTTGTCGAATTTGGGTGATGTCTTCTTGTGAGGTGGTCGTCCTAATGTCGGCTTTGTTGCGAAATGTGCTTTTCTCTTCTTCTTGGTTTCAAGTTTGCTGGCATAGTGGAATGCATCCGCAAGTGTATTGATTGTCAGAAACTCCATCTCCTATTGAATGTACTGGGATAAACTGCTAATGTACTTTAGAACAAGCAATTTTTCTTCTTCTTGGACACTAAGTGTAGCCATGAGTCGATACAATTTGTCAGTGTAACTATGTACGGACTGGTCTTTCCATTTCCTTAGCTAGTTCCACTTCTTATAATGCTTCTCAAGATACTTGTGTAGGTAAAACTCCTTTCGGAAGTATTTGACAAATTTATCCCATGTGTCGATGGGGTCTCCGCTTTTCTCCATATTTGTCAAACGATTATCCTACCAGTAGTGCACAAATGTTGACATCTTTAAGGATACAATGGTGATCTTTTCGACTTCTGAGAGTTGATTCACAAAGTAATAAGACTCCAATTGTTGTACCCAATTGTCAACAGATTCCGCGTCAATCTTACCTTCAAGATTCAGTATGTCCAAATTCGTTTGTACTTTGAAGGGGATGATTTTTTTGTAGTTAGTTCTCGTCGAAAATTATCTTGATGTCGAAGCAAATCGCATGAGAATCTCATTGAACTGGGAGAACATCTCAGTTCGTTGTCGAGTCAGCACTTGCTATATGAGCTGTTGTGTCTCGTTGATTGCATGTATTTCTCTTGTTTCTTCTTCCATTTTATGAGGTAGTGTCTGTTTGGATTGCTGAGTCTACGAGCGTGTTTGAACCGACATAAGTTAGGTAACTTCGATGGAAGTGTCTACGCAAAAATTAAGCATGAACAAAGCTGATGCGCTCTGACGAAGCTTTGAAGGACCAGGGATATGATTCTGCTCTGATACCAATGATCCACTCACGGCCAGGAAGCATGAGGGGGAAAACAGTTCAACTAAATGAGTCGGATTTGTTATGACGGAAGAATAAGAAATAGAAATATTAAGAAGGATTACACTACGTAGATAAACACAAATATGCACAAAAAATATGCAGGAATGCGAACTGTATCTCTATTACTGGATGTAAAATATCATGACTAATAAGTTGTATATTACAATAGTTTACAATCTTATATAAAGAGTGCTGATACGTTTGGATGCCTTCCCGTTATGGTCAGTTACAAATAAGTTATAACGGTTTGACATTTCAACCGTTACAGTCAACTGGAAGATAGAGAGATGGTTTGTCGACGTTCGACATTCGCAAGGTGCAAGACGGTGTTGCTTAAGTCGCAGGTCGAAAAAATATTCAAACTAATGCAAGGAATGAAAATATTTGATGCAGGATTGTTTTGACTTGGAGGGAAAGGGAGCATGAGGCCATGGAAAGGTTTGCCATGGGGGATCCACTCACCTTAAATGCATTACGAAGGTGTGGGATTCTCAAGTTCTTTCGTACAACCAATATGCGTGTGCAAACACACCTACTCCAAATTACTGTAAACTATTGGGATGTCGATCATGGGATGTTCAATATCCAAGGTGAGATGTTGGAAATCACCATTGAGTACATCTACTTCATCACTGGCTTGTCTCGACAGGGTGAGGTCGTAAACCTCAAAGGAACATTTAGGGGATTCGGTGCCCTATCTATCCAGGACTATATCAACACATTCTATGTGGTTGGCACCAATAAAAGTGGGATCCAAGTACCGATTCGCCAAATAGATAGCTTCCCGTTAAAGGTAATCCTGAATACCATAAACAGGATCGGGGGAACTGTAGCTCAACACTTGGCCTCGAGGAACTATATGCAAATAGGTGTTGAATGCCTAAGGAGTGCCATATTTCACTGGAGCTCAAGGCTACTAGTCAACATGAAGCAACAATTGAAAAAATGCAAGACAAGAAGAAAGAAGAAATTTGGATATGGAAGTATATTATGCTCTTTCTTCTTCTTCGAGAGTCCTCGTTTTGAGTCTGAAGATGGCTCTACCAGCATTGAAACCCCGCGAGCCGCTGATGACTCTGTGGGGTGATATACTTTTGCATCAGGGTGGACGCGAAACAAGATTATCATACTCTGATGATGACTATCTAGGGTGGTGGAGCTTCCAAGTACCAATTCTCGAGCAGTTTCCATATGTAGGGATGGATTTCTGAGGAGATTCAGAGCTCATGCTGCCTCCAGGGGCAGCCTGGGGTGAGATAGGTACCACAATGTTTTTTTTTTTTAAGTTATAAATTTTTTCTGTCTTTTATATATATGATTTTTATGATGAGTAAGAGTAACTGAAAAAATGTAATGTATGCAAATGTGGGGCCGACGAGACCCATTGGACATCCGAGGACATATGTATGACCAACCGATCCTAGTATCCCAGGAAACATGTTGAGGACTTTTGAGGGAAAGATGAGTCAGCTGAATCATGATATCTCTACCTATCGGATAGAGCGCATGTCGTTTGATATGCAGGAGCATGTCGTAGGGGTGCCCCCAGCTTGGATTAGATTACTTACGAAAGTAGCCACGCTGTTCATATGTTACAGGGAGGCCGTAGCGGAGCTAGCTAAGGCTCCTCCCTCTCCATAGGGAGAATGACACATATTATTATTTTTTAGCCTATTTACACCCTTTTTGTATATTTTGATAGTGGATAACTCAGAATCATATGTATTTTTTGGACCATATATATATATACAATAGTGATTATATACATGCGTGCTTATGTGTTTTAAATGTTATTATGTGTGATAAAAATGACAATCAAGGACATAATTTGCAAATGAATCTCTAATGCACTTAAATTCCTTGAAATATGTTGATATGTAATGAAATCAAAATGTCTTTCAAGAAACCTAACTCACAAAAACTGACATAACAAAGAAGGATCATGAACCTTGTACTCACCTGAAAACTGAAGTACTACTAATTGCAAATCAAGTCGTACCTTCGAATTGAAATGCTGTGATGAATAACATCTTGGAGTAACTATATGACTGCACTATACTCAGTTGTTAATTTTTCAGAATTTACTTCAATCTGATCTAGGATCTTAACTAAGAGAACAACATATCTACAGCATATCAATCATGGACACAATAATGCAAGCACACAAGAGACACAGAGTTTACTTGGGGAAAACCATAAAGGTGAAAAACCCCAATAACTTCCTCAGAGATAGATAGAGCAATGATACAACCCAAGCATAAGAGATAGACATCTCCCAGCAGCATCTTCTCCTCCTCCACAAGTGCGCCACTCTCCCGAGAGTGTGAGAGAGAATAGAATAATGAAATAGAGTGCCTCCCACACTCTATTTATACTTGACTTGACTTGCCTAATAACCTTTACTAGGTCGGCCTTAACTTAACCACATAACATAATGTTGACTGGGCCGACACCCAATAGGGTGGTCTAACCCTTTGACCCACATGGCCGACCCCCAATAGGGTGGTCTAATAACCCTTTGACCCACATGACTTATATAGGGCCGACCCCAACAAGGTGGTCTAATAACCCATCAAGTATAAGTTACAACACTTACAATATAAATGACGACACTTTTGTATAGAGGAATAATAACATCTCTATAGGAATACAAATACTTCCGTATAGAGGAATAATACCATCTCTATAGGAGTACAATATACATATATGAAATACATTCCGAAGTTACATATACATCAACACTCCCTCTTAACTAGGAAGGTATTTCTCGACACAGATCATCTAGCACAAGTCTTCTTCTCTGGATCATCGTCATCGATGAATCATCCTCGAATCATCGTCATCGTCAATGCTGCTGCTATCTCAATCAATCTATGAATCTACTCGTCATAGGGAGTTCTACAGAGCTAGCCCTTTTTCATGCTGGATGTAGGCACACCACCTGCAGGTCTTCATCATCAATGGCCATACTGTGGATCCCAGGATTGATTACGTGCGTCAACAAAACCTAGCATAGACTATAGTTTCTTTTACATGTTGACCTTCACAAAACCTACTCAGAGCATCCCAGGATGTTACGAGCAAACCACTCTACCTATGTGGATCTCGATAGAGCATCCCAGGCTGTTACGAGCACACCGCTCTACCTGTCCGGATTTTAAAGGATCTTTTCTATGTGAACTTTCACAAAACCTACTCAGAGCATCCCAGGATGTTGCGAGCACACTACTCTACCTGTCTGGATCTCGATAGAGAATCCCAGGATGTTACAAGCACACCGCTCTACCTGTCCATATTTTAAAGGATATTTTCTATGCGAAACTATTGCAAAACCTACTCAGAGCATCCCAGGATGTTACCAGCACACTGCTCTACGTGTCTGGATCTCGATAGAGTATCCCAGGATGTTACGAGCACACTGCTCTACCTGTCTGAATTTTAAAGGGCCTTTTCTATGCTACCTGTAGCAAAACCTACTCAGAGAATCCCAGGATGTTACAAGCACACCGCTCTACCTATCTGGATCTCGATAGACCAACCCAGGATGTTACGAGCACACTGCTCTACCTATTCGGTTTTTAAAGTGTCTTTTCTATGCTACCTACACAACCTATCCACGGCCATAGAGTATCAAACTGATACTCACCATACATCATCCTGATGTACACATGATCATCCTGATCATCAACACTGCATCATCTTGATGCATGTCATCTGGAGCAACATCCTAAAGCTCATCATCCATGATCATCCTGATCATGCAATGCATCCACCTAATGCATACACAGTATCTGCCTGATACATATCATCATACATGATCTACCTGATCATACAATGTATCCACCTGATACATCTACAGATACATACACATGATCCAGCATCCAACATGATGTGTACATACATATAAATGATCCAACTGATCATATCCAGCATCCAACATGATGCGTACATACATATAAATGATCCAACTAATCATATCCAGCATCCAACATGATGCATAGACAGAGCAGTAACTGGAGCATCGTCCTGATGCTCATCATCCAGCGCTTACATCCACAGCCATGGGAAGGATCCTCTTCTCACCATACTTGGAATGGCTCCAGCAGATGTGTCCATCACTTTTTCCTCGAAGTGTCATCGATCTGAAGAACACCAAGCCTCTCTCTGAAGTACTCGAACTTCACTCTGGCTAGTGGTTTCATCAGTACATCTGCTACCTGCTCATCCATCACAACATACAGGATCTTTACTGCTCCTCTCTGCACCATATCCCTGATATAGTGATATTTGATCTCAATGTGCTTCGACCTGTCGTGGAACACTAGGTTCTCAGACAGCTTCATACAACTCTGGTTGTCATAAAAGATACCAGTAGCCTCTAGCGGGATATCAAATAACTCAGATAGTAGCTTCCGGAGCCATACTGCCTCATAACTAGCCGAACATGCTGCAACATACTCTGACTCGGATGTACTTAGTGCTATGTAGGATTGCTTCATGCTAAACCAAGAGATCACACCTGATCCCATATTAAAGCAACACCCAAAAGTGCTCTTCCTATCTGCAGCACTGCCTGCCCAATCTGAATCAACATAACCCTGCAGGCTAAACTTTTGATTCGCATCATACTTGAGCCCATAATCAACTGTACCCTTCAGGTACCTCAGAATATGCTTTACAACAACTAGGTGAACACTCCTCGGATCCGTTAGGAATTGGCTCAATGTGTTCACCGCAAAGCAGATATATAGTCTCGTGTTCGTCAGGTACATCAAGGACCCAATCATCTGACAATACATAGTGATATCAACCGGCTCAGATGAAGCATCACACAGAAGCTTCAGGTTTGATGCCATAGGTGTGGCCATGGCCTTTTAGTCCATCATCCCAAACCTCTTCAGGATCTCTACTACATACTTCCCTTGTCCAAGGAAGATTCCATCTGCACTCTGCCACACCTCCATACCTAGAAAATAGTGCATCATCCACAAGTTCTTCATATCGAACTCGGCAGCAAGCTTCCGCTGCATGTCAGCAATCAATCTATCTTTACCTATAATAAATAGATCATCCATATACAAAAGTAGTATCACTGTGTTTCCTTCCTCAACCTTGTAGTAAAGGTTGGAATCCGCTTTACTCTTGGTAAAGACCAAACTGGATAGAAAGATGTCTATCCTACCATACCAAGTTCTGCACATATATGACTCCCTATCATGTGTCTCAGAACTAAGTGCTTGCTTCACATACACACTTCTTCTTCAACTACACCATTCAAGAACGTTGTCTTGAAATTCATCTGGTGTATCTTCCATTTCATCATTGCAGCCAGAGCAGGTACGGATCTAATGGAAGTGTATCTAGCTACAGGAGCAAAAGTCTCTATGCTACCACTTGCAGCATGCTAGATCTTGTAGATCCTCTTGGAAGTCACTACAGACTCCACTTTAGGTCTTGGGACTGCATGTAATACCCCATTTTGACCCTTAGGATATATTAGCATTTAATGTAAATAATGTGTACATGTGATGTATGTTTTCCTAGCGTGGAGCTCAAGGCCAAGGCCCCGCTAGTGAAAGCCTGAATTTTGATTTAAAGGGAAAGCATTGATATTTTGATGCCCATGTGCTCTTAAGCCATGGAAATTGTAAAAAGGATGTAAATAAACATCATGCAATAAAATACCAAAACTGGCTATGGGAGCAACGAATGAGAAAGGGCCATGTGTATCCACTAGGGAGTGGTGAGGGGGTTGAGGGATTGAACCATAGGCTGCCATATGTCACCTTGAGAACCCATTTGACTTTCCTTGATGACATTTAATTCTGTTGTAAGGAAGTGGTTGAGGATTTCAGTCCATGGCTTCAATGGAGCATGGGCAGCTCAGAAATTCGTATGGCAGAGTATGGGCTCTGTTTTCTTGTACCACAAGCCACTCTACCTCATGGATGTTGCTTCTTCCTCATCCCCATTCTATTGGAAAACTTACCAGCACCATTTTCCATCCAAAAACGAATTGCCAGCAGAGTGAAAAGCCAGAAATCGCGACTTTGAAAGAACCCACATTTTGAAGAGCCAAAAACGCTCAGATTTGGTATTGGACAGTGAAATCCAATGGGGGATCCATTGGTATGAACCTTGAGGAGAATTTGGGAGCATTAGCTACCCCGAAATCCATTGGAAAACCCAGTTTTTACAGCCCAGAAATGAAGTGACGGGATTGAGTTATTGGATAACAGAACTGTGAGAAATCCAAGTGTGAATGACTGAGCAGAGGTTTGGTTTGCTTGATAAACCCAGTGAAGGCTAGAATCTCAAGGAATTAGCAGCTGGACCTTTCTATGCCCACCCTGAAGAGCACTGGAGGGAAGGGACGCCTGAGGGACTGTGCAGCAGAGAAGGGGACCTTCCTTGTGTTGGGTGCGGTAGGTATTATGGGTGCCATGACTGCTGAGTTCATTTGAGATGCCTGTAGCTTTGTGGTTGAGCTCACTGGCTTAGCATCCTCCTCATTTGTCATCCGTATGCTTGATAAACCCAACGGTGTGTTGGCTTAGCATAGCTGATGACCGAAACCATGGCTGTGAGTGAGCCCAGCTAGTTCCTCCTTAGTGGATACACAGCCCAGCTCGGGGGTGATCTCTCAGCTGAAAGAATATAGGCTGGACAGAGATCTATGGTTGGGTGGAACGTTGCTCTCACATAGCCAGTTGTTTGGACAACTTCATCTTCAAGATAAGTGTTCTATGTATTATAAATTATTTGCATTTTGTGTTCTGCAATATGTTAAATTGTCCATGTTTAATGAAATGAGTTGATTATCTTAATTTGGAATCCATGCATGGCATTGTAACGAGATTGAGTCTCTATATGCTGAATCATCCCCCGCTGTGATATATATATATATATATATATATATATATATATATATATATATATATATATATATGTTAGGCATTATTGTTTGTGTGCTTGCTATTATGTTTAATTCCGCTGTGTTTATATTGAGATGAATCTGCATATAGAAGTTTTTAATTGTTATGAATTTATGAGTAATGTAATATTGGGGCTAAGTCTGCCAAAAGCCCCGGTGTGTTGTTAATGTTTCCTTCCCCGCATTTGACGATGGAAGGGGACGTTACACTGCATCCCAAACATCTTCATGATCGACTGGTACTCCTCGATCATGGCATTCTTCCTAGATCCTGGGAACTTCAATATCTTCAAAATTTTCAATCGATAACTTTGTTGCTGAACAAATGTTGTAGTCCTTCTTTTGTAGGTCATGGTATACGATATTTCCTACACAACAAGTTAAATTGCGTGATTAGAAAACATCTCATAGTTTTCAGAACAAATTCTTACACATACAGAAATATGTCATACAGTCGTGCAATTATCTTAGCCAATGCTTCAATACAACATTTATCCATATCTCGTAACTTTCTAGATGCCTTCCAATCTCTACCAGAACATTGTTAAGAGTGTGCACAACTCCCAACATGTCAGCAAAGAGGTTTCATTCTAGATAAGTAGCAATGGAATGTTGTATAGTGCCATAGGCCACTTACCCATGTATATTAGTAGTATATTGTTCATCAATGCAACTATGCATAATACACAACCTAATTCTAGGAACATGAGTATATACATTATTGAACAGTATTATTTAGACAGTAAAATATGCAAGGAATGATAATTCAAAAACGTATCTTTGTTTGTTTGTTGGGTTGACTCCTTCTCAGTCTTTGCTTCTTTTCTACAACTCCATTCTGATGTGGATTGTGAGAAGTGGTCAACTCCCTCTGAATATCTGCATCCTTGCAGAAACTACTGAAGTGTGCTACTTCTTGATCTTTGCTTCCTTGCAGGAAACAACAGGAGTGTGCTCCCTCTTGATCTTTGCTTCCTTGCAGGAACAATTGGAGTGTGCTCCCTCTTGATCTTTACTTCCTGGATTACCTGTCCTTGAACTTATATCCATCACTATGCATGCTTATTAGTATCATCATTGTGTTATCCTTGAGGTCTCATACATAATCACACATTCATTAGTATAATCTTAATACTATCAAAACACAATAATCTTAAACATGTATAGTCATGATCATTTCAAACACAGATAATAAACATTAGTATTCAAGGTTTCAGGGAAGTCTCCTTTTACTCATGCATATTCTTATTTGATCATAGGAATCTTTTGGTTAGTTAAATCATCAATCAAGATAAGAGACATAAAATTCATCAACCCTTGATTACTTACATTTCTAACTTTATGAATAAACATAACCAATCATACCAAGTATACTTATATAAGGGATCCTAACACAAGGTAGGATTCTAACTTGATATAGGAAAAACATACCTAGATTGTTATGTTAGCTAGTTATGTCTAACATACCCACATGATGTCTTCTTGTTCTCTTCAATGACTTGTGCCAGTAACCTGCATATCTCATAGGTTAACCATTATAGAACCAAGTTATACACACCTCGCAAATAGATCTTCTAAGTGATTCATGACAATGGATGAATCTTTGTCCTCGTGTCATCATGATCATATGTTCTTGAACTAGAACATGATTTGTCTTTCTTGGTGTACCTTTCATGTTAGCGGAAAACATAAACCTCATACAACACCATAATGCATTAGTATAATCATAAGTGTCAACACCCTAATCAATGAATATCTTCTATCATGCATTCATAATTTTATTAAGGTGATACGACAAGTCTAAATTTAATCAAGATTGTACTAACCATAATAACATGAAGACAAACATACCATAAACTTAATCATGAACAAATCTCGAAACATACCTGGATGAGTCATACCTGTCGAGATTGCTTGTAATCTTCTTATGTCAGGCCTTAGCCTTATCTCCCTCTGAAACAGGAACTTCTTCACTTATGCAGGTGACTAATCCATTCTCTTCTAGGATTAACCCAATCCACTTGATTTGCAGGAACTGGATCTGGAGCTGGATTAGGGTTTGTTAGAGAAACCCTAAAAATTCAAAATTTGAATTTCAAACTTCCGAAAGGATAGAAATATGCGCCTTGATGAGCTGATCAAGTTGGTATACTCATAATTTGAAAACTGCAAAGTTTCACCCCTCAAATTTGCCTTTGAAACTTCCGGATTCACTAGACATGACCCCAAACTAGGGTTTGATAAAGCCCACCCTTCTTCCCAATCAAAAGGTTCGATCCAAAGCTCTAAGCTTCTATTTTTCTGAGGAGCTTCCAGTTGTGGTCACAGATTTCAAAATTTTCCATTTTTGCAGAAGCCCTAATTTTCCACTTTTCGATCAAAGTCCCGAACTAGGGTCTGATCAAGCCTAGCCTTCTGCCCAACCAAAAATTCTGATCTTGGTATCTAAATTTTGATTTTGATGAGTATCATTCAGCCATAGTCTCCGATTACAAAAATTCCAACTTTCTCCAAAACCCTAAATTCCGGAAGCCATGAATGAAGATGCTAAAAAATAATTATGTTTTGATAGAAATATGTACCTGATTATTTCTGGCATAACTTCAAACTTTTCGATCCACAGGGTATGAAAATTTTCCTCTGATATCCCAACCTATCATCTTTCCAACTCCATAGGTGTGACCTCAAATGGATTCTCTGAGAGATATTTATGCCAAGTGTCGCAACGTGACCTTTTTATGGAAAACTTATACGGCATGCCACATGTCAATGGTTCAGTTTCGGCCTCTAAAAAAAGTTACCTGAGAAATTATAGTCCATGCACTACCTGTCACTTTTTACGAAATTTCATTTGGAGCTTCCTAGCCCAAGTTATGACCTTTTTTCCAAGGTCACCTATTTATGACTAAGATCTGGAAGAGACAGAAACCCTATATTGTACAGATCATGAATCACAAAGTACAACAAATTCGAGGTTTTCCTTTGGACACACGGTACATGGGGATCTTAGCTTCTCCTTGTATGATTTTTAGACCCTGAGACCTCTCCGAAATTTATTTATAGTGAAAGTGCTACAATGACTGGTTTTTTCTATATCAAGCCCTAGCTTCAGAATTGCAACAAGTGTCATACATGCCATACCATGCCTTGTTTCAGGCTAGCTCTGATACCATATTAATTTTTCAGAATTTACTTCAATCTGATCTAGGATCTTAACTGAGAGAACAACATGTACAGCATATCTACAGCATATGAATCATGGACACAATAATGCAAGCACACAAGAGACACAGACTTTACTTGGGGAAAACCATAAAGGTGAAAAACCCCAATAACTTCGTCAGAGATAGATAGAGCAATGATACAACCCAAGCATAAGAGATAGACATCTCCCAACAGCAGCTTCTCCTCCTCCACAAGTGCGCCACTCTCCCAAGAGTGTGAGAGAGAATAGAATAATGAAATAGAGTGCCTCCCGCACTCTATTTATACTTGACTTGACTTGCCTAATAACCTTTACTAGGTCGGCCTTAACTTAACCACATAACATAATCCTAACTGGTACAACACCCAATAGGGTGGTCTAATAACCCTTTAACCCAC
Organism: Larix kaempferi; assembly: GCA_027924585.1. Taxonomy (NCBI): domain Eukaryota; kingdom Viridiplantae; phylum Streptophyta; class Pinopsida; order Pinales; family Pinaceae; genus Larix; species Larix kaempferi. The sequence goes on along the minus strand of BSBM01000063.1, from coordinate 15,301,177 downwards.
ATGGTCGACCCCCAATAGGGTGGTCTAATAACCCTTCGACCCACATGACTTATATAGGGCCGACCCCAACAAGGTGGTCTAATAACCCATCAAGTATAAGTTACAACACTTACAATATAAATGACGACACTTCCGTATAGAGGAATAATAACATCTCTATAGGAATACAAACACTTCCGTATCGAGGAATAATACCATCTCTATAGGAGTACAATATACATATATGAAATACATTCCGAAGTTACATATACATCAACACTACATCGCTCGTTGTAGGGTCCAAACAAACACATCCCGAAGAAACAAGATGGCTAGAGGATGAGTAAATAACCCAAGTTCCTGAATCCAACTAACGCCATCAATGAATCCTATGAAGTATTCGGTTGTCGGCTGAAAACACAATCCAGGAGACAAATAAGGCAATAAATCCAAACAACGAATAACTCTACAAAAATGTACAACTAAAGTACAAGAAAAATCATGTATGCCTAAGCGTAATAGTTTTTCAGGTAGAGCCCATTTCTAGGCTCAGGAAACTTATAACCATCATAATCTGTTAGCTCATAAGCTCCCTTCTTCAATACTTTAGAAACAATGTAAGGTCTGAGTTACATAGATTTAAACTTTCCTGCCCCCAAGGGATCCTTGTCCTGATCGTAGAGTAAAACAAGGTCTCCTTCCAAAAAAACACTTGGCTTTACATACTTATCATACTGATGCTTGACGCGGCTCCTGTGAGCCTCATTCGTAGTAAGCACATCTCGACGTTGTTCATATAAGTGCTCTAAATGAAGTAAACGCTCTTCTAAGGAAGAAGTTTCAGGAAGTAGTTGGATAGCCAATTTCAGAGATGGAATATCGCATTCAACCGGTATGACTTCCTCCAACCCATGAACAAGTTGAAAAGGTTAAAAACCTGTAGCAGTTTTAACGTTGGATCGGTATGCCCAAAGAGTCGGATACAACATGATGTGCCAGTTTGATCTACTGGAATTAACGGTGCATTGAAGAATAGTCTTCAAAGTTTTGTTGACCGCTTCGAATTTCCCATTCTCCTGTGGATAGAATGAGGATGAGTGTTCTTGTCGAAAACTTAGCATGGTGTATAAATCGGTCATCATGTAGTTCTGGAAATGTCTACCGTGGTCAGTGACAATCTCCTTAGGTATACCAAATCTGGCGATGATCTGAATGAACATGAAGTAAGCTGTAGTTTCTCCATCTTCCTTCACAACAGGAATTGCCTCAGCGCACTTCGTAAAGTATTCGACAACAATGATGATATGGTGATGTCCTCCAGCCAAAACTGGATTACAAGTCATGAATTCAATCCCCCACTTGGTGAAGGGACCTATTGTCATAACAGGGTGAAGAGGAGATGGGTGTGCTCGCAATTTCTTGGTGAAAACCTGACATGGCTGACAGTGTTTCATTGATTCCACATAATCTTTAAATATGGTGGGCCAAAAATACCCAGCACACAATATTTTATGGGTTGTTTCCAACCCAGAAAGATGACCCCCACAGGCTCCACTATAGGCACCATTCAATACTGATTCAGCTTCTTCCAAAGTCAAACAACAATGCAATATGGAATCTACCCCACGTCTATAGAGCGTGTTAGAAATGATGAAGTAGTTCTTAGCATGAGCTCTAATATTTCATCGTTCGTCTCTGGAGAAAGTGGGTGGACACTTCAAATTCTAGAGATATATTAAAATGTCTACATACCATGGGTTAAATGTCGCAATGAGAAAAATGTGTTCAATAGGTAATGACAAATCTTCCTCATTGCTAATTACATCACTAGGGAACTCTGATATAAGCTCGATGAACACCAAAGATTTCTTTGACTTAGAAAATTTAAATGTTAGGTCAAATTCCTGTAGAATGACAATCCACTTATTCAACTTCGCTCCGATGATACATCAGGTTAATACATATTGAAAAGGATTGACATCCGCTATAAATGTGGTGGTCTGCAACAAAATGTAATGACGTAATATCTTAAAAACATAAACTACAAATAATGCCAACTTCTCGACATGAGAATATTTAATTTCCGGAGTTACCAATGAGAGAGAGAGATAACAAATGACATGCTCTTTGAGCTTATCATCCTCCTGAACTAGAAGTATACCGATCGTGGAAACAAACACCGCTAGATATAAAAGGAATTCCTTAGTATAATATGGCGAGCTTAATAAAGGGGCTGATAAAAGTGCTTTTTCAAAGCATCAAATGATGTTTGTGGAGTCTCATCCCATACAAAATGGGTGTCTTTCTTGAGAAATCACATGAATCCTTTGGTGATATTGGCATAATTCATGATAAACCGTTGTAGAAAGTTAGACATGCCTTGCAGGATTTGAAGTTTTATAATGGTATGAGGAGGATCCAATTTGACAACAGCCTCAACTTTCAATGGGTTGACCATAATGCCACGACTGGACAATGAATCCTAGTAGACGTCCAGACTCGACGCAAAATACACACTTATTAGGATTTAACCGTATCTTGTAATATCTGCGTCATTCAAATACGAGTCGTAAATGATTAGGATGATCTCATCTCTTACGAGATCGCACATGAAGATCATCCAGGTAGGTTTTGACGATGTGCTTGATATCATGGAAAGCGAAGTTTATGGATCGCTGGAAAGTAGCTCCAGCATTCTTCAATCCGAATGGCATCTCCCGATAGGAAAAGGTACCTCAGGTACAAATAAAATCCGTTTTATGTTGGTATTCGGGTTTGATTTGTATTTGATCGTATCCCAAAAAACCGTCCATGAAAGAGAAAATTTCATGGCCTGCACACGCATCAATGATCTGATCTATGAATGGTGTGGGATAGTTGTCCTTTGGACAGGCTTTGTTAAGGTCCCTAAAGTCCGTACATACATGTATGGTCCCTTGCTTTTTGTCGACCGTGACTGGGTTGGAAACCCATTATGTCATGTCGATCAGATAGATGAAACCGGTCTTGAGGATCTTATCGACTTCAACCCTAATGGCTGCAACTTTCCTAGGATTGACTAGACGAAGTTTCTATCATACATGTTTCGCGTTGGGATAAGTCATGATAACATGTTCCACAATGGAGGGGTCGATGTCTAGCATCTCCTCGTAAGACCAGGAGAAAACATCGCGGAATTCTTTAAATAGTTTGGTATACAAATTGATCTCCTGTGGAGAACAATTTGCTCCAATAAATATGTGTTTCACAACATTCAATTTGGTGGAATTATCGATCAATATAGTCTTTGAAATTTTTTCCATATAACCTTCTGCAAAAATTGTCTGTTTAGTAAAAGGAGTGATGGACAAATCGATATTCCCACTGGGAATCATTGAAAACTCACCAATCTCGATCCTATCTAGATATGGAAGAAAGTAATATCTATGATGCATGTGTTCCCAAGGATGATCCAGACCTATCGTAGCTTCCAGGATAGCCTTGTCTGAAGGAAAAATAGTATCCAAATAGTCAAAAGAATGGGTGGAGTCTACTAACCATGCAGGTGCATAATCAAAATCTTACTCAGCTGAGACTGACGGAGTTGAGATATGATCTATTACAGCATTTTGTGATGCTTGGTACGCCACTTTTGCAATGGACAGGGGCACGTTTGGTTCTTGTTGAGTCGGAAGGATCCATGGATCATTCATTTCACTAATTGTAAAAAATTCTCGAGATGATGTATCACTAGTACTCATAGAACCAATGTAATATACAGGAGCAGGTAGGTCAAATGTGCCCATCAATGATAAATACATACCTACTCCTAAGCTCTCACTGGGAGGACGAGCTTAATCAATCAAAGGGATGTTAGAATCCGATGAAGTTGTGTTGTTTTTCCGATTGAAGGATAATTGATCAACTGTAACAATCTTACCTTTGTGAGGGAACATCAGTACTCGAAAAGCGGACAATGGGATGGCTTGCATAGCATATGTCCAACTTCTTCCCAAAAACAGGTTGTAGTCGATAGAATCATCTACAAATTCTACCTCCACAAACACTACCTTACCGGCAATTTGAATCTCAAATGCTGGTAAGAATCCATGCGGATGACAATATTTTCCATCAAACACGATAAGTAGTGTAATTGAAGGGGCTAACTCAGGAGAACCCAAGGCTTTCCAATAGAATATAGACATTACACAAGTCGATGCGCCTTCATCTACAACCGTTCGTCCAATAGTATTTGAACCATGGACTACTTTGATCTAGAAGGCTATGTGATAGGGAAACTAGGGTTTGTTATTGGACATATCAAATCTAGCTAGCATACTTGATGATTCCATGCTACCTATTTCCACTATAAGTGCATTCCGCTGCGAAGGGAATCTTTGTAAGACTTCCAGGGCGGACATAGCACATGGAATTTGGGATAGGTCTTCCACAATAGAGTAGTTGGGAACAACATGCGCATTATGGTTGTACACAACCCATTTGTAGACACCCTTTGGTATCTTCGGCAAAGGCTCTGTTGGCCTCTCGATGTGGAGAGGAACAGATGGCTCGGGAAAATCTTTAACTTTTTACTGCATATCTGGGTTATAATTCTTGGCTCTCGTTTGCAATAAGGTGTGTGAGTTAACAATGTTGATATGCGATTGATCAGCTGATGTGGCATGATGAGTGCCCCTAGTATTAGAGTTGCTAGAAACTGGGCCTTGTCCTTTGGGAAACGGATCCTTTTGGAAAACCGGTTTATTTTCACGCAAAATATTTTTGGATTCTTCCATAAGAGGGAATTGGTAAGTGAGGTGGTCGTCATTAACAATCTTCCAAGGAAACTTTACCTTCTTTTTGCCTCTCTTGCCCTCCTTGGCATTTTCAATGTTTTTGGGCTTTTGATGGTTTCCCTCCCCTTTCTTACCCTTCTTCTTAGGTTGCCAAGGACCCTTTTGGTTTGTCTGCACACTTTGTACAGATTCAGTTTGTGAAGGGGAGGTTGCAACCGTAGTTTCTTCCACCGTTGATTGCTTCCTAGAAAGTGCATTCACTTGTTTCATTAAGGCCTCCAACGCGGATGAGTTGACCGAACCAACAATGCCATCAGCATGAGGTCCAAGTTTGGGATTACCAAGATCTATATTAGACCTTGGTGCATCAGGTATGATCTCATAAAGGATCCCAGATTGAGCATAGACTATGTCGAGCCACTGCGTCCTTAGGATTGCTTCCTCTTCAAATGTTATCCCAGAAGTTGAAACATCTTTAGACATATAAGGGAGCAGTGATTTAAAATACCACTCCAAAAGAAACTCTAGGGGAGTCTCAGCCTTGATGAGTCGCTTCCGTCTTCGCCACTCCTGAATGTGATCAAAAAGATGAGTGGATTTATTCTATATAAATGTAGAAAGAAGGTCCATGACGACATCATACCGGACAAGAAGCTGGAAGTGATTCAAAAATACTGTCTCTAAATCCCAAAAGTTATCGTATGCTGCAGCCAGCAATTCAATGTACCATTTACTACTACACTCATTAAGGTTCTTTGAAAGAGCCTCAATTAAATTTAGCGGGTGCATCTTTTCAAAAGATACCCGCGGGTTGTCAGTATAGACACCCGCGGCTAACCTGCATGTTGGAAAGTATAAGAGTCGCGGTTATGCACTAAAGTAGGAAGAAAAATAATGTTTTGAGGAAAGGACTACAAGGCTCAACTCTAAGTCATCTAAGGTCAAGCAAGCTCTTCAATCCATAGTGTCCTTTTGTGTGACCGACGGGGCAATGTGGTCACGGACGGAGAAGTGTTATTTTGACCGATAACAAAGACGAACAAAAATGACATCATTAAAAAAAAAATAGCCCAAGACCTAGGCGCTTACCATACCCCACCCTTCAAACAAGTGTTGCACTCGATGATTGATTAGTTAAATATGTTTTTTTATAAATAACTAATCCTTCCAAGTTGTATATTTTGCCAAAAGGTTCTTCAATTGACGAGGAATTCCATAATTGTTTTGTTCTTCCACTTGTGTTGCTCCTACAAAGACAATATTGTTTATCCCCATGATAATGGTCCTTGTTCAAGAACTTATCCTATGAAAAATAATACCTATATATTATCCTTTGATTCCTCCTAGTAACCCTTGGTATGGTGCTTACTCTATTGGGAAAACTTGCCCTTGTTAGTACTTCACCAATTATAATATTTTTTCCTTAACTTTTTAACAAAAAATGTACTTTTATATGGCCTCTTTAGTTTCCCACTAATCTTATTCAATTTGGAACTTCGAAGATAATGTTATGTCCAAGCTATAATACTTGCTATTTTTTTGTGTCTTTCAAGTGATTGACCTTGTACAAATTATCACTTTGTCAATAGTTTCTAATAGATGTGACATTTAGAAACGGAATACCTGTTTTTTGTCTTCTATCCAATCCCAAAAATGGAACCGAATTTGGAACTCTAAATACTTAGAGGTGACTATTTTGCTGAACCACCCATTTAAGCCTAGTTTAAGAATTAGACAAAACCTGTAAATTGTAAATGACCTTGTAATTATGAAATACGGAGAACCAAATTCTAATTTTTTTATCCTATGTACTCCATAATTTTATTTATTAACCTTGAAATTTCCACACAATTCCAATGAGAGAAAATTTGAAGGATCCATCATTTTCATATAGTGTAAAAACCTTGGAAAATCTTATTATTTCTTCAATTTCGAACCATAAAATGTTTGGTGGTCTTTTTGTAAATTTATTCAAATTTATAAGGATTTTATATAGTTACTAGACAATTTTGGTGATCGTTAGAGCAAATATTTATATCTTGTGGAATTAGAGCAAATGATTTTAGAAAAAAATGGAAATTGGCTAGTCTTTTTTGGAATAAAACATTGAAAATTAGCACATGGAATAAATTTTTCCTTTAACCATTACAACGATCTAAAAAAAGTTAGATTGAAAATCGTAAGTTGACTCATCCGAAACTAAATGTCTTGGCCTGAATTTTTTAAGCAAAGTAACCTTCTCCATAACTTCATTCTCCTACCTAGGGACTGAGGCTATGATCTCATCAGTGTACTCAGCCAAATCCCATTCAATTTGGCCCTATGAGTCAACTTGGAGCTTCCTACTAAGATCTAGGTTCCTAAAACATCATTGTCTACCTTTTTTAAAACTCTCAAAGTTTATTTTGGTAGATGAGGGTGAATTCCTTCAATTAGGGCTTATTTTCCTTGATTTTAGTATCCCACATTACAAGTTAGAGTTGTGAAGTGAATCTAGGGAGTTTACTCCATTGTTCAAGGACTCCATGCACCTCTTTTTTAGCTATTATGAGACAATAATTCCCTCCTTGAGTGTTTTTAGCGATTTGCACCTCTTGCATGTGCCTTCATTCAATTACATGTTCCTTTAGTCAGTTGCAGTCAGTTGCTCCTAGCATGTAGGAAACTAAGTCCAATTTGGGTAGTCATGGATTTGTTAATTCATCTTAGAGAGTGTGCATGGATATTTTGGCTCTAGTTAATCCTAACTAGCATCTCATGCATTACATGAGCAATTCAAATTTCCTCAATGACCTATTCAATTTTCCTTTCCTATTTATACTTTCTATTTCATTCATTGAAGCTTAATGTAATACAACGTTCTCTCTTGTTACTGATTTCTCTCTTTTGTGTAATGATTAATGTTTAGCACATTTATTGCATGAATTTGTTAGATTGTTGATATCTTTCACAATATTGCTACATTGCATAGTATCTAGTTATACATGCTCAAATTATACATGGAATCAGAGCTGCAGGGGTGTTAAAAAAGTTGGTATAGTAGATTTTATAGGGATCCAATTTTATTGAAGGTTGAAGGAGGCCCCAAAAGCTTCACAGCATATTCTCTATGAGGACATATTCAAATCCATTGACATGATGAAAGAGGCCCCAAAATATTTGCAACATATGGCCTACGAGGACATATTCAAATCCATTGAACCTTGCACAAATCCTACTGTTAACGCCTAAAAGTCACACATATAAGACATTTCGGAAATTTATCCGATAAATCATCATCAACATAAAGAATGCATCTCACCACAAACATCCTCAATAGATCCAAAGCACAACATGAGTCCACACGTGCCCAGAAATAGTCAAAACAAAGGGTAGTGTGAGTATTACACAGGTTACCCACGCTTTAGCACAGGTTATTTGAACAATGCTCACGCTAACCCGCACGGATTTTTCTTCTATAGTCGCGCTACTCTCAAAACGATGGAACCACTTACTCCCAGCAGTGCATTGAAGACTCAATACTCCCCAAGGATCCCAATTCAACTCCTCACAAACTTGGTGGCATTAATCATCCCCCCTTGTGTACCTTGCAAGAACTAGTTCATGAAGGAGGAGAGATCACATTTGGATCTAGTTGTTTGTTGGCCACCTCTTGTCCTACAAAATAAATCCATTGGCATGCATCTTGTAGAGAGAAATTAGAGAAAGGTTATGTTGTTGGATTTGAGTTGGAGCTCCCTCATAGCCCACGATTTCCTACCATTGTAAGCATTTACAATCTTTCTTTCCACCTACTATCAAGGGGCAAGTGTTTCTCTCCATTTTTCTTCCACCTAATTAGCATTTAGTTTGGATAAGAAAGGCCTCCCTAAGGGATATTGTTGGCTTCCCTTGAATCCTTCACCTCCTAGGTGTTGTATAGTTATTCCATTGGGGAATATGAGAGTGGTTTAGCATATATTTGGGTTGTTGTTGGAGTTTTCATTTGTCCCCCATCTCTTTTAATTTATTTTCATCCATATTTTATGTTTGAATGTGAACTACACTAACAATCTCTTGCATGATCACTTGGAGGAATACCAACCATAAAAAAGGGACTCCAAGGATTGAGGCCTTGAAGCAACCTACAAGGCTTATCCCCTCACCAAGTGGAAGAGTGCACTTGTGCAATTTTTTCCACAACAACTACCACAATGGGAGATGCACTAGTTCTGATCCACCACTTAGCTGAGGATGACCCTTTTACAGGCCTAGAAGAAGAGGTGAGGAAAATCATTTTACTATCCATTGGAGAACTTGTCCCAAATTAGGTTCTTAATTAATAAGACCTCTAGAATGTCTCTTTATACTCATTACTTACAGGATAACTTGTCCCAAGTAAGGTTCTCATTGAATAAGACCTCTATTATGCCTCTTCATACTCTGGATCTCCAACTTTTGCTCCTACAATTTACCAAGTTCGACACAAAAGATTGAAGGGGTTTCTTCCACTCAAAGCAAGGAGTAGTCAAGAACCGTCATTCAAGCACTTCAAAGTGTTTGGATCTCATGAATGGGATCACGCGCATTCCAAGAGAAGGAGGAGTTCACAAAAGTTTGAAATGATCTTCGCAAAGCCCTTCATCGAGAAGTAGTTCATCAAGTTACAAATTGCCTTGAAATTGAAGGACCTTTCTGAGTAGGCTCTTTAGCCTTCTCATTTACATTCTCTTTTATGGGGAGGTTCCCATGTGGTTTTTCCCTTTTACTTTGTTTTAGAGAATATTTTGTACATGGATACCTAAAATGGCTACAAATTGTCAAGACCCATTCTTTTGCATTTATTTCACTTAGTTCAGCTTACGGGGGGGTGTTAGAGTAGAATAACCCTCTCTATAGCTTCATTTTCCTACCTAGAGACTTAGGTAATGATATCATGAGTCTATTGGGCCAAATCCCATTCAATTTGGACCTCTGAATTAGCTTGGAGTCTCCTACTAAGCTCTAGGGTCCTAAAACATCCTTATCTACCTCTTTTCTTTAACTCCTAAAGTTTATTTTGGCATTTGAGGGCAAATTATTTCAATTAGGGCTTATTTTCCTTCATTTTAGGGTCTCACATTGCAAGTTATAGATGTGGAGTGAATCTAGGGAGTTTATGCCATTGTTTAGAAATTCCATGCACCTCTTTTTTAGCTATTATGAAATAGTAACGCCCTCCTTGAGTGTTTTTAGTGATGTGCACCTCATGCATGTGCCTTCAGTCAATTGCAAGTGCCTTCAGTGAGTTGCATGTGGCTTCTTTCAGTTGTAGTCAGTTGCTCCTAGCATGTAGGGAGCTAAATCGACTTAGGGTAGTGTTGTAATCCCACGGTTCACATAGTTATCATAGATACATTACACAATATAAGCAAGCATACACAATGACATAGATACAAGAGACAAGACAGATAGAGAGAATAGTCTTTGTATTAACCAGCAATAGCAGAACAATATGATAGAATCAATCTCTACTAGTCTATCGGCTCACCAGCCTAGATATATATATGTGTAGATACAGTTACATAACCGTCTGTCGGTTTATCCAACCGACCCGACCCATACTAGTCAACGTGACTAGTCGACATATGTTGCAGAATGGTCAGGCGGATGGCCTAGTCGACAGGCCGATCTAGGCCCCTCCAACATCTCTCCCACCTCAAAATATTTCTTCGTCCTGAAGAAATGGAGAGATCAAAATTAGAAAAAGTGAATTACAAAAACAACTATGTCAAGAAATGCTAGAATCCATAACATCAGGAATCTAGAGACAAGATTCAATGATAAGTTCAGCAGAGACAGAGCGATGGTGCTGGAACTCTTCCCAAGTGCGTAGCAGATTCTGGATGTCGACAGTCAGAGTGGTGAGTTTCGACAGATTTTCCATCTTGTCATGAGTGGATGTAGCCTGCAAATGGATCATGTTGGGACCAAATGTGTTAGTTGTATTGTCGGCAGCAGCAAGTAACTGATTGAATCTGGGATTAATTTCTTCAAGTTTGTTGAGGCCTCCTCGAGCTTGTGACATCCACTGAATTTCCTGTTTTTCTAACATTTCCAATTGCTTGTTTTCCAGGATGATCTGATTATCAAGTATTCCAATATGGGCTTCATCTGCAATCAAGCGCTGTTGCTGAAGCTTGCTTAGCAATGCTCTTGTTTTCTGAAGATTTTTGTAGACATCACCATAGTAGACATACCAATTATTGAGAACTAAGGCAAGTTTTTCTGCTTGATTAGCGTATTGCTTGAGTGCTTTGGAGGCTTCTGAAAAGGCTGTAAACTGATTTGTCAACAGGAAAGCTACCTCAGTAGCTTGATCATGTTGTTTCTTGAGAAGCTCAGCTTGTAACATCGACACGACAGATTATAGTAACTAGTATGCTTTGTCTCGATGTGGTGTCATGTCGGAACTAGCTGGAAGCGGGATAACTTGCTGAGCTAATTTTTCACACTTAGCAAGAAATGTAGTCTGTTCATTCTGTATCTGTAGTAACTGATCTTCTGTTTCCTGTTGGTGACATCTTTGTGCTCTGAAAACTACATCTTCAAGTAAATCGAGTTCTACTTGGGAAGCCAATTGTGGCTGATAGCTTGTAGCAGCTCCAAATTGGTCTAAGTATACAGAAGGAATATTTTATGATTGTCCTTGCTGTGTTTGCTGCATTTGCAGTTGCTGCTGCAATTCTCTTTCTTTACATTTCTTCTATTTGTGTTTCTTTCGACTACTTTTCTCTTTTTCTTTGCTTATGGTTTGTTGTTCTGGCCCCTTATCTTTTTTAGCTGTTGCTGGGTGATTTTCGATGGCTACTTGCGCACTGATGGCAGCTTGTTCTGCTTGACTATGTGTACTAGGTACTGCTGTTGTAATGACTGGATTGTGATGTTCTAGTCCTTCGGCCATTACTGGATTTGTTGATGATGTGCTAGAGATTTCCATATTGCTTGTATTAGTAGCTGGAGAATTTGTGTGTTCTGATGGTCCTGTTGTGTCAGTTGCAGCTTCTCGAGTCTTGACTAGTTCCGTGACTCTTTCTGCTTCTGTCGTGTCTGCTTCTTTGTTGAGCTATTGTGAAATTGAACTAGACTTGGATCCTTCAACAGGGGAACTCGAAAGGTTTACTGGGAATGATGGTACGTCGACGGATGTCGGAATTGGACTTGGTGAAATGGTATTGTCGAAGGGATCAGGACTAACTAGACTAGACTAGACCTGGGAACTGACAACTTGGGATTTTTCCGCACTAACAGTTTTTGCTTGAATTGGACTCGTTTGTTGTGGTAGTGATTCGATTGGAAGAGGAGTGAAGACACCTGTTTGTTGTGCATATATTGGGTTTGATGGATCAGGATTTCTGATATGGTGGGTGGTCATGTGACCGACAATTTCTGGGCTATGTAATGGCAAAGGTGAAATTCCTATTTGAATGTTGTCGAACGGGGCTAAGTTAACCGGGACAGTAGACGGAGAGGCAAAAATGGGTTGTTGGATGACCATCTCGTGCCAGTTAGGGTAGAATATTGGAATGTTTGCAATGAATGTATTCAAGGCGGAGTCTTCCGTGATAGGGGGAACAGGTAATGCTAAAAGACTTCTTTCTTCTTCTACTATAGTTGGGGAATGGGGGGGGACTGGATGGTTAGATCAACATCAGGAACGACTGAAATTTTGGGGTTCTTAACAATGATTTGGGAAGATGGATACTTATCTTTTTCTAAGAACTTTTTGAATTGTTCTTTGACTGGTAGTTTATCTTTGCTGCATCTTCAAGGATTTGGGTAGCGCTGTTGTATAGCTCGATCTCATTTGTTATCGACGGTTCTTGAATTGTTACTTGTCTTTTTCCTTTCCCTTTTGTCGATATTACTCGGTTCTATCGGGTTGTGACTATTTCAGCTGCTACCTTCTGGATATTATCGTCGGTCAGAAGATGTTCTGGATTGTCGGAATCTGTATCGTTGTTCGACTGCTCTCCGGCTTCTATGTTTGGAGTCTAGGTGAGTGCTAACATCTTGGTGCTAGGTGTCGGCTCGGGCTGATAGCTGAAAGTGTTCATGTACAACCGACTTTCATATGCTTCTTCTTGTTCCATGTTAGACAGAGGTTCAACATATTTGAAGTTGGTTTTCAAGGCTTGTGCCGGAATAGGTAGTACTTGATTAGATTGACAGCTTAATTCTGAGAATATTTTGCTTACTGAGGGGTAATAGTTGAGTCATTTTGCTGGACCTGCTGCTCCTTCCATGTACCATACTGCTGTGTCGTCCAAAGATAGTTAGATGTGCGCTGTGGGGGGCAAGCTTCGACGGACGTTCTGTGGTACCCTCCATCTTGTTGCTATTTCTTTAAGGTCTATAAACCATGCTTCAAGCCAAAGCTTGACTGTTGTAGGTCCATGTCGGTTTGTTCCAGGTGCAAAACAACGAAAATTTTCCATCAGGACGAGTCGGACTTCAGTGAAATCTTTGTTTCCTTTTGGTTGAAAATGGGTCATAGCAATCCAAATGAGAAGAGATGGGTAGTGGATGCTAGCTCCCTCGTCCTGGCACTTCTAGCATGTATATTTGAGAATGTCGGCCAGATAATCTGCCCAGTTGTATACCTTGCCATTCATAGCCATATTTTTAACAGCTTCTAGCATCTCAGGCTTCAGGTTTGAACCTCTACCTATCCGTGAAAGTGCATGTGATACAATCTTGGCGGTAGTTTTGTAATTGCCAAAGACAATCTGACTCGCGACTATACCTTGTGAATTCTTTCCAGCGAGAGAATCAACAAACTCATCAACCAAGTCTGCACCCGAACTTGTTGGTACAGCATCTCCTTTATGTGAAAGGCCAGTAATTTTGTGGATAATTTCACCATTGATTTCAACTGGAATATCAAGGTAAATCTTGCCGTTATGGTATCTCCTAACGATGAATTGTGCAATGACTTCCTTCAATCCTCCAAAGTTATCCAATAAGGGTGCCCTCAGGTAGTGCAGGATTGTAGCTGTCTTCAACCATTTTGCTTCCTCTCTCCAATGACCGTTTGATTCCTTGCCCCAATCTTCAACACTTCTCCATGCTTTCTTCTAGGTGGGTTCCAATGCTTTTGCATTCCGAATCAACTGGAGTCTAGTTTCCAATGGTGTTTGTTCTTTCTCTAATTCTCTAACTGTCGTTGCGGCGGCTCTGCTAGCGATTAAAGTTTTTCGAGGAGCCATGGCGGATTCAGGGTGTGAGGTTGTGAGAATGGTTTTAGCAGAGTCAAGAAATTATGTTTCTTGGAGTTCAAGTTCTCGGCAGAAGAGTAACCAAGAATCCTCGAGCTCCATATTTATGGAAGAATTACTTGGCATGGACGAACGAGACATAGAGGCCTGTATTAATGGCTAATGTGATGGAGTTATTAAATTAGGCTGGCCGGATATCGGTGCTTCGTCAGGTGCATTACTTTTGGCGGTGAGATTATATTTAGCCTTTATTGCTTTGTCATCATGGTGTTGCGACATCTCGTTCGTTGTGTTAGGTCGACGGGCTTCTCTATTTATGTTTGGTCGGTCCGAGCTCCAATATTTCTGCCGTGTCGGATTTTCTTCTGTAAACCATCGATGTCCTTGTCGGTGTCTGTAATATCGACGGTTATGCGTTGGAATTCTTTCTCTGTTGTTTCCTTGCTTCCTCTGCCATTCTCTCGTCAGTTCTGCTTTTTGCCACGATCTGTTATATTTGGTTGATTGCTTGATAATACTCTCGTTCGGTTATTTCTAACCATTTTTTTTTCATGTTCATGATTTATACCTTTTTAGTCAGGAGTCGTTTACGACTTTCCTTAAAATATCTCCTTGTAATTTTTTTAGTTGGACTGATCCATTAGGATTTAACTTTTCGATGATGTAGGGTCCCATCCATTCTATATGCAACTTTTTTGGTTTCCCTTTTACTCTACTATTGTATAGGAGTGCTAAATCTCCAACTGACAGATTCTTTTGTTTGATATTTCTACCATGCCATGCTTTATGTTGTTGTTTTTGCACTCTCTGATGTTATAATACCAACTGTCGACTTTCATCCAACTTCGACAGCTGTAATAGCCATTTGTGTCAAGTATCTTTGACGTCGATATGTAGAGTTGTTGCAATGGTCAATGCTTGTTGTCGAAAATGTAACGGGACGACAACCTCTTTCCCATAGACAAGTGAGAATGTTGTCTGTCCTGTCGTTTTCATATATGTTGTTCTATATGCCCAAGGGACAGCAAGTATTTTATCGTCCTAGACATCTTTCTCTATATTGCAGATTTTTGTCAGTCCTTTTGTAAGTTTTTTATTGAACGATTCTACTGCGTCGTTCGATTGAGGGTGATATGCTGTGCTTATTCTATGATCAACTGCAAACTCCTTATTCAATGCTTTAATGGTTTTACATACAAAGTGTGTGCCTTTGTCACTTATCAATTTTATGGGGCATCCAAAGTGTGTTATGATGTTTTCATAAATGAATTTAGCAGCAACTTCACTTGAACATGTTTCGACTGGTTCTGCTTCTGCCCACTTGGTAATGTATTCGACAGCAGTAATAATATATCGAGCACCTGTTCGTCTTCCCACTACTGGAAATGGTCCAATAAAATCAATAGCCCATATTTCAAATGTTCGGCTAGGGTTAATTTGGCACAGTGGCATTTCTGTTCTTGGTAGTGGTCGGCCCATGCGCTGACATTTATCACACTTAGATACAAACTCTCAACAGTCTTTATGAATTGTTTCCCACCAGAGTCCTACCTGCAAGATTTTTCTGGCTGTTATATCCACATGATAGTGTCCTCCTGCTGGTCCAGCATGGGCTTCTGTAATTATATCCTATTGTTCATGCTCAAGTGCACATCGGCGTAATATAGCATCCAAGCCAAGTTTATAGAGGAAATCGTTGATCAAGGTGTAGGGGGATGCTTTCGTTGCTAATATCTTCCTCTTTTTCTCATTCATTCCCTCAGGAGCTTGCCCATTTTCCAGAAATTGTGCAATTTCCATAAGTTCTGAAGGTACTGCTTCAATGCGAAACAAGTGTGCATTCGGTAAGTCATCTTCAATTCATGTCGGTTCTTCTCCTGTGTCGATTCTCGACAGGTGGTCTGGTCCGACATAAAGTTTTCTATCCGACATAAAGTTTTATAAGTCGGATGATGACTTCGAATTCAAATTCTTGAAACAGTAATAACCAGCGACATAATATCCCGTGATGCAATGGTTTATTGACTATGTATTTTAAAGCTTGGTGATCTGTATAAAATACAAAGGGATTAGACAATAAATAATGGCAGTATTTCTGAAGGGAAAATACCATACCTAATGCTTCTCTTTCGGTCGTAGAATAATTTCTTTCAACTTTATTCAATTTCCGACTGCTGAATGCATTAGGATAATCCATATTATCATCTCCGGGTTGTGTTAGGATGGCTCCCACTGCTATTCCGGATGCATCAATATGTACATGAAATTTCTTTGACCAATATGGAAATCGAAGAATTGGTGCTTCGACCATTTTTCTTTTCAATGTGTTAAATGAAATGTCGCATTCCTCCGTCCATTTATAATCTCAATCTTCTTTTAGCAATTATTCCAGAGGATAATTCATATCGGAATAGTGTCTGATAAATTTCCTGTAATATCCACTATGACCTAATAGGATTCATACTTGTTTCGGATTTACTGGAGTCTTTAGGTCAAGAATGATTTTGATCTTCGTGTAGTCAACCTTAATACCTTCTTTGCACACGACATGGCCAAGTAATATGCCGATAGGTGTTGCGAAGATGCATTTTTTAATGTTCAGGGATAGTTGTATCTGTCGGCATCTTTCCAACATTAGTCTGAGCCATTTGCAGTGATCTTTTAGTATTGTATAAATTGTCCAATCATCAAAGTACACAGCCATGGTTTTGTAAATATATTCTTGGAATGCTTTGACAACAATTCTTGAAAAGACCGCAGGTGCGTTCTTCAAACCGAAAGGCATAACTTTATATGTGAATGACCCGAATTCGCACACGAATGTTGTCTTTTTCTGGTCTTCTTTTGCTATAGGTACTTGGTTGTACCCCGAGAATCCATCCGTGAAAGAATAGCATTCGTGCCCTACAACTTGATTGATTATTTCATCTGCAAAGGGTGTAGGGAAGGGATCTGTTAAAGTTACATTGTTCAGCTCTCGAAAGTTGACACAGATTCTCAGTTGAGTTGGATCTTGTTTCTTTGGCTGAACGACCATTGGGCTTTCCCATTCCGACTGGTCAATAGGATATATTATTCCTGCAGCAAGCATGTTATCGATCTCCTTTTTTACAATATCCTTATATTTGTGAGCAAGTTTGTAGGGTATTTTCTTCACGAGTCTGGCATCAGGTTTAATGTCAATTTTCATCTCGCTCATTTCCTTTACAAGCCCTTTCAAATCTTTATAGTCTCGAGCAAAAACATCTTGGAATTCTTTGAGAATACTGGAAATTTCTGTTGTCTGTTCCTCATTCCGTCCATCCATTCTGGTGCACGGCTGTTACTTATCTGTCTTTCACCTTCTTTGATTTGTGTGAAAGTTGGTGGGAATTCTTTTTCTGATAATCTTTCAGATTCATCTTTTTCTATGATCTCTGTACTTAAGATTGTTCTTACGGGATTCGACACACTGGGATGATCCTTTCTCCATTGAAAACTTTTCCCTACCGACATCTCTGTTTCTAGGCTCAGTCTTGTTGAGTGTTGTTTTTCTGTCATCTTTATATTGTAGCAATTGTTAGGTGGGTGCACATTCTCTTGTTTGTTTCCGATTGTTAGAGTTTTTGTTGGCTGCAAAAATTCTTTGATGCTTTTGCTTGCTTCGACCAATCTCTCATCCTGTGGAGAAAACTGGAAATCCTTAATAAAATTTTCTTCTAGATCTTTCCAAAGGAAAGTTTCTCCTCTTGCTTCTTCCATCTTGTACCACTTGTTAGGCAGATCGTCGAGTGTTCTAGGAAAGAGGTGTGGCCATTTTCTTTCATCTTTATAGCCTAATTTTCTCCATTCTTTCTCGCAATAGTCAATGTGAGCTTCGGGGTCTTGTCCTTGTTTACACAAGGGAATGTCAGCCTGAGTTGTCGAGCTTCTTCCTCCAAATCTTTCTATGAAAGATGTTGATGCAGTATTCCAATTTTGAAGTTTCGACTGATGAGTGTCCCACCATCTCACAGCTTGACCAGTAAATGTCTCTACCCAACTTTGTAGATGGCCTTGCTCTCTGACATGTTTTGATACCTATTCGACATGTTCATCAGGTAAATCACGTTCTTTATATCTTAATGTCGAGCTACCATATTGTACATTTTTAACTGGAGCAAGTGTTGGATATGCTCGTATTTTTCGTTGGAAAACCTTCAGTGTGTAAGATACAGAGAGACACTTCTTTATTTGTTTCCTCGAGATGGCTTCCACATTCCATCATTCTTTTGCATGCATATCATAGTTCTCTATTTGCCAGTCATAGAGTTTTGCATCGAAATTGTATCCGAGCGAAATAGGATCTCCGAGATGAATTTCTCCTTGGTTGTTTGGTTCAATGTGATATTCATTATTGTCTATTCAGTAAAGCTGTCGGATATCGTTATCAACTTCTGTAGGTTCTGACCAAGGTTCTCCTTGTGATGGGAAGATTGGCATGATAACCTTCTAGCCATTACCTTTCAACTTGATGCGGCTTTTGTCCAAAGAAATTGAAGCCTTCATCTTCCATCCCCATGGTCGACCGACCAAAGCAGGGAAGGAGCTTGCATCATCTTTTGGTACGATGATTTCAAAATCTACTGATGTCATAATACCTTTAATGGAAGTTTCGACTCCTTTCCATACTCCAATCGGCTCAATTAATCCTTGATCTACGAGCTTTAAGTAGATGCCTGATTCCTGTAGTAGAGGTCAACCGAGTTGGTCCCAAGTATCACGAGTCATGATATTTACTTGGGATCCAAAATCAAGTACAACTTGTCGTACATGATATCCATTTATGTCGAGATCGACTAATGGGTCGGCGTCATTTTTCTCTTTTTGTTTTAGTTGGCAAATGTTTTTAGTTTGTCTTTTCTCGACGTGTTTTAATTTATGCAACAAATCAATCATTTTTCTTACAACTTCTTCATTTGAAATTAATTTGAGCAATTCATTAAGATCATCTTCATGTGTTGCTAAATCATGAACTATGTCAGATGCATCTTTGTGATAGATTTTTGTTTTATAGGATTTGGACAATCCTCCTTATCGACAATTCTAAATATCTGAGGTTTATCTTGACCAATATGAGTGCCTTGCCTTGTTACAATTTGCAAGTTTTTTGTATGACGCGCATCATTTTTTTGAACACAAGATAAAACATGAACATTTTTTTATTATTTATTTTCTCGATCATGGTAGGGCAATCCTCTAAATAGTGATCGTCTACCCCACACTTTGTACAAAATTTGAGATCGGTTCTTTCCTTATAAGGGCAGTCTACGTGTCGATGATTCTCGTTGAAGCATGTAAAGCATGCACCAGGTCGACCATATCGAAAGCCTCGACCTCCACTGCCATGACCACGAATCTGATATCCACCACGTCTATTGTAGCCATTATATCGCCAATCGTTCCGTCGATCATTATACCTTGGGTATCTGTCATTCCTGTTTTGATTGTACTGGTTATTTCTTCCATCATTTCTCCCGAATCTGTCATTTGCTAGATTTTTGTCTTGGTTTTGCTCGACAGAATTTGCTTGGTATACTGCATGATAATTTTGTCGATTTTTCAGGTTCAGATGACATTCTTCGATTGAATGTGTATTTACTTCACAAATTTGACACCATCTTGCCTTCTTATTTTTCAGATTGTATGGGCAATTATTTGTGGTATGTAAATCATATTCTTTGCATAAATTGCAGAAACATCTGGATTGGATGAGTTTTACATATTGTCGCCGATCATTATTTCAACAAGAATCTTTGGTATGTCCTGAGGTTCGATAAGTTGTACACCATAGCTCTGGTCCTTTTATCGTCATATTCCTGATAGCTTTCTCCATACTTTCAAGTCATTCGTCGACATGTCTATCCGTGGATATTAGAGGGTGTTCATCATCCATTTCGATTTCTAGTGCTACTCTTAGTGCATCTGCATATGTATTAACATTTTGTCGACGAACATGTATTCTGATTTTATTGATCAGACAAGCAATAAACCATTTGATTAATAGTTTTTCTTCGATTTCATAGTCTAATTTGCTCAGGAGGTCTTTAAACCTCTTGTCGTACTCCTTGACAGTTTCTGTCGGCTTTTGGACTGTTGTCTTCAGTCATTCTACCGCTAGGTACGTCACATCTTAAATCATAAAGAAGGCCAAAAAGCTTTGTTTGATTTGCGCTTTTGTTGCATTTGGTGATTTTCCTATGTACCCCATGTACCATGTCAGTTCTCTCTTTCTTAATGAACCAACAAATTGAGCAATTTGTCTATCTTCATTGGTAATTTGATTAGCTGTCCAGATTGCTTCGCACACAAACCAGTGTCTTCTTGGGTCTTCATCTCCTTCGTAGAACGGAAGGTGTGCTGTGGTGTGTGCCATGTCTGCTATTGTATTATTCTGAGAATCTGATGGAGGTGTGGGTGGGTTATTTCCACAATCAATACTTGGTGCTTCGTTAGTATGAATTAGCTTTCTTTCTGGACTTGGTTCTCTATCTTCAGAATCAATGAATGTATCTCCTTAGATGTCGCTAAATCTGCCTTCGTCAATTACTTCTATCGAAATCCAGTTAAATTTTTGCTCAAACGGGATTTCGCTAAATCTCGGACTTTCCGACGTGCTTGTTGAATCACTCAAATTTGGTATTGGCAGGGGGGGGCGCTTCTTCATGTTCTGTGTACACTAGATGAAAAATTCTATTTGAAAATTCAGGTTGAAAAGATATCCAATTCCCTTCTTCTAGCTGATGAATCAATAGTCTATTGATATCATCGCCTTCTATGCTTCGACGACTCCAAACTCCCAACTAACCAGCATGAAGACCAAGGTTTTCTTCGACAATTTCTTCCACCCGAACGCTTTCTGTTAAACGGAATGGAGATGGAGGTGCTACCGTTTCTGGTATTTGAACTTGGAGAGCTCTACCACGCTCTATCCACAAGTCTTCATCCATCGGCGACAGTTCTTCTTTGACATCCTGATCATCGTGGACTCGGCTTGATTCCGACAGATTCCCTTCTGCATATGTCGCAACATTTGATCCTTGAGTCCTCTGGAGCGCAATTGCCTGCTCCCGCAGCTCTTCACGTCACTGTCTCCTTTTTTCTCTTTCAATTTTTTGAATATCTGGGGTGCTTTTATGACTTAAAAGTATGTCTTTGTCAGATTTTTTTCCACTGCTGGTCATGTCGTTTGTCATATGTCGAGTTTCATCAAACTAGGTACATGAGAGCATGCTTCATCACACCCCCAATGCCAGCCCAACGGTTTCTAGACTATTGGGGAAGTGTAGACCATCACTTGTTCAAGAAAAATTCTCATTCGCGCTCCTTTACAAATTTTTTCCACTTACGTTCTTTCTCCTCCCAATTAGAGTTTGGAATCGACGGGGTCAGCAATGGTCTTGTTTCGACAATATGTGTGAAACCTTTGTCAATAAAAAATTTAAACAATAATGTCGGCAGAGAACATAGAAATTGATCAGCTAATTCGGTGAAGAATTTTCTTCTTATTTCATCTACTGATACTCGGTTTTCGATCGCCTGTTCTTCACATAAATATTCTACAATCTTTTTGCACCATTCTGATAGATTTGTATGACCTCCGTTGATTAGCTTCGATACTAATTTTCGCTCTGCTTCATCGGCTGGTCTGTTCATTCAAAAGTTTCTTCAAGGTGGTTGGCACGGATTCTACAAATCGCTCATGGGTCTCGGAGAAAAATCGATCTCTTGCTTGGTTAATCGTTAGTTTGTTGCGTCGCGCATAATTCTGCAGGTAATTCGCGATTTTCTTCTCCCACCAGTCTCTAATCTCCTGTTCTGAAATCATGGGTCATACTGCTAGTAATTTTTCATGTATCAACCGGCAACGGAACCAGATGTTGTAATCCCATGGTTCACATAGTTATCATAGATACATTACACAATATAAGCAAGCATACACAATGACACAGATACAAGAGACGAGACAAATAGAGAGAATAGCCTTTGTATTAACCAGCAATAGTAGAACAATATGATAGAATCAATCTCTACTAGTCTATCGGCTCACCAACCTAGATATATATATGTGCAAATACAGTTACATAACCGTCTATCGGTTTATCCAACTGACCCGACCCATACTAGTCGACGTGACTAGTCAACATATGTTGTAGAATGGTCGGGCGGAGGGCCTAGTCGACAGGCCGATCTAGGCCCCTCCAATAGGTAGTCATGGGTTAGTTAACTCATCTTAGAGAGTGTGCATGGCTATTCTGGCTCTATTTAAGCGTAACTAGCATCTCATGCATTGGATGAGCAATTCAAATTGCCTCTATGACCTATTCCAATTGCTTTGTCTATTTATATTTTCTACTTCATTCATTGAAGCTTAATGTAATACAACATTCTCTCTTGTTATTGACTTATCTCTTTTATGTAATGATTAATGTTTAGCACATTCATTCCATGAATTTGTTAGATTTATGATCTCTTACATAATATTGCTATGTTGCTTAGTATTTTAATCTACATGCTCAAATTCTACACAAATATCTGGAAATAAGCATACAAATACACAATTAAGTAATTCCATGCCTAATTCAAGTGAAATAGTGAATACATAATGCAAGATGGCAACTCTAAATATAATTGTTGAGGATATGTAAAATAGATCTCCTTGATATATGAAGAAGACAAAGAATACAATTACAAAACTTAAAAGCTTATGAATGACAATTTTCTTAAAAGAGTAGTCTAAAGATTAAAAAATTTGGATCTATTTTTTGGTTTGTCTAGTTAAATCCATTTCTACAATTAAAAATAAATTATAAACCATAAAAATTAAGTTATGATCATCACCTAAATCGTTATCTGCCTGAACATGGAATTTTTTTTCCAAACATCACTCATCCTTTCACATGACTAAGTCCTTTCATTCTTTGAAATCCTACAATCCATAGTTAAACACAAAGAACGATGCACACAGAATACAGACATGAATAGAGATTCGCAAGCAATAGTCTAATAAAGGAGTCTACTCATTTTAATAAGTATAAACAAAAATACAAATCTTTGTTCCCAGTGATTCAACTATCTAACATACATATTCTATAAAACTCCAAGGCCTAAACAGAACCCCTGTCATCTAAGCCTAAACTCCATTTTCAACAGATGAAGATTTTTCAGTGGAAGTAAATAAAGAACTCTCGGGTGCAGAGGAGAAATGGGGAGGATTGGCCACATCGTTTCCATTTCCTTGTAACATCTGAGGAGCAGGTGGGTTTCTCCTCTTGCATGCATCATACGTTGTGAACAGTACTAGTGCTACTGCTATTGCTGTTACCACCACTCCTGCAACGAAGTAACCTGCAATGGAATGAAAAGATTGATATTGGAGATACAGATTAGGAAGAAATTATGATGGTGATATTGGAGATACAGATTAGGAAGAAATTATGATGGTGATGATGGTTAATGTCCATGAGATCTTTGATATATAAAACTTAAGAAAACAAAAAAAATTATTTGGTTTGCTCTATATTTACCTGTTACAATCACTGACATGTTTCGATCTTCTGTATCTTGCACTTGAAATTGGACTTCAACACCTGCAACGATCCACAGTTTTTCATGGGGAAACAGATAATAATATACATAACAAGATTCAAGAGCATAATTGGTAAAATGGGCATTCAATATATCTTGACAGATTGAGGGATTAATTCAAGGTATGAGCAGTCTGTGATAAAAAAATTGTAGAAGGCGATCAGGAAACCTACCATTGTCGGGGCATTTGTCTGGATTTGAGGTGCCATCCGGACAATGGCAAAGAAATGTTGTCGGTTTCAAGATGTCATAACCACAATATCCGTAGCTACTCACACAAGTGTCACAGCTTTTAAATCTGTTGTGGTCGACCTGCCAGCTTACCTCAAAACCCTCCTCTAGTAAAATCTGAATATCATCGAAGTGCTTATACTTCTTGTGAATTGGTAGTCGAAGGTGCGTTTTACAGGAGCGCGTTTCCTCTTCTGGTCTCCGAATATTGTAATGCCAGTCGCCACATAATTTACCATGTCTCAATTCAGGAATTTCTTCAGTGCTTTTGTCGCATAAACCCCAGATCGTGAGATTGGTGTATGTATCTGCGATATGAAAATGAGAGGAGGACAACCAAAATTGAGAGTAGTTGCCTGAAAGATTGCAGTTATCAGCCCACAGATTGTTGTTAGCAATTGTCATGCTGCTATTGTTCATCAACACAGAGGGCTCCAATATGCGATACTCGTCTCCACCGATATCAATCAGAGGATTGCCGCCGCCCTGGAGATCACATTGAAGCTGAAAATCAGGGTCACCACAGCCGCTGTTCTTGAGCCCGAAAGGATATTGGAAAGGAAAGACCCCACACTCATGAGGAATCTCATTGCAAACCTCATAGTTAGAGCCGAGACACGAACAGAGGAAGAGGGAGTAAGCTAAAACGTAGAGATAAACAGTGGCAGCCATGGCAGCCATTGATTTGTCAGGAGACGCAGAATTCTCTGCTCGGCTCTTCTGTTGGCGATCAAAATCTTGAAATACATTAAGAAGACGAAGGAGACGAATTTGGAGAGGTGGGAAAGGCGCAAAGACTGCGAAGTCCACAGTCAATCAAACTTTGCTTGACTAATTGTCCGAATTTCTCGGCAAAGTCTGTAATTTAGCCCATCAAACTTTTCTTTACTAATTGTCTCGAATTGTCCGGCAGCAGCCTAATTTTTTGTTATTATATTTCTCGAATCGTCTGGCAGAAGTCTAATTTCTTTGTTATTTTGATTCTCGAAGTTGGAAGTTGAATTGTTGCTCTGCTGTGTTTTCATGTAATTCAAATTCCACAAGCCTCTGTTATTTTATTTCTCACATGAAGTTGGAAGTTGGGTTGTTGCTTCTGTTGTGTGTTCACGGAGGACTAATTAAATTCCGCATGCCTCCTCGTATTCATGCCGCCAAATGAAAAGTGGTAGGAATGATTTTCACCCAAGATATGAGCAGTGGACAAAATTGAATCTGTTCATTGAAAATATTTCGTTTTCGATGAGAAGAAGAAGAAGAAATCATTTTAACGTCCACGAGACTAACAATAGCTTATGGGACAGACCCCTTTACCCCCTGATTTCTGTAACTCAGTCCTTTTCTTGTTCAACTTGATTATGAGTGCCCCCAATTTCTCCACGGTCCTCTCACTGAATAGGTTATCCCAAGAGCTAGCTGTCAGGATACTTGCATAGTTAGCCCTACTGTCTTTGAAGGCTTCACACTCGAAAATAAAATGTTTTTCTGTTTCCACTTTCTCGGAAGTGCAAAATATACACACCCTTTCTTCCCAGGATTCCTTTGGTCTTTCCAGTGCCCAGTTTCACAATGGAGTTGATGGGAATTGGTTCTTAATTGAGCAATAAGTATTTTGGCTCTCCAAGGTATATTGGCCCCTATGTATGTTTTTTGATGGTGGTTGTAGGCGGGGTTAAACTCTTCAATATAATACTCCTTCTTTCTCCCCAATCCCAAGTTCGCTTGTGGAACCTATCGATAACTAACTCCTTTATCTTTTTTACTGTTCACAAGGCACATGTTCAAGTAAATATCCCATTTACTAAGCCATTTAATATTTTGTCGCATCCACGTCTTCTTTCTTTCGTACAATGTGTCATTGAAAACGACCTTAGGCCAACAGCTGTCCTCCATTTGCTCTATTCTTTCTAGATATCTTATGAGTCACACCATAGCAATTGCTTCGACAGGAGCAACCCCCATTTCACTCAACATGATATCACAAGGGACTGAACTTTTAATTTTAAACTTGTTTGTAATCAAGCGTTTTTGAATCTTTTCAATTTGCTTCCATTGTAAGTTAAATGTGTTGCTGGCCCATACTTCACAGCCATAGTGTGAAGAACCAGCAACAAATAATTAATGAAAATATACGAGATAGCAGAAATAACAGAACTCAAAATCGCTTTTATTGATAACAAGCCACTTCGAGGGGGCAACCTCTTTTGAGCAAGCTCAATACAAATAACTTCACGGTACCTTCATTGGTCTCAACACAAACTTATATACTAAGTCTAGGTGCCAATACCATGTGTCAATACAAACCATGGGCCAATACAAACTATGTATCGACAATTACTATGAGACGACTTACAAAGCATATGCTTCCAACAACAATATTACAAACTATGGATCAACAAATACTACGGGACGACTTGCAAAGCATATGCGTCCAACAACAATATACTAACAAAGTAAATAGAAGGGTTGACATGGGTTCCTAACATCCCCTCTCCCTTAGAAAAAGCTTTGTCTTCGAAGCTTTAGATGTGGAAATTGATGCGAAATTTGAAGGAGTGGTTCCCCTGTAGCATCCTCGGGTTGCATTTCGGGCCACGGACGCCTTTTGAGTTTCAGGAAGGGTTGCTTGGAAAGCTGTAGACGAAGAAGAACCATATCAACTACGTGAAAAGTGCCCTCAGAACGATGTTGATCGGCTTGTTGTTTCAGTCGAATTCTTTCCATGTGAAGATTGTCCTACAGAATGAGAAGAATCTGATCACGGTTTCAAACAACCGAGTCAATTGCCTGAACTGGGGAGCTGCTGAGGGTGTATGGAAGAAGAACTGGCGGTGCCTATCGATAGACTGCTTCATATGGTGTCCTTTTTGATGTGGTATTGTACCACTAGAGCGCTTCTAGGAAATCCATAGAAATAGTTGTCCAAATCTATGTAGGGTTGGGCAAGGGTTCGAGCAGTCCCGAAAGGAGTGTCGTTTCACCCTTGTAGACTTGGCAAGTATCACAGTCAACCCCCATCTCTTGAATTGTCATTTTCAGTCCCTGCGAAAAGAAGTTATATTGTTCCTGGTCATACATTTTGAGGACCCAGAGTGCCCTGCCGATGAAGAAGCATGGAGTTCATAGAAGAGATAGCCCTATTGAACATATTGCAACCAATTTGGAACAAGCAGAGAAATAGCAGTAAGAGGAACTGGGTCATTAAATGTGTGAGAAGGAGCATCTGCCACCATATTGTCCTTACCCTTTTTGTAAGTGATTGCATAGGCATAACCCATGAGTTGGATAACCCATTTTAGGTGTGCTGGGAGGAGACTGGTTGTTCCAGGGAATTTTCCAGATTCTGGATATCAGTCTTGATGCAGAAATGATTTTCTAATAGGTATGGCTGCCACTTTTGTACTGCATGCAAAATAGCCAGCATTTCCTACTGAGATGTAGATGCGGCTAAAGGCTTACCGGAAAGGTCTCTTGAAAGCGACAAGCCCACTGGTTCAGCAAAGACACCTGTATATCTATCCAAGGAAGTAGGGGAGACCGTTGATGGGTGCATCTGAATGGAATGGAGTTGAACGATGACACCATGTGAATTCTTCTTAAGGATCTTTTCCAAGCAATGTGAACTGATGATGCGGAGAGACCCGTGTTGTAAGCCCTTAAATTTGTGTTGTTTCCCATTGACTGAAAACTACATCCAAAGTTTAGCAAAATCTCATAAAATGGGGCCAAGTGTGCGTAACCATTGAATGCCCAAAACCACATCACATCTGCCTAGGGACAAGGAAAACATGTCAAAGCACAGGTTATAATCTTCCAGAGAGATACACACATTGTGACACTTCCCCTTGCAAGGTAAGGTGCCCCCATTGGCAACCATGACTTCAAAGTTGGAGCAAGGATGGACAAAACAATCACCCTGTTTGGCGATCCGAGGGTCAATGAAGTTATGAGTGCTACCAAAATCAATGAGTATTGTAAGATGAAGCTTCTTAAAGTAACCCCTGACCCGCATTGTTTGGGGGGTGGTGACGCCGTATAAAGCATGGAGAGATATCTCTAATTGGTCATCATGAGATGAGGGGTCAATAGGCGGCTCTTGAATATCGACCTGATCATCCGTTGTATCTGGAGCTTCTTCACCAATTTTAGAGGTAGGCGGAGAATCCATATCCAAGAGATAGATCTTTTGCTAAACACATCTATGTCTCCGAGTGAATTTCTTATCACAATTATAACAAAGCCATTTTTCTTTGCGTTCCTGCATCTCAGTTTCAGACAAATGTTTGATAGGAGTTGGTCGAGGAACTGGCGGGGTGGGAGGTCGTTGAGAACCCATATTTCGGAAAGGAACAAAAATGGGTTGGGAGCGTTGTTGGGCTGTAAGCTTGTCTTCTTCCAACTTAGCCAACCCCACCATCATTGTGTTGCGATAGAACATTTTGACCTCTGAGCGGATTTCATCCTTAAGACCACCGATAAAACAACTCCTGTAGAATTCATCAAACAATCCTTCTGTGTGATTGGCTAGTTTCTCAAATTCTTTCTGATACTCTCTCATAGTGCCAATTTGACGAAGTTTAGTGAGTGCTCTGGTGAAGTTATCAAAAGCACTAGGACCAAATCGTTGCAAAAGGAGTTGGCAAAAATCTGTCCATTTTGGCTCGTCATGAGCCTTGATGTACCAACAGTACCATTGAAGGGCTTATTGTTCCAAATGAAAGGATGCAAGTGGAACTTTTTGGACATCAAAAGTATTATGTAGACTGAAATACTGTTCCGCACAATAGATCCATCCAGTCGGATCAGTACCATTGAAGCGAGGAAATTCAAGCTTCGGACCATGGAAATTGTTGGAAGAAGAGAACCCATTGTCTGATGAAGACTTAGACTGTCGTTTGTTGTTCATGGCTGAATGCTCAAGATGGAGGCTGAGAAATTTTTCATCCAGATCCTGGAGTTTGGTTTGGATGGCTCCAGGTGCTTCCTCCATGGTTTTTGCTCTTGCGACAGTGACAACCATAATCAGGAGTTTTTTTTTTTTGTGGGGGGGGGGGAGAATGGATAGAAAAACACAAACAAAAGCTTATTTAGTAAAGGGAAATTTGGATTTGGGAAAAACTCGGATGGGTAATTGGGGTTTGACTAAGTTTTGGACACTTTGGAATGGATAGGGAATCA
Organism: Larix kaempferi; assembly: GCA_027924585.1. Lineage (NCBI taxonomy): Eukaryota > Viridiplantae > Streptophyta > Pinopsida > Pinales > Pinaceae > Larix > Larix kaempferi. Next base: position 15,272,175 of record BSBM01000063.1, on the reverse strand, counting down.
AAAAATGAGGATTTCATAAGCAAGGTGAAAGAATGTAAAAATTTGTCGGAGAAGAACAAAGAAGCAGAAATAGGGAATGGACACGGTGGAAAAATTGGAGGGTGATTAGGTGAAAATCGAAGGAGTTATGGCAAACCCTAAAAATAGAAAAATGTGGGATTTCGAGCTTTGGGAAGTGGAATTTGGGATAGGGTCCTCAGGAATGAAATATGCAAAATGGGATTGTAGGGGTGTCAATGAAGTTTCAGGGAAAACGGAGTTAAAACAAGGGAGATATGGTCAAAAAATAGAATTTTATACTCTCTTTTTTTAGAATGGATCTGAACCATCTTTTGGAATGGATTGGGAACGTTGGGATCTAGAACGGCTCAGAAAGGATCGAAAACGGCTGGAAACAACTTTTAGAATGGATCTGAAATGGCTGAATCAGAACCATATTTCGGAATGGATCTGCAACGACGCGGAAGTGATCGGCAATAGATGGATCTGCAATGGCATGGAAATGATCAGCAATAGTTCAGCTGAAAATAGATATGGACCCCAGGTATGTTCGGCTTCCTATCGGTTCAAGGGATTCACTCGGCCACCAATGTTGTCTAACAGCTTGCGTATTGGGGCATTATCCCTCACTCCACAACTTAGGTAAAACTGATAACCACTTTGCCACAAACGACAGCTCTTGGTTTACCTCATAGGTGGGAACTAGTCAATCAAGTAGGGGTCGTTGCCATTTTCGATGGAAGGTCCTCTCAATGGGCCAACTACTTCGGGGTTCCTATGGTACTCCTCACAATGAGTTTTAGGGTTTATGCCCAAGTACTTCCCACAGTTAAGCGGATAGGGATTATTCCCATATCCGAAGTTGCAACAGATGCAAAAAAAAAATTGGCAAAAATTTCACCCAGCGAGCCCAAGAAAATGCTCTGATACCAGATGTGAATAACTTGCAACAATTAATTAATGAAAATATATGAGATAGCAGAAATAACAAAACTCAGAATCGCTTTTATTGATCACAGGCCACTTCGAGGGGGAAACCTCCTTTGAGCAAGCTCAATACAAATAACTTCACGGTACATTCATTGGTCTCAACACAAACTTATATACTAAGTCTAGGTGCCAATACCATGGGTCAATACCATGTGTCAATACAAACCATGGGCCAGTACAAACTATGTATCATTAATTACTACGGGACGACTTACAAAGCATATGCGTCCAACAACAATAATACAAACTATGGATCAACAAATACTACGGAACGACTTACAAAGCATATGCGTCCAACAACAATATACTAACAAAGTAAATAGAAGGGTTGACATGGGTTCCTAACACATAGAGAATCATCGGGATCACTAAAATCCCAAAAAGAGTTTGCGCAGTATTCCAATCCCATAGCTCTGCCTCTCTACACCTATTTTGGAAAGCATAGAATTCTTTCCAACCTCCCAAAGTTCTTTTGTTTCTACAGTTTTCCCAACTTAAATTTTTGTTAAAGTCAATTCCGAGATACTTGTAATTTGCCACTTCTTCGAGAATGTTACCCTCAAAGTAGAATTGGTGTTGGTTATGTTTTCTTTTGCTAGAGAAAACTACCACTTTTGTCTTGCTAGTATTGACTTGCATCGCCACTATTCTACAAAAGAGCTCAAGGGAAAGTAAATGTTCTTGTAACCCAAGAGCGGATTTAGCAATCAAAATAAGGTAGTCTGCATACAAAAGAAGTCTTATCACAAACTCGCCCAAAAGAGCACCCTCATCATCTTGTAGGTTTAACCACTCTTCAAGTTTGTCGATATATAAACCAAAAAGGGTAGAGGACAAAGGGCACCCTTGTTTGACCCCGATATCACTCCTTAAACTCTCAAAGATGCCAACTAACGTTTTGATTTTGACTTTAACCTCCTCGTAGAGTATATGGATGGCTGCTCTAAGATGCATAGGGACCCCAAGTTCCTCCATTCTATGCTAGAGCTTGTCCCTAGGGACCATGTCAAAAGCTTTTTTGAAATCGACAAAGCAACAAAAGGATTCCTCTTTTTTTCCCACATTTTTTCAATGATGTGTCTTAAAGTTATACCGTGATCAATCGTGGAGTGTTTAGGTTTGAAGCCTGCTTGCCCTTTATCATGCTTATCACCCTCTTCTACCCACTTGCTAAGTCTTTTTTCCAGCATGCTTCCGAACAACTTTGCAAACAAGGGGTTTATCATTATGGTCCTATAGTTGAAGGGATTATTGACATCACCACTCTTGAAAAGAGGTATTGCTAGGCTAGTTATCCAATCTGTAGGGAACCCCTGCTGAATTATGTTGTTGAAAATTTTCATAATGTGAGGTGCAAGAGTTTTCGAACCCCACTTTAGATATTCTGCTTGAAGTTCGACTAGATCTTTTGCTTTTCCAACACCCAACTTCTTAATACCCACCTCGATCTCTTGCACGGTGAAGAGCTTAGTAGTAATGTTGACCAAGGGGGAGGTTCAACCTTAGAAGCTTGCTCATAAAGCTGCCTTGCATATTCGAACCATTGATAAGCCGTAATGTTGTTGTCAATTTGTTTCTTTCTCGTTTGAAGTTCCTTCCAAAATAACTTGGGGTTATTATTCCCGAGGAAGATTAGCTCCTCCCTCCTTGAGATCATGAACTCAGCTTTTTTCTTTCTTACAATATGCTTGTAGGCTTTTAAGTTTATTTCTTTTTGGTTTGGCTCTTTCAAAGTTTTCCTTGTTGTTTTGCATTCTTCATCAAACCAAGCATTAACAGGAAAACAATTTGTTTCATATTTCATATTTTTTGCTCTTTTTCATTCTGTAAGTGCGCTTTGAATTAAATTTGTTAGCTCATGACTATGGAGGCCCCATGACGGAATTTTCTCCTTGTTAAAAAGCCTCTCTAGCGCTATCTTGAAGGTATTACAGTTATTTTGAGTCAAAAGAATTTTGCCCTTTGAAGGAGGCTGCTGAAAGTCCTGATTATTCCACCCCTGTTGTTGCTGTTCCATCCAAGGGAAACTCAAATAGATCGGTCTGTGATCAGATTTCAACTCCCCAAGTTGTTCACCAATCCAAACTTCCTCCATTTTCTCACATAATCCATGTGAGCAAATTGCATAGTCCACTACTCTTGCGCCATTGTAGGTACTACAAGTGAAACTGCCAGATTTCGCCCATCTAGCCAACCCATTACAAATGACTAAGTCAAATGTCCCACATAGACTGAGAAGTTGCTCCCCGAAAAGGCTACCGCTTTTGTTGTCCTCTGAGACTCTTGTATATCGTTTTTTAAAGCTACAAAGGGGTCTTTGAGGTCAAGCCCCCTTCTTTTGTAAGTTTTTGAAACTTGTGGGGCAAAATAGCATGCTGCAATTATGATAATGTTTAAATTTTCTGAGATTTTCCATTTTCTAAGTCAATCTAAGGAAACGAGACCATATCTCTTTCATCGTGGCCACATTTTCTATCTTTCTAAAAGTATCTAACATGTCAATTCCGAGTTATTGGTTACATAAGTAATGGTTGACTCATAGTTATTTTGTTACATCTGTAATGTTATGTGTTTCCAATTATAAGTCATGACATGATTATATAGTATTAGTATGTAGTTCATGGCATCCATATCGGTTCAATAGATACTTAATGGGACAAAGCACATAATTAAAACTCGATTGTAAATCTCTCAACAATCCATGATACTTTATAGGTTTGATTAAGTTCATCATAAAGATAATGTATAGTTTTTCTTTGTTTAAGACAAAATTATGTTAATGGTCTTGCTTGGGATAAGAAAATATATTATCTTGATCAAGAAGAACTTCTATGTTCTTAATTAAGTTTAGATATGAACTTGCACAAAATAGATCTTGTCAACATCATAAAAATTAAAATTGGGATTGCAACAATGAGACTTGTGATTCTATTCATTCAAATTAATGTTTCATCAATTCCTCAATCTTTTGATCTTTCCCCTTTCTCCAATTTTGTGCATCTTTATCTATCACACTCTGTCACTTTTTTCTTGCCTTGTTTAGCACTATTGATGTCAAAATGCCAATACACTTAAGTGTCAAATATTTCACAATTCCCCATAGGTCTTTTTCCCTTTGCCTCATCCCAACTTGAAGAAAGATATGGAGAAGGTAACATAACATGTTATCATTAAATCTATGTGTTAGGGATTATGCTCTAACATTCACTTTGTCATTCATTTTTGCATGAACCAATGTCTTATTGAGAATAATAAGATATAACAAACTCGATGGTCTTATTGAGTAATTATCTTTAGCTTTGTGTTTGTATAGACCTTAAGAAGATGCAAATCATAAACTTCTTAGCCTAAATAATAAGCATTGGATGCAATCATGAAATATTTGTGTGCTCCTAGAGCCCTAGGAAGTCACTTAGTAGGTTTTGTACATGCCTACATTATAATGTTTTGATAGAATTACTACCCTTCAACAAAGGCTATAAGGTCTATTACAATTTCTTATTCTCTAATGAAATATATCATAAACATGAATCCCATGGTTTAGCATGAGTATGATATGATCAATATATGAATCCAACATGCAATCCTCATTCATCATATGGATACACAAAACAAATTCTCTTATATAGATGTCCACAAATGTTTTGGACTCTTAACATTGTGTTTGAAGCTTTGCATTATCATTTTAACACTTTCAAATTCTTCCAAAGAAAACAAGCATGGATTGGTGTTTATGAATCCCCCCCGTTAAAGTACATAGAACCCATCATAAGGATATATTAATTGAAATTACAAAGTAAGCCTTATTAACTTTCTATTGAAATCACTACTTATCTATTTGGTCTTTTATTAACTTTTAACATTGTAAAAAAATGGATAGGCAATATTTTATTTAGAATAATTTGATTTAATGATTTGTTCCTATTTTACTCTTTTCAATTGAAGTACAACTACTTTTGTAACTTTTCATCATTGAAGGGTTGGACGAAAATATACCCTTCAACTTTAAATTAAGAGTAGACCTTAAAATTTGATCATTGATTCTTAGAAAGGGATGCAGATAGACTACACTATTGTAGAAATGTAAAACCATTTAAGCACTGCAATGGAGGGAACCAAAATGGTCGCAAGCAAGGAAAAAAATCGAATCATTTCCATCCTTTCTGAGGGGTTCAAACCCATCCTAAAAGGGTAATTGAAAAAACACCTTTAAAAATGTAAAATTTGTAAATTACTTGTTTTTTATGAAATACAACAAATATTTTGTAATTTCAAAAGAAGGGCCACAATTTCAACAACCTAGCAATTTCCCAAATCCCAACACCTGGTTTTTCAATGAACATCATATCTTTCCTATTCATGAGAAATATTTACTTGCATTTGACATCTAACGACTAAAATTGTCCCTATTCATGCTGGCTCTCATTTATTCCTCAATATGGTGTATCCTTCCACAACATTAAAACCATCATATAGTTGGTTCCTAGATAATCCTATCACTATATTGGTGTATGCACCATTTTAAGTGTCACTTTGCGAATGCTTCTGATAGAAGCTTGGACACCTTTCCTTTCTGAATCCCCACTTGAATTCATGTGTTATGTACAATTTCAATCCTTATCAATATGATAGTTGGCACCACATTTAATGTCCATATTTAATGTATTCAAATCCCACACTCGCAATCATGTCATTTTCTTTGTTACCTTTGCACCCACTCATGTCTTTGCAAAACACCAAAACACATAGTCATGGTTTATGGGTATAAATTGTAATTGTATTGGAAACTTATTAGCAAGATTCACTACAAATGTGTGGCTCGATGACAATTTTGAAGAGGAAAAAATAGAAATCAAACAAGCCCAAGGAAATTAGGTCATCTCTCTTTCTTCATGTTCACACACTCCATTTCTCTAAAAGTATCTAACATGTTGATTCATAGTTATTTTGTTGCATTTGTATAGCTATGTGTCTACCTATTATAATTCATGACATGGTCATAGAATTGGTATCTAATATTTTATTATTATTTGGGAATGTTCACTAGCCTCTAGACCACTTAGTATGTAGTTCATGGCATCCCCATTATTGGAATACATATCTAATGCGAAACAACACATAATTAATACTTAAATGTAAATATCTCAACAAACCATCAATCTTGTATATGTTTGGTCAAACTCATCATAAAGATAATGTACAATTTTTTTTGTTTCCCACAAAACTATGCTAATGATTTTGTTTGGGATTAAACAAATCTAGTAAGATCAATGATAACTTGAAGGTTCTTGATTAAGTTTAGTATGAACCTACACAAGATAGACCATGTCAACATCACAAAACTTGAAATTGGGATCACATCAATGAGAATTGTTATTTTGTTGATTCAATTTTATGCATCATCAATTCCTCGCTCCTCTAATTATTCCCTTTTCCCAATTCTCTACAACTTTATCTATAACATTCCTTTAATTTCATCTTGTTTTTTCTAGCAACATTGCCATCAATGTGACTGTTGGAAACCTAATCCTTTGTGTTAGGAAATAATGAAGAAATACAAAAAAGTCATCTTGGAGTCCAAGAGACAGCCTAAAAGATGAAACCAAACGTCACTTGAAATTGTATTTATATGCATACCATATTAATGAAAATAACATCTCTTGCTTATCTCTATTTTCTTTGTTAAGGAAAAATAGTATCCAAACAGTCAAAAGAATAGTATCCAAACAATCAAAAGAATGGGTGGAGTCTACTAACCATGCAGGTGCATAATCAAAATCTTACTTAGTTGAGACTGACGGAGTCGAGATATGATCTATTGCAGCATTTTGTGATGCTTGGTATGTCACTTCTGCAATGGACAGGGGCACGTTTGGTTCTTGTTGAGTCGGAAGGATCCACGGATCATTCGTTTCACTAATCGTAAAAACTTCCCGAGATGATGTATCACTAGTACTCATAGAACCAATGTAATATACAGGAGCATGTAGTTCAAATGTGCCCATCAATGATAAATACATACCTACTCCTAAGCTCTCACTGGGAGGACGAGCTTGATTAATCAAAGGGATGTTAGAATCCGATGAAGTTGTGTTGTTTTTCCAAGTGAAGGATAATTGATCAACTGTAATGATCTTACCTTCGTGAGGGAACATCAGTACTCGAAAAACGGACGATGGGATGGTTTGCATAGCATACGTCCAACTTCTTCCCAAAAACAGGTTGTAGTCGATAGAATCATCTACAACTTCTACCTCCATAGACACTACCTTACCGACAATTTGAATCTCAAATGCTGGTAAGAATCCATGCGGACGGAAATATTTTCCATCAAACGCGGTAAGTAGTGTAATTGAAGGGGCTAACTCAGGAGAACCCAAGGCTTTCCAATAGAATATAGACATTACACAAGTCGATGCGCCTTCATCTACGACCATTCATCCAATAGTATTTGAACCATGGACTACTTTGATCTGGAAGGCTACGTGATAGGGAAACCGAGGTTTGTTATTGGACATATCAAATCTAGCTAGCATACTTGATGATTCCATGCTACCTATTTCCGCTATAAGTGCATTCCGCTACGAAGGGAATCTTTGTAAGACTTCCAGGGCAGACATAGCACATGGAATTTGGGATAGGTCTTCCACAACAGAGTAGTTGGGAGAAACCCGCGCATTATGGTTGTACACAACGCGTTTGTAGAAACCCTTTGGTATCTTCGGCAAAGGCTCTGTTGGCCTCTCGATGTGGACAGGAACAGATGACTTGGGAAAATCTTTATCTTTCTGCTGCATTTCTGGGTTATAATTCTTGGCTCTTGTTTGAAATAAGGTGTGTGAGTTAACTATGTTGATATACGATTGATCAGCTAATATGGCACGATGAGTGCCCCAGTATTAGAGTTGCTAGAAGCTGGGCCTTCCCCTTTGGGAAACGGATCCTTCTGGACAACCGGTTTATTTTCACACAAAATATTTTTGGATTCTTTGATAAGAGGGAATTGGTGAGTGAGGTGGTCGTCATTACAAATCTTCCAAGGAAACTTTACCTTCTTTTTGCCTCTCTTACCTCCTTGGCATTTTCAATGTTTTTGGGATTTTGATGGTTTCCCTCCCCTTTCTTACCCTTCTTCTTGGGTTGCCGAGGACCCTTTTGGTTTGTCTGCACACTTTGTACAGATTCAGTTTGTGAAGGGGAGGCTACAACCGTAGTTTCTTCCGTCGTTGATTGCTTCATAGAAAGTGCATGCACTTGTTTTGTTAAGGCCTCCAACGCTGATGAGTTGACCGAACCAACAATGGCATCACCATGAGGTCCAAGTTTGGGATTACCAAGATCTATATTAGACCTTGGTGCATCAAGTATGATCTCATAAAGGATCCCAGATTGAGCATAGATTAGGTCGAGCCACTGCATCCTTAGGATTGCTTCCTCTTCAAATTTTACCCCAGAAGTTGAAACATCTTTAAACATATAAGGGAACAGTGATTTAAAATACCACTCCAAAAGAAACTCTGGGGGAATCTCAACCTTGATGAGTCACTTCCGTCTTCGCCACTCCTAAATGTGATCAGAAAGATGAGTGGCTTTATTCTATATAAATGTAGAAAGAAGGTCCGTGACGACATCATACCGGACAAGAAGCTGGAAGTGATTCAAAAATACTATCTCTAAATCCCAAAAGTTATCGTATGCTGCAGTCGGCAATTCAATGTACCATTTAGCTACTACACTCGTTAAGGTTCTTTGAAAGAGCCTCAATTAAATTGAGTCATCATTCAACGAGTTCGAGGACCACTAGAGATGAAAGGTTGTAACATGATCTCTAGGATCTTCACTAGTCTTACCTCCGAACTTTTGAATGTCCGAAGGAAGATTGGTTGGGACTGGAGGCCAAGCAGGGTTATGATGCACTGGATCATTCATGAGTTTCGAAATATCTAGAAAATTCAAAGTTTCCAAAAACAGAAAGCAAGGTCATGCCGATGGCATGTGATGTGGAGGAGTTTGGTAAGGGGAACCACCTGAAACCTAGCTACTATAAGGTTGGTTGAGGTTTCCCCCAGCCATCAGTTGTGAAGAAGAAATGTTTTGAAAGTTTCTCCAGCTGTAGGCTAATCGATTAATTCATTGTGCTGCCATCCACTGCGGCTGAGTATAAGTGCATCCAAATGGAGGGTTGGTATAATTGTTACTGCACATTCCACCAAACAGTGAAAATGGAGTACTCCCTACAGGTACATTTGAAGTTTTTACATTGGACGAATTTGCATTGAAACATGTGATGGGGTTATAACCTAGCATAGATGCAGTAGATGAAGCATGCATTGAGCCTACAAACAACACTGAAGGAGCAATATGTCCTCCAATACAAGGAAATCCTTGATTAAATGAAGGAGAAGTGGGGTTAACTTGGAATTGTTGAACAAAGGGGGAAGATGTGAATTAAGACACTGAAGGTATCCCTGAAAAAGGAATACTTGAAGGGCCAATGGAGGATCCAAAAGGCATAGATGTCGTCGCACATTGAGTACTGGAAAAACCTAAAGGAACAACATTGAAACTAAAGGAAGTGGTCGGAGAAGAAGTGAACTATGATGAGCTTGGTGTGGATGTGTTTACATGAGGAGGAGATACACCCCCTGGTATAATAGCTGAAGTGCGAGTACGAGGCACTCCCGATCCCATTCTATGTGTTGTCCATAGAAAAACCAGGTGTGAACCTATATACACTCAACTCGGGTATCCCTAAAGAGACAAATCTTTCTAGTAAGGGTCGTTGGGTCCAGTTAATGGAGGGTTGAAGGGTTTCGCAAACTCTTCAGTAGGAAAATATTCAACCTCGATAGTTTCCTGAACCTGTTGAGTTTTAGAAATGAGATCTGGTTCTCTAGGGGGTTCAGTTGTACCGGTGAGTTTGAATGAACCACATGAGTCAGTTCAGAGCCACTGAGGTGGCGGTGGAGGATCCACTGTGAGTGGAGGAAGGTTTCTCAACCTTCTCGACTTATGAAGAGGGTAGTCCTCCACACTTGCAAAAATATAAACTAAGTATTAAACCTAGTGGCCACTAACAGCAAGGAACAAACAACACACCACTATAAAAATTTCCTAAAGTAATCAAGACCAGGAAAACAAAGATGATACTCTCAAAGGAGATTCTCGGATGATTAGGGCCCAGAACTAACCAGTAGAGTAGCGAAGGACAGTTACCCAGGGTCCACAATACAGAGTCTATGGGTGCAAGCATTTGAATCACCAACTGCCCTCCCAAATAATTTTAAAGGAATTCCTCCCATGTCTATCCTAGGTACAATGGAAATATCTTCCACCGTCACCTATGTAGAACCCTATAGATCAAATATACTAAAGGATACCACAATTGCAAAAAGAGTTCGGGGGGATAGTCACAGGTCCAGGAAAGACGCATGGGCAGGGTAACTAAGCCCGAAATCCAAGAAAACACAAGGCATTAATGGATCCCCATACGCGAATTGGCTCTGGTGTATGCTTGAATGAAAAGTGGGGGGTATCCCCAACAGTCCAATCTCACATGACCTCGTGCTTAACTCTGGTTTGAGTAGAGCTTCCTAGAACAACTCCACAAAAGTGGATTTACCTAAACGATATTCTTACTACGATTTTGAGGTTTGAATGGTTTTGGAAAGTTTAAAGTGATGTATTCCAAAACCCTGTCCTAAACTAGTTAGTTTTGTGTAAACCTAAAAAAGAAAAAGTTACTAATAAATTTTATTAATGATTCTTTTTAAGGTTGTATTACTCAAAAGGGTAGTGCTTTTGTGTGCATGATGGTTGCAACTGAAAGTAAAATCTTCACAAGTTTCTAACTTGTCTTTCAAAACATGAAATGCAAAGTAAACCTAAAATCCAACTACAATTTTTTTTATTTTTCAAAGATGAAAAGCATGAACTACTTATAACTACTTTGAAAAAGAAAGAGAAAATCCTTGTTATAAAGAAAAAGTGTTCTTTTTTTATTTGGTTTTTTCTTTATAAGTGAAAGAAACTGAAAATAAATTATGAAAAAAAAAGAATGATCAATAATGCATGCGGATGAAACTAGACCTAAGGCTATAAAAATGAGGACTTCACCAACACAAAGTACTAAAAAAGACCAACCCAAGAAGTTGCTTCACGAAAGCTAGAAGTAACTAAAATTTGGAACCAATATGCTATAAGAATCAACCGATATAAAAGACAGAAAGAAAATGAATCAGAAATAGATAACAAACTTCTCTCCAAGGATCAGTGACTACATAGGACTAAAGCCAAGCATCCGCCAAATACAGTATGGGATAGAAAGACTTAAGTAACCTTAAACAAGCAAAAAAGAACCAAAAGAGGACTCGTAAAGGGATAAAAAGAATCAAACCACCAACCATAAGCAGTCATAAACCTAAGACCAATAGATAAACCTTCAAATCAAAGAAAACAACCATAAAAAGAAAACCCTAGAGAAAAAACAATTTTTTCCAGTGAAAACCGCAATTGTAACAACAACAACATGCAGGTACCCGCGGGTATAGTAGTGGGAAACTTGCGGGTGGAGGGTAATAACCACGACTATAAGTATAATAGACTCGCGGGTGTGCTCTGAATCAGTTAAAAAAGAAAGAAGATTGCAGACTAGACCATAAAAGAGTCAAGCCAATAGGATGTAAAATGTCCCAAAACCTTCACAAAGACCTAACACCTTGATAAAAACTGAAAGAAGAGACCCTCAAGCATCCCACAAAGAAGAAAACAAGTGCTCCCCAGCTAAGTCTCCAGTTATGTTGTTAGGGAAAGTATCCTATAATAGGGGAGAGACTACCAACGTACTAATGCAGAAATACATAAATACAATGTTTTGCAAATACAATTATTAAGCAAAGATATTAGGGTTGGAAGGATGTGTACCTTATTCAGAAGGTTGATCCAAGCCTTTCTCCTCCTTTTCTCTTCAATGCAACAACCTGCAAAACAACCCCAAACCTTCCTCAAACCAGTTTGAATACAAATAAAAAAGTTTATATTTATAATAACATAAAGAATCAACTTGTAATCAGATTTGCAACATACATGAACAAATCATATTTGGGAAAGGAAGAATATCTGATCTTTATTAATGCATAGAACAAGTACATAAATTATACATGCCTGCAACAAGCACCGTTGTAACCAGACCTTGAGTTCTTGCTCCTCTCTCATGAGTTAGAACTCCTCCAGCATTACATTACCAAAAGTAGTCTCCCCTTCTCCAAGGCCCTCCCCTTGTATTTATGGCAAGAGTATGAGGATAAGTTCGAAGGGTGGTTGGCATAGGTAGTTGAGGAAGTTGGAATAACTCCCAAAAATAATCCATAGTTATTTTTTTATATATTTTTTTGAGTTTTCTTAAGATACTCGCGACTATGATATAGGACAACCTACGAGTGACTCACGACTATCCTATATTGCATTTAGCAGGTGCATCTTTTCAAAAGACACTCGTGGGTTGTCAGTATAGACACCCGCGGCTAACCTGCATGTTGGCAAGCATAAGAGTCGCGGTTATGCACTAAAGTAGGAAGAAAAATAATGTTTTTAGGAAAGGATTGCAAGGATCAACTCTAAGTCATCTAAGGTCAAGCAAGCTCTTCAATCCATAGTGTCCTTTTGTGTGCCCGACAAGGCAATGTGGTCACGAATGGAGAAATGTTATTTTGACCGATAACAAAGACGAACAAAAATGACAACATTAAAAAAAAATATCCCAAGACTTGGGGGCTTACCATACCCCACCCTTCAAACAAGTGTTGTACTCAATGATTGATTAGTTAAATATGTTTTTGTATAAATAACTAATCCTTCCAAGTTGTATATTTTTCCAAAAGGTTCTTCAATTGACGAGGAATTCCATAATTTTTTTTGTTCTTCCACTTGTGTTGCTCCTACAAAGACAATATTGTTTATCCCCATGATAATGGTCCTTGTTCAAGAACTTATCCTATGAAAAATAATACCTATATATTCTCCTTTGATTCCTCCTAGTAACCCTTGGTATGGTGCTTACTCTATTGGGAAAGCTTGCTCTTGTTAATACTTCACCAATTATAATATTTTTTCCTTAACTTTTTAACAAAAAATGTACTTTTATATGGCCTCTTTAGGGTCCCACTAATCTTATTCAATTTGGAACTTCGAAGATAATGTTATGTCCAAGCTATAATACTTGCTATTTTTTTGTCTTTCAAGTGATTGACCTTGTACAAATTATCACTTTGTCAATATTTTCTAATAGATGTGACATTTAGAAACGAAATACCTGGGTTTTGTCTTCTATCCAATCCCAAAAATGGAACTGAATTTGGAACTCTAAATACTTAGAGGTGACTATTTTGTTGAACCACCAATTTAAGCCTAGTTTAAGAATTAGAAAAAACCCGTAAATTGTAAATGACCTTGTAATTATGAAATATGGAGAACCAAATTCTAATTTTTTTATCCTATGTACTCCATACTTTTATTTATTAACCTTGAAATTTCCACACAATTCCAATGAGAGAAAATTTGAAGGGTCCATAATTTTCTTATAGTGTAAAAACCTTGGAAAATCTTATTATTTCTTCAATTTCGAACCATAAAATGTTTGGTGGTCTTTTTGTAAATTAATTAAAATTTATAAGGATTTTATATAGTTACTAGAAAATTTTGGTGATCGTTAGAGCAAATATTTATATCTTGTGGAATTTGAGCAAATGATTTTAGAAAAAAATGGAAATTGGCTAGTCTTTTTTGGAATAAATTTTTCCTTTAACCATTACAATGATCTAAAAAAAGTTAGATTGAAAATTGTAAGTTGACTCATCCGAAACTAAATGTCTTGGCCTGAATTTTTAAAGCAAAGTAACCTTCTCCATAACTTCATTCTCCTACCTAGGGACTAAGGCTATGATCTCATCAGTGTACTGGGCCAAATCCCATTCAATTTGGCCCTATGAGTCAACTTGGAGCTTCCTACTAAGATCTAGGTTCCTAAAACATCTTTGTCTACCTTTTTTAAAACTCTCAAAGTTTATTTTGGTAGATGAGGGTGAATTCCTTCAATTAGGGCTTATTTTCCTTGATTTTAGGATCCCACATTACAAGTTAGAGTTGTGAAGTGAATCTGGAGAGTTTACTCCATTGTTCAAGGACTCCATGCACCTCTTTTTTTAGCTATTATAAGACAGTAGCACCCTCCTTGAGTGTTTTTAGGGATGTGCACCTCATGCATGTGCTTTCAGTCAGTTGCATGTGCCTTCCGTTAGTTGCTCCTAGAATGTAGGAAGCTAAGTCCAGTTTGGGTAGTCATGGGTTAGTTAACTCATCTTAAAGAGTATGCATGAATATTTTAGTTCTAGTGAAGCCTAACTAGCATCCATGCATTGCATGAGCAGTTCAAATTGCCTCCATGAGCTATTCGAATTGCCTTTCCTATTTATACTTTCTACTCCATTCATTGAAGCTTAATGTAATACAACAGTCTCTCTTGTTATTGAATTCTCTCTTTTGTGTAATGATTGATATTTAGCACATTTATTGAATGAATTTGTTAGATTTATGATATATTTCACAATATTTATGTGTTGCTTAGTATCTAGATATACATGCTCAAATTATACATGGTATCAAAGCTGCAAGGGTGCTAAACAAGTTGGTATAACAGCTTTTACAGGGATCTGTTCTTATTGAACGTTGAAGGAGGCCCCAAAGCTTCACAACATATGCCCTATGACGACATATTCAAATCCATTGATAGGTTGAAAGAGGCCCAAAAGCTTCACAACTTATGGCCTACAAGGACATATTCAAATCCATTGAACCTTGCACAAATCCTACCACAATGGGAGATGTACTAGTTCTAATCCACCACTCAACTGAGGAAGATCATTTTATAGTCCTAGAAGAATATGTGATCAAGAATTTTCTATTATCCATTGGATAACTTGTCCCAGGTCAGGTTCTCAATGAAGAAGATTTCCATAATGTCTCTTCATACTCGTGATCTACGAGATAACTTGTCCCAAGCCAAGTTCTCATTGAAGAAGGCCTATAAAATGTCTCTTCATACTCTGTATCTACAAATTTTTCTCCTACAATTCACCAAGTTCCACACAAAATATTTAATAGGTTTCCTCCATTCAAAGCAAGGAGTGGTCAAGAATCATCATTCAAGAACTTCAAAGTGTTTGTATCTCATGAATGGGATCACATGCATTCCAAGAGAAGGAAGAGTTCACAAAACTTTGCAAGGATCTTTGAATATCCCTTCATCGAGAAGTAGTTCACCAAGTTACAAATTTCCTTGAAATTGAAGGCTCCTTTTGAGCAGGCTCTTTAGCCTTCTCATTTACATTATCTTTTATGGGGTGGGGGTTTCCCACATGATTTTTCCCTCTTACTCGGTTTTGGAGAATATTTTGTACATGGGTACCTAACATGGCTACAAATTGTCGGGACCCATTCTTTTTCATTTATTTCACTTAGTTTGGATAATGGGGTGGTGTTAGATCATAATAACCCTCTCCATAACTTCATTCTCCTACCTAGGGACTTAGGATATGATACTGTGAGTCTACTAGGCCAAATCCCATTGAATTTGTCGCTCAAAGTCAACTTGGAGCTTCCTACTAAGCTCTATGATCTTAAAACATCCTTATTTGCCTTTTTTTGAACTTCTGAAGTCTATTTTGGAATATGAGGGTGAATTCATTTAAATAGGGATTATTTTCCTTGATTTCAGGGTCCCTCATTGCAAATTAGAGTTGTGGAGTGAATCTAGGGAGTTTACTCCAATGTTAAGGGACTCCATGCACCTCTTTTTTAGCTATTATGAGACAATAATTCCCTCCTTGAGTGTTTTTAGTGATATGCACCTCTTGCATGTGCCTTCATTCAGTTACATGTTCCTTTAGTCAGTTGCAGTCAGTTGCTCCTAGCTTGTAGGAAACTAAGTCCAATTTGGGTAGTCATGGCTTTGTTAATTCATCTTAGAGAGTGTGCATGGATATTTTGGCTCTAGTTAATCCTAACTAGCATCTCATGCATTGCATGAGCAATTCAAATTTCCTCAATGACCTATTCAATTTTCCTTTCCTATTTATACTTTCTATTTCATTCATTGAAGCTTAATGTAATACAACATTCTCTCTTGTTACTGATTTCTCTCTTTTGTGTAATGATTAATGTTTAGCACATTTATTGCATGAATTTGTTAGATTGGTGATATCTTTCACAATATTTCTACATTGCATAGTATCTAGTTATACATGCTCAAATTATACATGGAATCAAAGTTGCAGGGGTGCTAAAAAAGTTGGTATAGTAGATTTTATAGGGATCCAGTTTTATTGAAGGTTGAAGGAGGCCCCAAAAGCTTCACAGCATAATCCCTATGAGGACATATTCAAATCCATTGACATGATGAAAGAGGCCCCAAAATATTTGCAACATATGGCCTATGATGACATATTCAAATCCATTGAACCTTGCACAAATCCTACTATTAACGCCTAAAAGTCACATATATGCGACATTTCGGCGATTTATCCGGTAAAGCATCATCAACATAAAGAATGCATCTCACCACAAACATCCTCAATAGATCCAAAGCACAACATGAGTCCACACATGCCTAGAAATAGTCAAAACAAAGGGTAGTGTGGGTATTACACAGGTTACTCGCGCTTTGGCGCAAGTTATCTGAACAATGCTCGCGCTAACCCGCACGTATTTTTCTTCTATAGTCGCACTACTCTCAAAACGGTGGGACCACTTACTCCCAGCAGTGCATTGAAGACTCAATACTCCCCAAGGATCCCAATTCAACTCCTCACAAACTTGGTGGCATTAATCACCCCCGCTTGTGTACCTTGCAGGAACTAGTTCATGAAGGAGGAGAGATCACATTTGGATCTAGTTGTTTGTTGGCCACCTCTTGTCCTACAAAATAAATCCATTGGCATGAATCTTGTAGAGAGAAATTAGAGAAAGCTTATGCTGTTGGATTTGAGTTGGAGCTCCCTCATAGCCCACCATTTCCTACCATTATAAGCATTTACAATCTTTCTTGCCACCTACCATCAAGGGGCAAGTGTTTCTCTCCATTTTTCTTCCACCTAATTAGCATTTAGTTTGGATAAGAAAGGCCTCCCTAAGGGATATTGTTGGCTTCCCTTGAATCCTTCACCTCCTAGGTGTTGTATAGTTATTCCATTGGGGAATACGAGAGTGGTTTAGCATATCTTTGGGTTCTTGTTGGAGTTTTCATCTGTCCCCCATCTCTTTTATTTTATTTTCATCCATATTTTTATGTTTGAATGTGAACTACACTAACAATCTCTTGCATGATCACTTGGAGGAATACCAACCATAAAAAAAGGGACTCCAAGGACTGAGGCCTTGAAGCAACCTACAAGGATTAGCCCCTCACCAAGTGAAAGAGTGCACTTGTGCAATTTTTTCCACAACAACTACCACAATGGGAGATGCATTAGTTCTGATCCACCACTTAGCTGAGGATGACCCTTTTACAGGCCTAGAAGAAGAGGTGAGGAAAATCATTTTACTATCCATTGGAGAACTTGTCCCAAATCAAGTTCTTAATTAATAAGACCTCTAGAATGTCTCTTTATACTCATTACTTACAAGGTAACTTGTCCCAAATAAGGCTCTCATTGAATAAGACCTCTATTATGCCTCTTCATACTCCGGATCTCCAACTTTTGCTCCTACAATTTACCAAGTTCCACACAAAAGATTCAAGGCGTTTCCTCCACTCGAAGCAAGGAGTAGTCAAGAACCGTCATTCAAGCACTTCAAAGTGTTTGGATCTCATGAATGGGATCACACGCATTCCAAGAGAGGAAGGAGTTCACAAAAGTTTGAAATGATCTTCGCAAAGCCCTTCATCGAGAAGTAGTTCATCAAGTTACAAATTGCCTTGAAATTGAAGGATCCTTCTAAGTAGGCTCTTTAGCCTTCTCATTTACATTCTCTTTTATGGGGGGGGTTCCCATGTGCCTTTTCCCTTTTACTTTTTTTTAGAGAATCTTTTGTACATGGGTACCTAAAATGGCTACAAATTGTCGGGACCCATTCTTTTGCATTTATTTCACTAGTTCAGCTTATGGGGGGTGTTAGAGTAGAATAACCCTCTCTATAGCTTTATTCTCCTACCTAGAGACTTTGGCTATGATATCATGAGTCTACTGGGCCAAATCCCATTTAATTTGGCCCTCTGAGTCAGCTTGGAGTCTCCTACTAAGCTCTAGGGTCCTAAAACATCCTTATCTGCCTTTTTTTTAACTCCTAAAGTCTATTTTGGCATATGAGGGCAAATTATTTCAATTAGGGCTTATTTTCCTTGATTTTAGGGTCCCACATTGCAAGTTAGAGATGCAAAGTGAATCTAGGGAGTTTACTCCATTGTTTAGGCACTCCATGCACCTCTTGTATAGCTATTATGAAATAGTAGCACCCTCCTTGAGTGTTTGTGCCTTCATTCAATTGCAAGTGCCTTCAGTGAGTTGCATGTGGCTTCTTTCAGTTGCTCCTAGCATGTAGGGAGCTAAATCCACTTACGGTAGTCATGGGTTAGTTAACTCATCTTAGAGAGTGTGCATGGCTATTCTGGCTCTATTTAAGCCTAACTAGCATCTCATGCATTGCATGAGCAATTCAAATTGCCTCTATGACCTATTCAAATTGCTTTGTCTATTTATACTTTCTACTTCATTCATTGAAGCTTAATGTAATACAACATTCTCTCTTGTTATTGACTTATCTCTTTTATGTAATGATTAATGTTTAGCACATTCATTCCATGAATTTGTTAGATTGATGATCTCTTACATGATATTGCTATGTTGCTTAGTATCTTGATCTACATTCTCAAATTCTACACAAATATCTGGAAATAAGCATACAAATACACAATTAAGTAATTCCATGCCTAATTCAAGTGAAATAGTGAATACATAATGCAAGATGGCAACTCTAAATATAATTCTTGAGGATATGTAAAAATAGATCTCCTTGATATATGAAGAAGACAAAGAATGCAATTACAAAACTTAAAAGCTTATGAATAGCAATTTTCTTAAAAGAGTAGTCTAAAGATTAAAAAATTTGGATCTATTTTTTGGTTGGTATGTAAAAATAGATCTCCTTGATATATGAAGAAAACAAAGAATACAATTACAAAACTTAAAAGTTTATGAATGGCAATTTTCCTAAAAGAGTAGTCTAAAGATTAAAAAATTTGGATCTATTTTTTGGTTTGTTTAGTTAAATCCATTTCTACAATTACAAATAAATTATAAACCATAAAAATTAAGTTATGATCATCACCTAAATCGTTATCTGCCTGAACATGGAATTTTTTTTCCAAACATCACTCATCCTTTCACATGACTAAGTCCTTTCATTCTTTGAAATCCTACAATCCATAGTTAAACACAAAGAACGATGCACACAGAATACAGACATGAATAGAGATTCGCAAGCAATAGTCTAATAAAGGAGTCTACTCATTTTAATAAGTATAAACAAAAATACAAATCTTTGTTCCCAGTGATTCAACTATCTAACATACATATTCTATAAAACTCCAAGGCCTAAACAGAACCCCTGTCATCTAAGCCTAAACTCCATTTTCAACAGATGAAGATTTTTCAGTGGCAGTAAATAAAGAACTCTCGGGTGCAGAGGAGAAATGGGGAGGATTGGCCACATCGTTTCCATTTCCTTGTAACATCTGAGGAGCAGGTGGGTTTCTCCTCTTGCATGCATCATACGTTGTGAACAGTACTAGTGCTACTGCTATTGCTGTTACCACCACTCCTGCAACGAAGTAACCTGCAGTGGAATGAAAGATTGATATTGGAGATACAGATTAATGAAAAGATTGATATTGGAGATACAGATTAGGAAGAAATTATGATGATGGTGGTTAACGTCCATGAGATCAATTTGATATATGAAATTTAAGAAAACAAAAAGAAATTATTGGATTTGCTCTATAATTACCTGTTACAATCACTGACATGTTTCGATCTTCTGTATCTTGCTCTTGAAATTGGACTTCAACACCTGCAACGATCCACAGTTTTTCATGGGGAAACAGATAATAATATACATAGCAAGATTCAAGAGCATAATTGGTACAATGGGCATTCAATATATCTTGACAGATTGAGGGATTAATTCAAGCTATGAGCAGTCTGTGATAAAAAAAATTGTAGAAGGATTCAGTCTGTGATTAAAAAAATTGTATAAGGCAATCAGGAAACCTACCATTGTCGGGGCATTTGTCTGGATTTGAGGTGCCATAGGGACAATGGCAAAGAAATGTTGTCGGTTTCAAGATGTCATAACCACAATATCCATAGCTATTCGAACAAGCGTCACAGCTTTGAAATCTGTTGTGGTCGACCTGCCAGCTTACCTCAAAACCCTCCTCTAGTAAAGTCTGAATATCAACGAAATGCTTATACTTCTTGTGAATTGGTAGTTGAAGGTGCGTTTTACAGCAGCGCGTTTCCTCTTCTGGTCTCGGAATATTGTAATGCCAATCGTCGCCACATAATTTACCATGTCTGAACTCAGGAATATCTTCATTGCTTTTGTCGCATAAACCCCAGATCGTGAGATTGGTGTATCTATCTGCGATATGAAAATGAGAGCCGGACAACCAAAATTGAGAGTAGTTGCCTGAAAGATTGCAGTTATCAGCCCAAAGATTGTTGTTAGCAATTGTCATGCTGCTATTGTTCATCAACAGAGAGGGCTCCAATATGCGATACTCGTCTCCACCGATATCAATCAGAGGATTGCCGCCGCCCTGCAGATCACATTGAAGCTGAAAATCAGGGTCACCACAGCCGCTGTTCTTGAGCCCGAAAGGATATTGGAAAGGAAACCCCCCACACTCATGAGGAATCTCATTGCAGACTTCATAGTTAGAGCCGAGACACGAACAGAGGAAGAGGGAGTAAGCTAAAACGTAGAGATAAACAGTGGCAGCCATGGCAGCCATTGATTTGTCAGGAGACGCAGAATTCTCTGCTCGGCTCTTCTGTTGGAGATCAAAATCTTGAAATACATTAAGAAGACGAAGGAGACGAATTTGGAGAGGTGGGAAAGGCGCAAAGACTTCGAAGTCCACAGTCAATCAAACTTTGCTTGACTAATTGTCCGAATTTCTCGGCAAAGTCTGTAATTTAGCCCATCAAACTTTCCTTGACTAATTGTCTCGAATTGTCCGGCAGCAGCCTAATTTTTTGTTATTTTATTTCTCGAATCGTCCGGCAGAAGTCTAATTTCTTTGTTATTTTGATTCTCGAAGTTGGAAGTTGAATTGTTGCTCTGCTGTGTTTCCATGTAATTCAAATTCCACACGCCTCTGTTATTTTATTTCTCACATGAAGTTGGAAGTTGGGTTGTTGTTTCTGTTGGAGGACTAATTAAATTCCACATGCCTCCTCGCATTCATACCGCCAAATGAAAAGTGGTGGAATGATTTTCACCGGAGATATGAAAAGTGGTGGAATGATTTTCACCGGTGATATGATGAGTGGACAAATTTAAATCTGTTCATTGAAAAATAACAATTTTGACGAGTAAAGAGTCAATTTCAGGAAAAGAAGCCATCTCTTTCTTCCTGGTCACATTTTATATCTTTCTAAAAGATTCTAACATGTCAATTAAGACTTATTTGTTACATCAATAATGATTGATTCATAGTTATTTTGTTACATATGTAATGTTATGTGTTTGCCAATTATAAGTTATGACATGGTTATATAGTATTAGCATGTAGTTCATGGCATCCATATTGGTTCAATAGATACTTAAGGGGACAAAACACATAATTAATACTCGATTGTAAATCTTTCAGCAATCCATGATACTTTATAGGTTTGGTTAAGTTCATCATAAAGATAATGTATATTTTTCTTTGTTTAAAACAAAACTATGTTAATTGTCTTGCTTGGGATAAATCTTGATCAATAAGAACTTCTATGTTCTTAATTAAGTTTAGATATGAACTTGCACAAAATAGATCTTGTCAACATCACAAAAATTAAAATTGGGATTGCAACAATGAGACTTGTGATTCTATTCATTCAAATTAATGTTTCATCAATTCCTCGATCTTTTGATCTTTCCCCTTTCTCCAATTTTGTGCATCTTTATCTATCACACTTCGTCACTTTCTTCTTCCCTTGTTTAGCACTATTGATGTCAAAATGCCAATACTTATGTGTCAAATATTTCACAATTCCCCATAGGTCTTTTTCCATTTGCCTCATCCCAAGTTGAAGAAAGATATGGAGAAGGCAACATAACATGTTATCATTAGATCTATGTGTTAGGGATTATGCTCTAACATTCACTTTGTCATTCATTTTTGCATGAATCAATGTCTTATTGAGAAGAATATGATATAACAAACTCGGTGGTCTTAATGAGTAATTATCTTTAGCTTTGTGTTTGTATGGACCTTAAGAAGATGCAAATCATAAACTTCTTAGCCTAAATAATAAGCATTGGATGCAATCATGAAATATTTGTGTGCTCCTAGAGCCCTAGGAAGTTACTTAGTAGGTTTTCTACATGCCTAGATTATAATGTTTTGATAGAATTACTACCCTTCAACAAAGGCTATAAGATCTATTACAATTTCTTATTCTCTAATGAAATCTATCATAAACATGACTCCCATGGTTTAGCATGAGTATGATATGATCAATATATGAATCCAACATGCAATCCTCATTCATCATATGGATACACAAAACAAATTCTCTTATATAGATGTCCACAAATTTTTTGGACTCTTAACATTGTGTTTGAAGCTTTGCATCATCATTTTAACACTTTCAAATTCTTCCAAAGAAAACAAGCATGGCTTGGTGTTTATGAATCCCCCCCCTTAAAGTACATAGAACCCATCATAAGGATATATTAATTGAAATTACAAAGTAAGCCTTATTATCTTTCTATTGAAATCACTACTTATCTATTTGGTCTATTATTAACTTTTAACATTGTAAAAAATTGGATAGGCAATATTTTATTTAGAATAATTTGATTTAATGATTTGTTCCTATTTTACTCTTTTCAATTGAAGTACAACTACTTTTGTAACTTTTCATCATTGAAGGGTTGGATGAAAATATACCCTTCAACTTTAAATTAAGAGTAGACCTTAAAATTTGATCATTGATTCTTAGAAAGGGATGCGGATAGACTACACTATTGTAGAAATGTAAAACCATTTAAGCACTACAATGGAGGGAACCAAAATGGTCGCAAGCAAGGATCAAAATCGAATCATTTCCATCCTTTCTGAGGGGTTCAAACCCATCCTAAAAGGGTGATTGAAAAAACACCTTTAAATATGTAAATTTTTTAAATTACTTGTTTTTTATGAAATACAACAAGTATTTTCTAATTTCAAAAGAAGGGCCACAATTTCAACAACCTATCAATTTCCCAAATCCCAACACCTGATTGTTCAATGAACATCATATCTTTCCTATTGTATGAGGATGGATGTGAATCATGAGAAATATTTACTTGCCTTTGACATCTAACGACTAAAATTGTCCCTATTCATGTTGGCTCTCATCTATTCCTCAATATGGTGTATCCTTCCACAACATTAAATCCATCATATAGTTGGTTCCTAGATAATCCTATCACTATATTGTTGTATGCACCATTTTAAGTGTCACTTTGTGAATGCTTCCGATAGAAGCTTGGACACCTTGCCTTTCTGAATCCCCACTTGAATTCATGTGTCATGTACAATTTCAATCCTTATCAATATGATATTTGGCACCACATTTAATGTCCATATTTAATGTATTCAAATCCCACACTCGTAATCATGTTATTTTCTTTGTTACCTTTGCACCCACTCTTGTCTTTGCAAAACACCAAAACACGTAGCCATGGTTTATGGGTATAAAATGTAACTATATTGGAAACTTATTAGAAAGATTCACTACAAATGTGTGGCCCAATGACAATTTTGAAGAGGAAAAAATAGAAATCAAACAAGCCCAAGGAAATTAGGTCATCTCTCTTTCTTCATGTTCACACACTCCATTTCTCTAAAAGTATCTAACATGTTGATTCATAGTTATTTTGTTGCATTTGTATAACTATGTGTCTACCTATTATAATTCATGCAATGGTCATAAAATTGGTATCTAATATTTTATTATTATTTGAGAATGTGCACTAGCCTCTAGACCACTTAGTATGTAGTTCATGGCATCCCCATTATTGGAATACATATCTAATGTCAAAAAACACATAATTAATACTTAAATGTAAATCTCTCAACAAACCATCAATCTTGTATATGTTTGGTCAAACTCATCATAAAGATAATGTACAATTTTCTTTGTTTCCCACAAAACTATGCTAATGATTTTGTTTGGGATTAAAAAACTCTAGTAAGATCAATGATAACTTGAATGTTCTTGATTAAGTTTAGTATGAACCTACACAAGATAGACCATGTCAACATCACAAAACTTAAAATTGGGATCACATCAATGAGAATTGTGATTATGTTGATTCAATTTTATGCATCGTCAATTCCTTGCTTCTCTAATCATTCCCTTTTCCCAATTCTCTACAACTTTATCTATAACCTTTCTTTACTTTCATCTTGTTGTTTCTAGCAACATTGGCATCAATGTGACTATTGGAAACCTAATCCTTTGTGTTAGGAAATAATAAGAAATACAAAAAAGTCATCTTGGAGTCCAAGAGATGGCTTGAAAGATGAAACCAAATGAGTCACTTGAAATTGTATTTATATGTGTACCATATTAATGAAAATAACATCTCTTGCTTATCTCTATTTTATTTGTTATTCTCATTAAGACTGATTCTAACAGTGGTATTAGAGCGAACTGATTACCATTGTTGGAGGTCACTGTTGTCGTAGTGGAAGTGTAGTCGAAGTCCTCCATTTGAATATTTCATGTTGTATGCTATCTTATGTCTCCTCTACCTTCTATCACATCCGGTACATATACATTCAACAATTACCTAGTGCATATACATTCAATGTCTCCCATCATTTCATGGCCATTGCACCTATGTTGTTGTTGTTTTGTTGCAATGGGCTATGAACCCTCAGGTAAACACCCATTGGGGCCCACTTATGGAAGTTTACTTCCAATATCTCTCCATTTGTCTTTGAAAATCTTATTAAGTTGAAACGCCATAATGAGGAAATCATTACTAGGTGGATTATAATTCATTGCATTAGCATCCCAACATCCACAACAAATTCTCATGGTTTTGAATAAACATCTATTTCAACCTTCCTCTCAATGGTACCCAGATCCATGGGTTTCTTGACGACCTTAAAATAGTCAAGAATGTTAAGCTTAACAATATCAATAGGAACATCTTCCCTGAGTTTTTTCTCATCTCTAGATTCAAATATCCCCATAATATTGTGCATAACTCCAACAAGGGAACTTGTTGGACCAAGTAAAGTTTTGGGTAAAATGTTTGTGAAGTTTTGGTGTGAACAGGGCCAAGGTGAAGTAATCCAACGAAGAATAGTCAACTCTGACATAACGGCCGAGATTCCAGGAAATCAGGCATCAGGCATTCTAACTATGTCATGGGCATAGTTAAGTGAGTTAGTTAGGATTTTTTTCCGCTTACATTTATGAGTGGAGTAGTTGAGTAGTAGAGTAGTGGGAGCGAGGGAGGCTATGTACGCCCTATAAATATGTAAAGGGTTGGGAATTTTGGGACTGTCAGTGAATTAGTTGCCTAGCAGATGTTGGATCTTTTGGTGAGCCTTGTTTTGTATGTTGAAGATATTTAATGTTATGAAGAGAAGAGTTGCATGATCTGCAAGCTTTGTGCGTCGATCCATTGTAGGAAAGGAGAAATCTGTAAGTCTTTGAAAACATAAATTGCTTATTTGACTGCGACTCATGAATAAAGAAAGCACTTCCGTGGTTTTCTCCCATTTTGGTTTCCACATTACATCCGGTGTCTAATGTGTATGTTTATGTGATGATGTGTTATGTTATTGTTATATGTTGCATATTGTTGAATGATTGATAATCCATGTATATGAATGATATATGAATGAATATCTATCACAGTTAATTAGAATGTTAGATGTAAGCAATTCTGCGAAGTGTTAAGTAAGGCTCTCTGTCGAGCTTAAGGATGTTATGGTTGTTGGGTTCCTATCACACCCCTTCACTAAACTTGGTTCCTGTAGCTCCCATAGATACTTCAAGTGAGACCTCATTTGTGACACAGGTGTTTCCAAAAGGGTAGGACCCTTTCGGGCCGGTATCGTGGGGTTTAGTTGGTGTTTAAATGTGTGAACCCTGGTCAAAGTAGATCCACGCCAATAGAACCTTTAGATTTTGGTTTCTCTATTTGTGATGCATTGTTTTTTCATAAACAAAATATAACCTTTCATATCACTTATTGGCCTTGGAAGTATACTTGTCTCAGCTATTGTCTTTTTTGTTGTCTTTGCTAATTTCTTTGCTTAAGAGTTCATAGAACAAGAATTTGGACACAAAGCGGCTTGACATGATTACTACCATTAACTCACCCATTTTTGAACCTTGAATTCTTTTACCCTAAGCTAAATCTAGGTATATCAATAGAAAAAGAAACAGGTACAACATTCGTAACCATGCTTTCAGTTTTCCAATGCATAGACCACATTTGCTCAAGCTCAATTTTCAATTTTTTCCCTAACTAGTTGTTGTTGGTAAAGGTGAGTCCCTTTGTCATAAGTTGTGCCATCGTGAGGAAGAAGGTCATGGAATTTGAGGAGTCAAAGGAATTTCTCATCAGCAAAAGTGATCTCCTCCTGTGATCAAATGTCATCTATTAGCAGGTCCTCGCACTCATCCACAACGGGACACCCGTTAGATAGTCACTTGTGATACTTTGGTACATTGAAGAAACGTGGACACTGTATGACACCACATCGTATATTTTACTAGCATCTACTTAGGACAGCTCACTCTCTTGATTATGGGTTGAAATAGCCAAACTACATGAGATATCCATGTCTTTTTATTGAGGCTTAAATTTCCATTCTTCTGTAACTTCCCTCTAAGATCATCAAGAGACATTTCAAGTTTCTCATATTGTATAGAGACACAAGTGTCATATTCAACAGGAGGATTGGACCAAAAAGTCTTAATATCTAATGTATTTGAGCTATTAATGTGTTGTATAGTACATATACATTCTACCCTTATCACCACATCACAACAACCTGCTTCAATAGAAAACATGTGTGTTTTAAGATGGTAGTCACCCATTTGGAGTTTCACACTGCCTTCCACATTTCATCATACCACCATTTTCTATCATAATTTGGTGTAGGATAGACATAGCAATTGGTTTCTTCCACCACTCTTCTATGAATAAAATTGTGGGAACTTCCACTATCAATTTGTAGAATCACTTTGTGGTTCTTGATGTAGCCAATCAACTTCAATGTTTGGGATGTTGAAAAACTTGATAACATGTGGAGAGAAATTTTGGGTTCCTTACCAGGAGCTTGCAAGGTGGTTTCTTTGTCCATAGACAGAGTGGCATCCTTTACTTTTCTTTCCTGGGTGTCTTAGTTGAAATTTCTTATGAGTGGTGATACATCCATTTGGAATAATTTATGTTCTTCACATTTATTCCCTTTGAAATACCATTCATCACAATTATAGAAAAGTTTGAGGCATTGGTGTTCTGCCATCTCTTCGAGAGACAAATTTTGGATTCTCAATGGCTAAGGATTGGACAAGTTGGGGTTAGTTGCAATGGGACGAATAGTGTCATTAGTGAATGAAGGTATTTTGGTTTGGGCCTTAATCATTGCTTTGAATTTATCTATATCACAATATTCCAACCATGTTTTGGGGTGTTGCATCATGCCATGTGCTCTAATAACCTATTTCAAACCATTGGTGAATTATTCTTTAAAAAAAGCATCAGATTGGATTTCTATGCGGATTTCAAATTGATCAAAGGGTGTTTAATATAGTTCCTAACTATGTTGATTTGGCATAATTTTTTCAATCTTCCCACATAGTGATTGTCACAATGAAAATAATCATAAAATAACTTCACAAAGTGGATCCAAGTAATATAGCCTCAATAACCATTTTTATACCATTGTCGCCATTTCCAACATTTTGCATCCAAATATAAAAACCCCACTTTTAATTTGTGTAGGTCATCTATAATGCCATTGATTGAGAAATAGTGTTCCATTTATGTTACCCAACTTGATGGATCAGATCCATTGAACTTGTTTAAGTCAAACTAGTGCCATAAATTGTGAGCTTGAAAGGGTGGATGACAGATATTTGGAAGGAGCATGTGAGTGTCTCGCACTTAATTTATTCAAGATTCCTCTTTGGTTGGGTTGATTTGTGTCTCTGGGATATCTATGTTGTGGCATATCACTACCAACATTTGGCCGTGGTTGTTCACCAGTGTAGTGAGTTTTGAATGAGTGTTAAGTTGAGAAACCTTGGATTCAATCTTATTATGTTGGTTTGGGTTTTGGTTCTCTTAGGGTTCCATGCTACATGTATGGATCACTGGACCACTAAATCTCCCATAAAGTTTTATCATTGACTTATCTCAATATGACCAATGGCTCAAAATGAGTCTTTTGCAATATAATGTAATACCATATGGTCATGTCCACACAAAATGGTTTGTGAGAGAGGTGTACCAACATGATCAGCACATCACAAGGGTGATTTTGAGATAGTTCTCCCATAATGGTGTTGGTGGGACCCAAATTTTTTTAATATATAATTTTGTAGGAGTATTACTCCATGTTGAATATTACTACACTAACACAATTTATAAATTCATTCTAGATGTAAATATGTAGGAACTTAATTAGATATCTACAAAGGCTAGGGTTTGCAGGGTCCTATGGACAAATTAGGAATGTCAAGTGTTATAGATCTCTAATATATTGAAGGGTTTCCAACAATAACACTCGGCCAAATCTTTTATGACACAAAGGACGATATATGTACCCTTAGCTGTATTCCCTAATACCCTTCTACATGAGAATGATCTTCTTGATTGTTGTTCTCAACATACTAGAGAAACAAGACAATCGTCAATTTGTGTAAGGCTAGTTCCAGGTGCACCTAAAGGGATTATGATATACCTAAGGGCACATGGAAGACAATTCCTTATACATATGTTGACTAATGTGGTATTACAGTAAGAGGTACCAATAAATGTTACAAGGGCGCCCAACTAGGTGACAACACTTGTATTTTTTGTGTATTCTTCCCTGGCCATAGTTTTACTTGTCAACCAATTGATCTCGACTATGTTATTTAAATATGTCAAAACATGTCTTTGGCCTAAAAACATTCTTGTAAAATCTGGAGGCGTGTAAGCTCAGGAAAGAAATATGATACCATTTGTAGTGTTCCTTAACTCTTAAACTTAGAACACAAACCATCTATATAGAGATTAAAATGCAAAAAACAAGATACAATAGACAATTGGAATGTAATAATGCAAATTAGAACTTTGTATTATGATAATCAAAGAGAAAAACAATGTTTACTTACCTCTTAAGGTGGGGCAACCTTTCACTTCATAAGATCTCCAAATACAACAATACTCAACAAATTATTCCTTATCCTCCTAACTCTTTAAATAGATTCTCAAAAGAAAATATCTAACTACTTGTGGTCCCATCATCAATAAGTACCAACTACCTAGTTGGCCTTATTTAGTAAAGATGACCATTTTTCATTTAATAACTATACACTATTATCTAATGGGCCTTTATTCAAGGAATATATCCACATTTATTAATTAACTAAATCCTATGTAGGCTGAAGTAGGAATGTTAGGGTAGGATCCTAAAATTCACCATGCTTGAAATAATGTATAAGCCACTTGACATATCACACTCAACTAGTTCAAGATTTTCATTCAAGTTTCATACCAAACAAAAATATTCTGCAATGAATTCTTTTGGGCAAAGAAGTGGTAGAGAAGAACCATTCAATATATCCTGGGTAGCCCACATGAAGGAAGAAATCAAAGAATGAGATGCAATTTGTACACAATATGTCATTGACCCACAAAATATGGGCCTACCCTTTCTCCCTAAGATCATTACAAATAAATTACAAAAATGATGGGCATGGCTAAGGAAAATGATGATTACATGGGGGAACTACTAATTCAAAGCTACATCTCAAAGAATGGGATGAACATTTGGAAAATGAAAGAGATGCATTGTAGATGAAGATAAAACAAGTTGTGGAAAATTAAAATCATCAACAAAAGCATGTGGAGAAAATCATCATAGCATTGACTGAGAAAATAGAGGAGAGCATTACCACACTACACAAATTAAAAAAGTCAATTTTTTATGCCCAAAATCATTAGCCAAAAGTCCACAAAGCCACATCAAAGGTAGGGGTGAGCTCTCTACATGTTTTGAGGAAGTACTAGGGCACTTTCTTGAGGATCTATAAATAGCTTAGAAAGAAAGCAATGCCATAATAAAATATTTGTGATGCAATGCAAAAAATAGGAGAGGTTTTTTGGAGTTCAATGTAGCTGTAGATTCAAGAAGAGAACAAGCGAATAATGAAACAAATTTCAAACTAGAAGCCAATAGGTGGAAGCTCACATGAAAAGAAAAACTTTGATAACTAAGCTCATGATTATTGAATCCTAAGCATGGATAGAGAAGTTAAAGAAACTACAACTAAAATGCTAAAGTTTATGGATGAAATAGTAGAATCATGGATAACTCTTTGCAACACATAAACAAAATATACAATAGGACATAGAGAAAATGCATGAGAAGTATGAGAAGCTATACATTGAGGCCATTGCATTGAATGCTCCAAATGAAAAGATGGAAGAAGTACAATGCATACCAATAAGCTAGGATGCTATAAAAGATGAGAAGAAGGCTAATGATTATGAAAAGAGAACTCACAAGGAAAGAATAGTCTTTGTTTAGGGTGACCAAAAAGATGAGGTAAAAAGTATATGTTTGACTAGAGATGTTGACATGGGAAATACAAGCTATGAAGAACCTAATAGACTTATCAAAAATAGAGTATGCCTAGAAATCTAGGAAGCAAGAAAGAGTTAGGATAGTCTTTTTGAGAAATTTAATAGATTTATAGATGTGTCCATGTCATAACTTGTATACCTAGAGCCCATTTTGAAGAATAAGACATAAAACCCAACATAGGGATGGGTTGGAAGGTGTGGCCAAAGATTTGATGTGGCTTAGTTTTGAAAAGGTAATGGAGTAGAGAATATTTCATTAAAATGCAAATCCATATAAGCCATTAGACCATAGAAACTTGAGTATGTGGTTCCATCAAATCTTGAGTACATAAAGCCCATGAATAATTTCATTCATCCATTTTTGCTAGTATCTTCAGCACTCTGCACATATCTCTAAAGCATATACCTTTTTGTATGAGTGGGTTACAATTGGTAGACTATCTAGTGTATTTGGGAATTTCTATAACCACTCTAGTCACCTATATATATGGATCATATTTTTAATGGTTATTGGAGTAGTGAGTAGTTGTAATGAGAATAAAGGAGAGTTTTGAGTTTTGTCATGAATTATCAATTGAGTTATTTTATACTAATCATGCTACTAATACAATAGAGACATGTTTTGGTTATGTGTTTGCATTCATGTTGTATCTTGATTATCCATATGTTGTTATAATTGATGTACATGCTATTAGTTCAATTAACTTAAGTGAATGTGATTAAAGGATAAGTAATAGAATGTGAACCCCCATTAAATATTTAATAGATTGCACCATAATCATACATAAATTATCATACACATCCTAGCTCAAACATGTAGGTCAACTCCTCTCGTACCATGACCAAAAGATGGAAAAATGGCTTCCAACCAGCACTCACTCTACAAGAACGATCTACCAATTGTTGATTATGTGGGAGTAAAGGGACCCAAACAATTATACCACTACTAGTATAGTGTACTTTGTCCCTAGGTCCCTTATATTGGCAATCAAAATATCTCCATCAAATTTTGTGCTAGAACCTATTTGAATACATGCTCATTAAAAAATTTCTCAAAGCCCTTCCATCTAGGGGTGAATGTCTCCTTTGAATCTTTTAATCAGGAACCTAGTTAAGAAATAAATATCAATCCAAGCTAGCTATAATCTCTAATCCCTAAACATGAAGCACTCCTCGTCTGATCTTCATGTCTAGATTATCTACTATACTAGCTCATTTAAGGAGTACATCAATGGGCACTTAAATAAATTGAGTATCCTATAAGCTTATAGATGCCTACAGACTACAAGTGAGCTAGACACCTACCTCTACAATTGATCATAATCTCTCTCTCTTTCCAAGTGGCATCTCGACAAACTTTGTAAAGAAATCATCATTTTTTTAATCAAACTTGTGTGGTTTTTAGGCTTTTTGTCATGCCATTTTCATAAATATTTCATAATAATATATTGTGCAACCTCATAGCTATTTAGGGTGAGTATTAAGTTGTGCAATCTAGAAACCACACTCATGCATAAGTTGCACAATTATTTGCCTATCAATAACACTATTCATGAAACTATTTTATGTCTAGTTACACCATTAACTTACAAGCCAATGTGGTTTCTCGTATTGTTCATGGCACATATATCTTCCTACCAATACTTCCATTTGTGTGACTATTTTAAAAAAATTAGTGCCATTAAATTGTGCACCAGATTGAACTAACATCACTTGTAGGGCATCATTGTCTAGGGAAGTGGCATGCTTATTACGTGATTATTCCCTCGACTCCCATGTGGTCCTGTGAAAAATCCTAAAAGGATTGAGTATAGGTTATCTGATCCTCAATCTCAAAAATTAAATAAACACAAATGATGAGAAAACTAAGGTCTCTTATCTAGAATTCATGGAATCGAAAACCATTGGTCCAATCACGTGCAATGGGATTTGGAAGAACTAGGGAACCGGACCGAACTTAAACTTGAGAATGCACAACTTATTCTCAAATTACATGCCAAGCCCTATTTATAAGTCCAAACTAATTTTATTTTGAACCATTTGGGAGTTCATGAGCGTCATTTTTAGCACCATTCACATTGTTGGACTCTTCTTCTTGATCTCTTCGATAGAAAAGGCTATAATTCTAGTGCATTGGTACTTCACTTGGGAGTCATTCATCCACCACCTTTCTATCATTGGTACATGAGCTCATAAAACCCACTTTTGACAATGTTTACACCACTAGATTTTTTTTCACAAGTAATTGCATGCCATGGTATTGGTTTCATGTGGGTAGGTGTGTCTACAGGAGCGATTTTTTCCTACCATTTAATTAAGTTCATTTCCAACCCTTCAAGTATACTTATTCAAATTGGCGTATGAATGTTATAACCCCTATAATCATGTTGCACTAGCCCCATTATACCACGTTTGAATATACCTTCATGTTTTTAACTTGGCTCATCAAGTTGTTTTATCCATCCAAGTTATCTTACAAACTTGCATGGTTGTAGCACTCCACACTTGTGGGTTGCCTCGATTTGATACCCTATTGCATATTGGTACCCATGCTACTTGTTCCCTCTTTAGGATCGGGATTACATGCATTCTACATAAAAAATAAAGCATCAAACATTCTTCTTGTCATTATGTTGGACCATAACCCCAAAATTTCTAGCAATTTAATGATCTTCTTGATAGTTTATCATGCTAATTCTTCACCACATTTTATTGGTATTTCATGTTGTCCA
Organism: Larix kaempferi; assembly: GCA_027924585.1. Classification (NCBI taxonomy): domain Eukaryota; kingdom Viridiplantae; phylum Streptophyta; class Pinopsida; order Pinales; family Pinaceae; genus Larix; species Larix kaempferi. The sequence goes on along the minus strand of BSBM01000063.1, from coordinate 15,238,318 downwards.
TGAAAAATAGGCCATCTATATTTTACACCATCATTAATTGTCTCATCAAGGAGAACTACTGCTAGGGATCTATATCTTATTGCTCCCATCTATCATTTCTCTTTCCATGCATGTTGGTCAAAAGTACTTGGTCATCCTTTTGGATAGCCATCTCCTTGTTTGTAAAATATTTAGATTATTTTATTCTTTGAAAATGAAAAATACAAAAACATCGACAAACATTTAAAACAACAAAATGAGAGAAATACTAAGACTCATCTTATTCCACCATTAACAACATCTCTTTTTTATATGGTATCAGTCCCTGTCACCCTTGTTTGGATAATTTTCACTGAGTCATGCATGTCTACATTAAATCTACCAATTTATAGCATCTCCTCTATCCCAATTGACTCCATCCTTGTGATTTTCAAAACTTGTTTTCACTAGTTGTTGACCTTGTCATTCTGATTCATGAGCCTACTCCTAATATCAATTTACTTTGTCCACATGGTTTACACTCCTTCTACATAACTAATCATGATCACAACCTTTTAAAAACATGACATCTGGTCATGTTGTTTTGGATAGATTCTAGCCATTTTCCAAGTTAGCAATCATTAATACTCTATCCAAGGGAATTCAAGAGTCTCATATCCATTGGCCAAACATGCCCATCCATGTAAAAGTGTTAGACTATTACAATTTGTTACTAGTTGATGCTTTTGCCTCTAAGGGGCTCTTGTAAACTCACTCCCATTAACAAAAACTCATTTATTCTAGGAATACATTGAGGGGTTTCTCATGCATTGGTTCCCATTCACATGTAAAAAAATGGCCATCCTTACACTAGCAAAAGATATTCCCCATCGCTCTCTGACTTGGTAGGCTCTCTTATGCTCAACATTAAATTATTATTTCATTAGGTAGATTCATACATATTGTTGATTGTAGTGTTCCATATTTAGTCAAAGACCATTGGAAAATCATGGCTCAATTTCTACATTATTGTGCCCTCAAGCGAGAGTCCCTCTTTAGTTGACTCTATCTATGTTCCAGGCCCCACTTGTTAAATATACAACATTAGGAGACATTCTCCAAACCAATCTTGTGTAGCCAAAATTGATCCTCCCATATAGAGGTGAGAACTTTGATTGCCTTCTGTGTAAAGGCTATTCCCATATAGAGGTACTTGATCAAAGTAATGATGTTTTAAAGTCTTGTTGGACAAAGCTCTGAACTTGTGTGCCAAGTCATGATTATCATTTGATCCTTCTGTATAAAGGTATCCATGAGATGAACCTCCCGTATAGAGGTGGACCTTCCATATAAATGTTATGATTTACTTGTTAAAAGCATTTAATGTTGTGTGATGCATTATTAACCATGATCACCGGTTTCTATTAAGTCTCCTTTAGATATTGATCACCTACCTCTAAAGTGAATTACTTTAGCATATGATCATTTGGTCCGGAATAATATAATATGATCACAGCATCGGATAATTCTTCTTAGTAGAATGTAATGTGATGGATAATTAAAGTTAGCACATATTGACCATGTAGTAAAATATAAGGAAAGAAAATATAAAGCATAGAGATCAAGAGAATTCGAAATTGCCCATGTAGAAACTTCAACTAATTAAAGAGAACTTGAATTGTTAAAGCTTCAATCAAGTATCAATGCTTTAGTTCAAGCATCAGTTAAATATATGCCTCAGTTAACTAAAGAACTCACAGTGGTCACTTCAAGTAAATCAATCAACATGATTTTAGTTAACAAAGTGTTAAATAAGAAGGACTAGTTAACTAAAGTGTTTTTACTTTAGTTAAACTAAAAGATGATACTTTAGTTAAAGAGAGTTAACTAAGTGAAAACAAAGAAAATCTAGTTAATTAAGTGTTATTGCATGACGACACTTATGTTAAACTAAAAGATGAAACATGAGTTGTGAAACTTGCATGTCGACACTTAAGTTAGTCACCTAACTAAGTGGGCAATATTTCAGTTAAGAGGCGAGTTCATCCTATGTGACAAATCAGTGAGATAAAGCATTGAATGAGAAGTGGGGCGCACCTTTGCATGCAATATTTATACATCCAGTTGTAGGGCGAGTTCATCCTGAATTTAGAAGTTAAAAATAGAAGAGAAGAATGTATAAATATGTTATATGGGATTGATGAATCCAATGTGAAGAGAATTCTCTTCTCCATTGAAGGCAATGCACTTCTCTTTGTGCAGGGTATTATTCGTGCTTTTCATTGTTGTGTTGGGCACAGATTTGATTGATCTCTCTTCTCTATTACTTATGTATCTTCATCAAGAGTGTTTTGTGATCTCTTATCTTCCAAAATCAATCTACTATGTTGTAGAAAGAAGCATTCTCTGCTGTCCATTATATTATACTGAGAAGATTTTTTGGGGTTTTTGTTCTCATGATTTTGAGGATTTTCCCCGAGGTATATCTTGTGTTATGGTTGTATGAATTTCATGGATTGAATTGTCTCATTGATTCAAGTCTCTGCATCTAAAATAATTAAAGATCAAATCTCAACCACATATTAACATGGTATCATAGCTCAGGGCATGAAGGAGCTCAGTTTTGCATGCCAGCTAGAGCCTATATTGATCCTGATAAGTTGAGCACAAGATTTGAAGACTATGGCATCAATCTCTGTACAACCAAAAGACCGTCTTGAGGGCACCTCAAACCTAAACACTTGGAAGGATAGGATTCTCAACATACTAGAGGAACATGAATTAGATGGCTACATATCCACTGTGGTGGAGGAGCCTACATCTAATGAAGGGTGCATCAACTTCAAGAAGAATCAGCTAAGGCCAAAAATATCATCTATGATTCGGTAAAAGATAACTTGATGCCCGTGATCACACCGCTAAAGACCGCAAAAGAATGTTATGATACATAGAATAATCTCTATGAGAAGAAGGACCTGAGTCAAAAGAGGGAATTGAATAATAAGCTTCGAAACTTAAATATGGATATGGATGAGACAGTGACCTCATTCTTCTCCAAGATCTCTTAGGCAAGAGATTAGCTTGCTAGTATTGGAATAGCGATGGATGAAGATGATCTTCTCCAAACCATTATTGATGGTCTCCCATCATCCTGGGATACATTATTGGCTGTAGTAAATGGCCGAGAGGTAAACCTAACTTTGAAAGGTTGTGGCATGAATTCCTCCAAGAGGAGGGGCGAATCCAAAGCAATTGAATGTGCATCAAAGAAGAAAACCTTTCCCTCATGGCAAGAATAAAGAAAGGAAAGAAACCCTTCTTCCAAAATAATTTCTCTCATCCAAAGAAGAAGGAGTTCAACAAGGGCTTTGACAAGTCAAAATCTAGATGCTTCAATTGCAATAAGAAATTCCATTTCTCAAGATATTGCAGAGAAAATCGGAAAAGAAATTTTCGTGCTTCTACGGCCATAGAAGATGAAATCTCTCAAAAGAATGCATCCGAAGAAAAGGAGACAAGAAGGGAGTATTATCTTGTCTCGTCCCTTTAGAGATCCATCACAAATGCGGACACATGGTTGATTGATAGTGGTGCATCCAAACATATGACTAGTTACAAGAGTTCCATCACCGATCTAAAGTAGAAAGAATTCACATGCATCATAGAGTTGAGGGACAACTAACTTATTCAATCCAAGGAGTTGGATCCACCTCATTCCACCTACACATCGGTGATATTCTACATGTGGAGGACATTCTATATGTTCCAGACTTGAAGAAGAACCTCCTCTCAGTTTCGTTTCTTGAAGACAAAGGATTCCGATTTATCTTCATGGATAACAAAGCACTTTTATGTCCGAAGAACAAAATCCTAGAATCTGTTGCTATGATTGGAGTTCAAGATGGAGGACTCTACAAGGTACTCGAAAAGTACATTCAAGCTATGATTCACCACACTATCATTCCATGTGAGCTATGGCACTGAAGGCTTGGCACCTACACTACAAAGCACTACCGGGACTTCAAAGATGGTAAAAGGTATGCCCGTATTTGATTTTGAGTATGATAGTGTATGTCGGGGTTGTGCACTTGGGAAGAATGTTAAGAAACGTTTTTCTAGCGATTCTACTAGATAAAAAGGGATTTTAGATTTAATACGTTCTGATGTATGTGGTTCCATCTCATCCCCCTCCCTGAGTGGATTCTTATATTATTTATTGTTCATAGATTATTTTTCTAGGAATTCGTGGATTTATTTCATGAAGGATAAAAGTGAAACTCTTAGCAAATTTAAAGAGTTTAAATCCCTAGTTGAAAATCAGAAAGAAAATCACATATGTGCATTAAGGTCTAATAATGGAGGTGAATTTGATTCACATGCATTTAATGAGCTATGTAGTGATGCAGGAATATGTAGACATTTAACAGTACCTTACAACCCTCAGCAAAATGGGGTTGTTGAAAGGAAGAATAGAACTATATGTGAGGCTACAAAATCCATGATGCATGATCAATATATGTCTACCCCATTATGGGAAGAAGCCACTCGTACAACTGTGCACATCCAGAAGAGAAGCTCGCATGCCATTCTAGATGAGAAGACACCAGAAGAAGTGTTTTTCGATGAGAAGCTAGACATCTCACACTTGAGGATCTTTGGGAGTGCAGTGTATATTCATGTACCGAAAGAAAAGAGAACAAAGATGGAGCCTTCTGGAAAGAAGGGAACCTTTGTGGTTTATAGCAAGTCATCCAAAGTATACCGAATCTATGTACCTAGTGAGAGACACATTGAAGGCATTCGAGATGTTACCTTCCATGAGGAAGTTGCTTTCAAAAGATTGAAAGATATTCAATGCGATTCTAAGATGGAGGATCCTGAGTCTGATTTTCCCCCTTTAGAGTTAGAGAGGGAGAAACCAGAATATGCCTCAAATTCACTAGCTCATGAAGAACTAGTAGAACTAGTTGAGAGGCCACCTGATGAACCTCCTGCTAAAAGAATATATGCTTGGTGTCGAGACATCTTATAAAATGTAGAGAAACATGGAGCACTAGCAGGATCATCTATAGAGCACAAGCAACCCGACAGATATTCAGGATACGTTGCACTGATGAGTCACATCCGTGATTCAGAACCATCCCAATATGAAGAAGCTACAAAGAAACAAGTTTGGAAATATGCAATGACAGAAGAGTACAACTCTATAATGAAGAATGATGTTTGGGAGGTTGTTCCCAAACCTGATGGGAATTCCATTGTGAATTACAGATGGATTTGCAAGATAAAGCATGCTATGGATGGTAGCATTGAGAAGTATAAATCTAGATTCATTGCCAAAGGTTTCAATCAGAAAGAAGGCATCTATTATGATGAGACCTTTGCCTCGGTGGCAAGGTACACCACAATCCGAGCAATGATTGCACTTGCATATGTTCTAGGTTGGAAACTTCACGAGATGGATGTGAAGACAACCTTCCTCAATGGTGAGGTTGAGGAAGAGGTTTATATTCAGCATCCTGAAGGATTTGTGGTGCATGGGAAGGAATCCTATTTTTGCAAGCTAAAGAAAGTTCTATATGGGATTAAGAAAGCCCCCAGGGATTGGTACTCCATAATTGATAGCTATCTTTAGAAACTAGGTTTCTGTAAGAGTGAAGTTGATACAAATTTGTACTTCAAAGTAGTGAAGAACCAACCGTTGATCTTGGTTATGTATGTTGATGATTTGTTTCTCATTGGAAAGGAACATCTGATTTCTTAGTGCAAGAGGGAGCTCACCTCAGAGTTCGAGATGAAAGACTTAGGCTAATGCACTACTTTCTTGGCCTTGAGATATGGCAAAAAAAAGATGAAATTTTTCTATCTCAAGGAAGTACACTATGGATATATTGCATAGGTTTGGCATGATATATTGCAAATATATGACTACACTGATGGTTTCCAATTTGAGGAAACTTCATGAGTTAGGCTCTGGATCAAATCTAGTAGATACCACTTTGTATCGACAACTTATAGGATCACTAATGTACTTGATACATTCGAGTCCTGATATATGTTATGTCGTGAGCATTCTGAGTCAATTTATGTCTGACCCGAGACATAGACACTAGATAGTTGCTAGGCATGTGCTTAGGTACCTTCGAGGTACAATTTCATATGGACTCAAATATGGCTCCAATGGAGGAGTCATGTTACTTGGCTATACAGACTCAGAATGGGGAGGAAGCATTGTGGACTGTAAGAGTACATATAGCTACTGTTATTTCCTAGGATCAGCTATGATATCTTGGTCCAGCAGGAAGCATGGCTCCATATCCCAGAGCACTACCAAAGAAAAATACATAGCTGCTAGTATTTCCTGCCTAGAAGTAGTGTGTATCAGAAAGCTACTTGCAGGGTTGTTCAGTGAAAATATTGAGTCTACAATTATTAGGTATGACAATCAAATTTGCATCAAGCTTTCTGAAAACCCAATGTTTCATGACAAGTCGAAGCACATCGAAATGAAGTATCACTTCATCTGAGACATGGTCCAGAAAGTTACAGTGAAACTTTAGTACATTGCTATTGATGAGCAGATCGCATATGTGTTAACAAAGCGTCTGTTAGTGATGAATTTCAAGTACTTCCAAGTCAAGCTTGGTATGGCAGAGAATGCCTCCCTTGCTGAGAGGGAGTGTTAAATATATGGCATCGGGAGACATTCTCCAAACCAATCTTATGTAGCCAATATTGATCCTCCTGTATAGAGGTGAGCACTTTGATTGCATTCCGTGTAAAGGTTATTCCTCCTGTATAGAGGTACTTGATAAAAGTAATGATGTTGTAAAGTCTTGTTGGACAAGGCTCCAAACTTGTGTGTCAAGTCATGATTATCACGTGAGTATAAAGGTATACATGAGATGAAACTCCTCTATAGAGGTGGACCTTCCATATAAAGGTCATACTTTACTTGTTAAAAGAATTTAATGTTGTGTGATGTATTATTAACCATGATAACCAGTTTCTATTAGGTCTCCTTTAGAGAATGATCACCTCTAAAGTGAATTACTTTAGCATATGATCATTCAGTCTGGAATACTATAATATGATCACAACATCCGATAATTCTTCCTAGTATAATGTAATGTGATAGATAATTGATGGGAACGAAGTATGAGGGTCCTTCGTTTCCAGTTTTTAATGATATTGATCTTGGAACCCGTGGGTTATGGGCCCAAATTTATTCACCCTCCATCTCAAACATTATAGGAAATTCAAACAATACACAACAACTATCGAAATCCCACCAGCTATAGGAATCTTGTATTCATGTCACTTTATAAATTATCAAAATACAAGGCTATCACACAAACCCTGATCAAACAGATGAATGGGAAAAAATGAATCGCTTATTAACAACAACAACTTGGCCTCCATTCATCTCTACGATCTTGCAATCCACATGAGTTGTGAGATAGAAAGTTTGATACACAAGGCTGTAACTCGGTCATTGATCCTTCAAACAGTCAAACCAATGTTCAATAATCTCGGATCTGGAACGCATGAGCATACATAAACAATTGTTGCATAATTAAATACAAATCACATCATGAATACTCTAGAACAGAGATTGTAAACTCTATTTAACTCTCCACACTTTTACATTCCCACAATCACAATGTTTTGGCTGGCTAGATCTACATTTCATTGGCCTCCTTTTTTTCAAATACTCACAGGTTACATTTACATTATATAGCTGAAGATAAACCTCTAGTGCATTAATAACTTCCTACAATTCTGCAACGGATTGCTAATAATAGCAACCTCAACTCTAACATATGAAAGAATCATTATCTTCTTGGTATCTACCTCTTCGCCACGCTCTTCATATTCCAATAACGCATTTTCTTCAAATTGATTTGGAGGGGAGTCGGTGCTCCTGCATCAATAATTAAATTTAGCACATATTGACCATGCAATAAAAGATAAAGAAATAAAATATAAATCATAGAGATCAAGAGAATTTGAAATTTCCCATGCAGACACTTCAACTAATTAAAGAGAACTCGAATTGTTAAATATTCACTTATAATGCTTCATTTAAGTATCAATGCTTCAATTAAAGCATCGGTTAAAGATATGCCTCAGTTAACTAAAGAACTCACAGTGGTCACTTCAAGTAAATCAATTAACATGATTTCAGTTAAATAAGTGTTAAATAAGAAGGACTAGTTAACTAAAGCGTTTTCACTTTAGTTTAGTTAAAATGACACTTCAGTTAAACAAAGTTAACTAAGTGACAACAAAGAAGATCTAGTTAACTAAGTGACAACAAAGAAGATCTAGTTAACTAAGTGTTATTGCATGACGACGCTTATGTTAAACTAAAAGATGATACGTTTTTAAGCCCTAAATATGGGCACATTACCCGCTTTATTATGGTGCATTACATATTATTGATGTTGGCTTGTGTCTATTAATTATTATTGTACCCCTTTGTCTCCTATATATAGGAAGGAGACCTTTTCATTTTAGTCTCCATTGTATCTTGTCTTGTCTTATGTACATTGTGTAAGGAGATTCCTCCCTCGAAGAGGATTGTTATTCATCTCAGTTCTTCATTATTAAGGCATTGATTATTTTATTTTGGTATATTTCTTCTATTTTTATGCTATATCTGGGACTTGGTTGCATAAGATTTGGTATCAGAGCTCTTTCCTCAGGACTGGCCTCTTCAAAATGAGTCATCTTTCCATTTTCTCCATAATTTTTTTTCTACAAGGATTCAAATAACAAGATTAAAACGCCACCTCAAATACAGGATGAGCTATCTGTGGTCTGAAATTCAGGTCCTTAGACAACACATGTTCAGATGTATTGGCCTCGAAGTTTAGGGTTTGTTACTAGTCCAAAAACTAGTCTAAAACAAGTTTTCTAGGGAAAAAGGTCATATAAGGGGCATGCAAGATCAAAGTTGAGTGAGACTAGTTGCATCAGAAAGGGTACAGACCACAGTATCTATGGTAGAATTTTTAGACTTAGATCCAAAATATTGAACACATGGAAGTCCGTACAAGTAAGATATTCTAAAAGGAAAAACAAATTGTTGGCATATTCGCAATAAATTTCTATTGGCACATCATAATTAGGTCAAAACTGTGGCATCAAAAAGAGGACACATAAGGATACAATAGGACAAATTTTCATACCCATATGATTTGAATTTTGAATTTTACCTCAATTTTAATTCGACCCTAAAATAGTCTTCCAATCAGGGTTGGAAAAGGTACGTCATTTTAAATTTGACTAACTCGAGTAGAAGGATCTAATTGTGGTCAACCCTAGGGTGTGATACCTATCTATATTGTTCTAAATGCCTCCTAAAAGGGGAATCTCTACACCAAATAAGCCTCCAGAAAGTTCTACATGGACTTATGATGAAGGTGAAGAAATGCGCAAGGACATATCTGATTTACAAGAGAAAATAGTGACAAAAGATGCACTAATATCAATCCTAGGTCAAACCAAGAATGAAATGGAAGTGAAAATGCATGATTTGAAAAAGTACATAGATGATTTGAAGGGTTTGAAGGGGGATATGGAATTTTTGAAATAAGGTTTGTCAAAGTTGCTGCAAGAAGGGCTTCCTAGAAATGAGAAGACCTCCCATGAAATTCATGATGAAAACAAAAGGAACATACATCATGACTTTAGGGACTCCAACATGGGTTCAAAAACAAACTACATCCCAAAGATCGATATGAGGAAGTTTGATGGCATGGATCTAGTCACATGGATACTACAGATGGAGCAGTTCTTTGAGCTACACGAGGTGAAATCCACACAAAACGTACGCGTTGCATCTTTATATTTAGAACCTAATCAGTTTGTGTGGTATAGATGGATTTGCTCCCGTAAAAAACTCGTCACTTGGACAATTTTTATGGAGGAATTGATAGTACATTATGAGGACACCAAGAGCAATACCTTCTTTATCCAACCGATAAATCTCAAACAAAAGGGTTCAGTTAGGGAACATGTTGAGAACTTCCAAAGATTGAATATCAAGGTGACATAAGAGCATCTAATTAATGTCTTGATAGGAAATTTAAGAGATAACATCCAACATGAGGTTTGCCTATGGGAACCTAATTCATTGGAGCATGCATTCACGGTGGTAAGAAAAGTTGAAAACAAAATTATGGCAACAAGGAAGTCTACCACATACAACTATAAAGAAGGAAGTGTGGTCTCCAGTCATCCACAACCTACAAGGTTGACACCACAACAACTAGAGGAAAAAATAGCAAAAGGGATTTTTCACAGTTGTGATAGTAAATATAGTAAGGGCCACAAGTGCACTAAGAAGAAACTATTTTACATAGATTGTGAAGAAGATAAAGAAAATGAACAAGGAGCAACAAAAGAACATCAACTGTCTCAAGATGAAGAAATAGAGGATACTACTTCCAAAGAGATTACTCCCATCATATCTTGTCATGCATTGAGTGGAATTAGCACTCAAACTCTCAAGATCGAAGGATATATCAAAAAGAAAAAGATAACAGTGTTGATTGATTATGGTAGTACTCATAATTTCATTCATTATAAATTGGCCAAGGTTCTCAATTGCTTTGTATATCCAGCACCAGAGTTTCAAGTAATGATTGCAGATGAAGGAACTATAAATTGCTCAGGAAAATGCCATAATATGAACCTCACTATGGGAGAATATGTATTGAAACTCTTAACTAGGAAAACTAGAAAAACTTACAGCTACACCTCTCGCTTTCTTATTATGATTTTTAACCATTCACAATACAATATGTAGGTATTCTACAACATCCAAAACCCTAATCCAGTAACCTGGATTAGAAATAGACTCCAATCCCTTAACCAACATTACATTACATATTTTTAGGAAAAACCCATAAATAGCACAAAAAATTTCAAACTTGCCTTTGGCTCGTATCCACAATGGGTTAATGCCCATTCCCAATGTTCGCTTCGTGGAGGAGGGAAAGGGAACCCTACAACACCCCTGAGCCAACACCACGTGCAACACTTGGTGCATATGGGAGAGTACTAGATGGGTGAGGATCCTTAGCTGCCAATCCCCACACACACATGCAAATAATATAACACATACTCAAAAAAAAGACCATAGTATAAGTGTTTTGACATAAAGAAAATTGTAGAAAGAATAATATCAAATTTAATAATGAATAAACATTAAGAAATTAAAAAAAATTAATAAACTTACAATAATTAATAAAAAAAAAAATTTAATTCATGAATAATTTTTAGTTTTAATTTATAAACATAAATTTCTTTTAATTATAATTTCCTCGAGAAGGCACATTTCTATAAAACAGGTGGGGGGAAGTGTCTATCTTCCCTCCCCCCCCCAAAAAAAAGTGTATGCACGCATCAGTGTGTTGTGGCATAGTGGAGCCCCATAGATAAAAAAAAATAAAAGGAGTTATCTAAAAATTCGGTAAGAGGAAGAGCTTAGTACCCCCACTTTTTTGGAGATCAAAACTTAAAGAAAAATTCCATTTTTTCTTAAAAAACACAAGTTTTTTAAGAAATAAACAAATTATGTGATTCTCAAAACACAACTTTAGTAAACGAGAGTTTTCATCGAAATCCAGTGTTGTTTATTTTGCAAAATACTAATTTAACTATGTTTTAATGGCAATTTTGATGGTAGAAACAGATTCAACACCATGAAAAACCCCGGCAACCAAAATTTTAGAGTTTGAGAGTTGTGTTGGTCACCCTATATGCCAATTACTTACAACTAACATACAGGATGCTCAATATGAATTGTCAACCCAAGGAAGTCTTTTATTTCAATGGCAATAAACATAGTCTATGCAAAAACATTTCAAGTAGCTGATTAAATGAATGGAGATAAATGTTCCTACCTATCTGCTCAACCAAACTCTTCTCATAGCTAAAACTAATCTAACTTATCCATCTAGGAATTCAAAGTACAATTGCCTTCCTACAAATATCAATCCAGCAATCACTGATCTAGGAATAAAATAAACTAGACTTACTTTTGCAAGAAGTTAAATCCTATAATTATCAAACTACAGTATTCAATCTCTATTGATCTAACTCATCTAGCAGCTACTGTAACTCAATCATAATCTGTCTAATCTAATGAACTCAAGAAAGATAAAATAGCAACCAGAACTAGAAGTAAGCTTGAACTCTAATTTGATTAATATTGGAAATCCTCGAAAGAATAAATGTCTGAAAGGAATTATTGTTGAGCTTGGATGTAACAGCTGATCTAAGACACCCTGCATCAAATAAACTAACCTGCATAGTCGACTATCACACCACACAGTTGCAGCTATTCAGGATGCAATCATAAACTACTAGAAAAGAATGCAATTATCATTTCACTGTTTCAACTCACATTAACACACCTAATGCAATTCCACACCACACAACATAAAAGAAATTAAACTACCTACTTAAATCGGCCATCTCTGTGAGAAGGCGGACCCTGGCCTTCTAACAGAGATGTTGAAGATTAACACAAATTAAACACTAAGATATAAGAACTTTGCTCCTTGTATTAGAAATAATGAACCATAGTCACAACCCTCTATCTCAGCTTATACAATTAGAAATTATCCAACCCTGGCCTCAAAATGCCTCTTTGCATTTATACCCCATGACATGAAATCGTTACACCAAAATATCGGGCAGCCATGAAGATCTACGATCTTCAGGCTGTCGATTTACAATGGAACTGTTACAGCCATAAGTGATCTTGAATGAAATCATTGCATTCAGGTCTACGTTGTTGCATGTTGTTGCAGCCCAGAATAGATTTGAGCTAACTGGACTGGCTGGTACTCGGATGCTCTGTTGTGACTTAGTCGCAGCTGGACATGTGGAGGAATGCTTGAACTATTGCATCAAATTGTGGAACCGAACTCAAGAAGGGATAGCTGGCGCCACATATGCCTCTTCTCCAAAGGTTAGCGAGCTGCTACACCTGCAGTCTTGTAAAAGCTTCTGGACTATCTTTATCAAATCAGACAATATTAGCACAACCTTAAAAGATAGAGTACAAAACCATAAACAAATCAGGCATTAATTGAATAAAACAATAATAGATTATACTTGTTGCAATCCATGCTTTGCTTGGGAAAATATCTGCTTAGATCAAGGAATGGTAAGGAAAAACAGAGAAAAAGGTGTAGATACGTGTAGGCAAAAAGGGGCTATTTTGGGGCCCAACATCTCCCCCCAGCTATCCAATTGCATGTCCTCATGCAACAACCAACTAATCTGAGTTTCACTCTGGTCCCAGTTCATGCCAAGAGGAAAAATTGAAGGAAATGTCAGGTTCCTTGCCCGCTTCCAAAAACCCATTGCAAGCAGCCCAATAATCCCAACACTACTTCTCTTTTGCCTTGGTCAGTGTGTATTTGTCCCTGTACTGCCCTCCTGGCCACCATATAAGTGGAAATTTGAACTTGAGTCCCAGCCAGTGTAACCCACAAGTTCTCATGCAATTGACATACCCTACTACCCTGAGAAGAGCTTGTTTAAAATTCTTAAGGCAGTAAGGATCCCTTTTCTTCAAAGCTGGAGAAGAAGTCTGCCACTTGTGCTTGCTACCCTCTAAGGAAAGATGCTGTCGTTTGGAGATCAGGTCAACACAGGTAGAGATAACCTTCGCTTGCATCTTCTTCAAATGTTGAGTCTTCGAAGGAGATAAGAAACATCTTCCATGGTTTATAAGGAGAACATGAGGAGATTGGGGTTCACTCCTAATCCATAGATTGGCATTGGCCTCATTCCTAGAGATTGTCTAGAAGGCATCTTCCCACTACACATGATTATTAACAAAAGAGGCAAAGGCTCTCAACTAAACATCCCTTGCATATGGAATAGGACTAGAGTGAGATTCACCAAGGCATGCCATATTGTGCAAATATAATTCACACAACAGGTGCTACTCCAAACTGCTTGACAAAAGGGTCTCGACAAACTAGGAAGGGATCAACAATTGACAAGGTCTACCCTCCTGTAAGTATTTTAATTTGAATAGGTTCATTTGTTCATACAGGAATACTGGGTAGGAAGGATATGGGGCTCTTGAACTCAACAGCTCCCAAGAGAGGGCATACATTTGGTCGTTTTCTTTTTGCATGGACTTGAATTCCTTCAACTCCTCCAATTCTTTTTGCAGCTCTTCCATTTGAGATCTCTGAAGAGTTGATTCCTCTTCCCACTTCTCCCTCAATTATTTGATAGTCTTTCTATGTTCAAAGAGGGGGACCATCCCTTCTCGATACTGATCAATATGCTTTTTCCATTTAGCTAACTCCAGCTATAACAAGGAAATCTTTTTCTCCAACCATTGAATTATTCTATCCTCCACATCTTTCTCATCATCAGAATCTAAATCAATAATTTCTTGAGAAAATTGCATCATTACCTTATCACCAGATGTCCCAGCTTCCTCATTTTGGATTTGCAGTGTAACAACTTCCTTGTTTTGGATTGGCAGTGTAACAGCTTCCTCTTCCATCGGTGTTGCAATGGCCTCTGCTTGTGTTGCAATCTCAACAGTTAATTTTGAGGGTGTTGGTTCTTGTGTAACAACATCCTCTTGTTAAATTTTCAGTATTAAATCACAATACTATAGGATCTTTGCTGAGAGAATAACATCTACAGTATATCAATGCATGACAATCATAGTATGACAAGCATCACAAGCATCACAAGAATCAAAAGCATAGAGACAAGAGACACAGAGTTTCCGTGGGGAAAACCCTAAGGTGAAAAACCCCACAAACTTCCTCAGAGATAGAGAGAGCAATGGCTCAACCAAAATACAACCAAATAATACAGAGATTGTCTCCTAGCAGATGATCCTCCTCCTCCTCACTAGTGCGCCACTTTTCAGAGAGAGAGATAGATGCTTTTTCCGAGTGAGTAAAATAGAGATCTCCTATCTCTATTTATACTCACCTTTTTGCCCAGTGACCTACTGGGGCCGACTTGTCTACTTGAGTACATCCACATTATATTATATATTAATTAGGGCCGACCCCATAAGGTGGTCTAATAACCCATAGGCAAGTACACACACTTGCGACACTTGTCAATCCACATGACGACACTTCCTTATAGAGGAATAACACATCTCTTATAAGGGTACAATAAATATATATATAATACACAGATGAAATACATTCCGAAGTTACATATACATCAACACTCCCTCTTAACTAGGAAGGTATTTCTCGACATAGATCTGCTAGACAAGTCTTCTTCTCTGGATCATCGTCATCGATGCATCGTCATCATCATCGTCACTGCTGCTGCTATCTCATCCAATCTCTGTCTCTACTCGTCATAGGAAGTTCTACAGAGCCAGTCCTTTTTCATACTGGATGTAGGCCCACCACCTGCAGGTCTTCGTCATCACTGGCCATACTGTGGAATCCTCAGGACTTATTACGTGCGTCACAAAACCTCGAAAGAGCATCCCAGGATATTACGGGTACACAACTCCAACCTGTAGGATCTCCCAGGGCGCTATTACATGTGACCCCACCACAAAACCTCGAAAGAGCATCTTAGGATGTTACGGGTACACAACTCCGACCTAAGATCTCCCAGGGCACAAATTACATGTGGTCCACCACAAAACCTAGCAAGAGCATCTCAGGATGTTACGGGTACACAACTCCGACCTGAGATCTCCTAGGGCACAAATTACATGTGGTCATGGCAAAACCTCGCAAGAGCATCTCAGGATGTTACGGGTACACAACTCCGACCTGAAATCTCCCAGGGCCCAAATTACATGCCATAGGACAAAACCTCGCAAGAGCATCTCAGGATGTTACGGGTACACAACTCCGACCTGAAATCTCCCAGGGCACAAATTACATGTCCTCCCAGAGCAATGTCTCGAAAGAGCATCCCAGGCTGTTACGGGTACACAACTCCGACCTATAGGATCTCCCAGACATGCTCATCTGCACAACCTGATCCACGGCCACAGAGTATCAACCTGATACTCACCATACATCATCCTGATGTACTCATGATCGTCCTGATCATAATCACTGCAACGTCCTGCTGCAAGTCATCTGGAGCAACATCCTGAAGCTCGTCATCCATGATCGTCCTGATCATCAATGCAACATCCTGCTGCATGTCATCTGGAGCAACATCCTGAAGCTTGTCATCTATGATCATCCTGATCATCACTGCAACATCCTGCTGCATGTCGTCTGGAGCAACATCCTGAAGCTCGTCATCTATGATCATCACTGCAACATCCTGCTGCATGATCTACCTGATCATCAATGCATCTTCCTGATGCATACCAAGTATCATACATGATCCTCCTGATCATCAATGTATCCACCTGATACAAATATATGATACATATCATCATACATGATCCTCCTGATCATCAATGCATCTACCTGATGCATATCATCATATATGATCCTCCTGATCATCAATGCAACATCCTGCTGCATACCAAGTATCTACCTGATACATATCATCATATATGATCCTCCTGATCATCAATGCAACATCCTGCTGCATACCAAGTATTTACCTGATACATATACAGATACATGGTCCAAGCATCCAACATGATGCATATATAAAATACATACACATGATCCAACTGATCATATCCAGTATCCAACATGATGCGTACATACATACATAAAATGATCCAACTGATCATATCCAGCAGAAACTAGAACATCATCCTGATGCTCATCATCCAGCGCTTACATCCACAGCCATGTGAAGAATCCTCCTTCCAACATGCTTGGAATGGCTTCAGCAAATGTGTCCATCACTTCTTCCTTGAAGTGTCCTCGATCTGAAGAACGCCAAGCCTCTCTCTGAAGTACTCGAACTTCACCCTGGCTAGTGGCTTCGTCAGCACATCTGCAATCTGCTCGTCTGTTGCAACATACAGGAGCTTCACAGCTCCTCTCTGCACCATATCCCTGATATAGTGGTATTTGATCTCTATGTGTTTTGACCTGTCATGAAACACTGGGTTCTCGGACATCTTCACACAACTCTGGTTATCACAGAAGATACCAGTAGCCTCCAACGGAAGATCAAATAACTCAGACAGTAGCTTCCGTAGCCATACTGCCTCACAACTAGCTGAACAGGCTGCAACATACTCTGCCTCAGCTGTACTCAGTGCTACGCAGGACTGCTTCCTGCTAAACCAAGAGATCACACCTGATCCCATACTGAAGCAACACCCAGATGTGCTCTTCCTATCTGCAGCACTGCCAGCCCAATCTGAATCAACATAACCCTGCAGGTTAAACTTTTGATTCGCCTCATATCTGAGCCCATAATCCACTGTACCCTTCAGGTACCTCAGAACATGCTTTACAGCAACAAGGTGAACACTCCTCGGATCCTGTCAGGAACTGGCTCAATGTGTTCACAGCAAAGCAAATGTCTGGTCTCGTGTTCGTCAGGTACATCAAGGACCCAATCATCTGACGATACATAGAAACATCAACTGGCTCAGATGAAGCATCACAAAGAAGCTTCAGATTCGATGCCATAGGTGTGGCCATGGCTTTGCAATCCATCATCCCGAACCTCTTCAGGATCTCTACTGCAGACTTCCCTTGTCCAAGGAAGATTCCATCACTCTGCCACACCTCCATGCCAAAAACAAATAGTGCATCATCCCCAAGTTCCTCAACTCGAACTCGGCAGCAAGCTTCCGCTGTGTGTCGGCAATCAATCTATCCTTTCCTGATACAAACAGGTCATCCAAATAGTAGTATCGCTGGATTGCCTTCCTCAACCTTGTAGAAAAGGTTGGAGTCCGCTTTATTCTTGGTAAAGCCCAAACTGGATAGAAAGCTGTCTATCCTACCATACCAAGTTCTGCACACATATCTGACTACACCATGCTGTCTTGAAATCCATCTGGTGTATCTACTATTTCATCACTTTTATATTTCTCAATGCTGTCATCTGCAACATGCTTGATCTGGAAGTCATGACAAACTTCCCTTCAGGTCTTGGGACTACATCCCAAACATCATTCTTCATGATCGACGGATCATGGCATTCCATTTCTTCATCCCAGATCCTGGGAACTTCAATATCTTCAATAGATATCTTTGTTGCTGGAACAAATGTTGTAGTCCTTTTTGTAGGTGAAGATATACGGTCTTTCCTACAAAACAGGTTAAATTGCATGATTAGAAACATCTCATAATTTTCAGAACAAATTCTTACACATAAAGAAATATGTCATACAGTCATGCAATTATCTTAGCCAATGCTTCAATACAACATTTATCCATATCCCGTAACTTTCTAGATGCCTTCCAATCTCTACCAGAACATTGTTAAGAGTGTGCACAACTCCCAACATGTCAGCAAAGAGGTTTCATTCTAGATAAGTAGCAATGGAATGTTGTACAGTGCCATAGGCCACTTACCCATGTATATTAGTAGTATATTGTTCATTAATGCAACTATCTTAATATGCACAATACATATCCTAAGTCTAGGAACATGAACATATACATCATTGAACAATTTTACTTAAACAAACAAATATGCAAGAAATGATAATTAAAATACTTATCTTTGTTTGTTCGTTGGGTGGACTCCCTCTGAGTCTTTGCTTCCTTGCAGGAGCTGCTGGAGTCCTAATCTGAAGTAGCTTTTTCTACACCTTTCTAATGTGGAAAGTAGAGAGATGGTCAACTCCCTCTGAACATCTGCATCCTTGCATAAACCACTGGAGTGTACTCCTTTTCTTTCTTGTAGGAACAACTGGAGTGTGCTCCCTCTTGATCTTTGCTTCCTGAATTACCTGTTCTTGAATTCATATTCATCCTTGGTCCCTATGCATGCTTATTAGTATCATGATTGTGTTATCCTTGTGAACTCATATAAAATCATACATTCATTAGTATACTATTAAAACACAATAATCTCAAGCATGTATAGTCATGATCATTTCAAACAAAAATAATAAGCATTAGCATTCAAGGTTTATGTAGGATTCTTATGGTTAGTCAAATCATAAGAAACATAACATGTCTAAACCTATAATTACTCAAACCTATGACTCTTCAGGTTAGTTGAATCATCAATCAAGATAAGAGATATAATATGCATAAAACCTGTGATTATTCAAACCTATACCTTCATGATTCTTCTGTTTAGTCAAATCAATCAATATAAGAGACATAATTCTTTTACTTATATTCCTATTTGACCATAGGACTTTTCTGGTTAGTCATATCATCAATCAAAGTAAAAATCATAATATGCCTAAACCTATGAGTACTAACTTCAATGAATAATCATAATCAATCATGCCAAGTATACTTAAATAAAGGATCTTATCACAAGGTGAGATTCTAACTTGATATAGGAAAAACATACCTGGATTAGCATGCTAGCTAATTATGTCTAACATACTCACATGATGTCTTCTTGTTCTTCTTCAATGACTTGTGCTAGTAACCTGTATATCTCATAGGTTAACCATTATAAAACCAAGTTATACATACCTCGTAAATGGATCTTTTATGAGATCCATGACAATGGATGAATCTTTGTCCTCATGTCATCATGATCATATGTTCTTTGAACCAGAACATGATTTGTCTTTCTTGGTGTACCTTTCATGTTAGTAGACAACATAAACCTCATACAACACCATAATGCATTAGTACAATCATAAGTGTCAACACCCTAATCAATGAATATTTTCTATCGTGCATTCATAGTTTTATTAAGGTGATATGACAAGTCTAAAATCAAGATTGTACTAACCATAATAACATGAAGACAAACATACCATAAACTTAATCATGAACAAATATCGAAACATACCTCGATTAGTCATACCTGTCGGGATCGCTTGTAATATTCTTATGTAAGGCCTTAGCCTCATTCTTTGGAGGTTCATCATCTTCGGCAGCATGAGCATGAAACCTTCTTTTGCTGCCCTTCTTCTTCTTACTGGAGTTGTTGTTATTATCCCTTTTGTTCTTGGGACAATCTGAAGCAAAGTGACCCTTCTCATTGCATGTGAAGCATCTTTACTCTTTTGATGGAATCTTTTGTGGTGAGAGTGATCCTTTTTGGTTTTGCTTCTTTTGGTGTGAGCTGCAAGAGCTTTCTCCTTGAGAACATTCTTCCCTCAATCTGTTGAAGGAGATCAATTTCTTCCTTGCACAAATTCCTTGAATAAAGGAATCCCATGACTTGGGTAGGCCATTTAGAGTGGTCATTACCACTTCACCATTCTCCACCATTTCATCTACTGCTTCTAATTGTTCCTTGATCTGGGAGACCCTTGAAAAGTAAGACTAAATGGTTTCTCCATTCTGAAACTTCACTGTCTTCAATTGGTTCCGCAGGGTCATCTTCCGATTTATGTTCTTTCCTTCAAATAGCTTGTTCAAAGATTCAAACATCTCTTTGGGTGTCTTGAGAGAAGACACATGGGGTATGAGATGGTCTTTGATAGAATCAGCAATGATTCTCTTTGCCTTGACCAAGTTCTTCTTGTGCAATACCTTGGCCTCTTCATCCTCTGGGATAGGGATGTCTTCTTTCACATATGAGTCCAACTCATTCTCTTCCAGGATTAGCCCAATCCTATACTTCCAGGCTCGGAAGTTATCAGCCCCTTCAAGCTTATCCTCAAGCTTGGTGTGAAGAGACATCTTTAAGAGTACTTCAAATGGAAATAGAAAAGATTTAGAACTTACCACTTGAAGTGTTGAAAACTGGATCTGGTCCCGGATTAGGGTTTGTCAGAGAAACCCTAAAAATTCAAAAAATGAATTTCAAAATTCCGAAAGGATAGAAAGATGCGCTTTGGAGAGCTGATCAGCCTAGTACATTCAGAATTTGAGATCAACAAAGTCTTGTCCTTCAAAATTGCCTTTTTGTCCTCCCGGGTTCATTGGGGAGAACCCTGAATTAGGGTTTGAGTTTCCCGGAGATCTACCCAGCCAAAAATCTCGATCCAAAGCTCAAACCTTCGATTTTTGCAAGGAGCTTCCAGCTGTACCTTCAGTTTCCAGAAATTCCTATTTTTGTGGAAACCCTAATTTTTAGGGCCAAAACTGAAAATGCTCGGAACTGAAATCTGATTGGACAGAAAGATGCGCCTTGATGAGTAGATCCAATCTACTATACTGAATTTCAAAAATCTGTGGAGAGAAACCCAATAAACAAGCAATACAAGCTTCCGTCACTGCAAAATGTCTTCTTCTCAGTTAAGCTCTGATACCATGTTAAATTTTCAGTATTAAATCACAATACTATAGGATCTTTGCTGAGAGAATAACATCTACAGTATATCAATGCATGACAATCATAGTATGACAAGCATCACAAGCATCACAAGAATCAAAAGCATAGAGACAAGAGACACAGAGTTTCCGTGGGGAAAACCCTAAGGTGAAAAACCCCACAAACTTCCTCAGAGATAGAGAGAGCAATGGCTCAACCAAAATACAACCAAATAATACAGAGATAGTCTCCTAGCAGATGATCCTCCTCCTCCTCACTAGTGCGCCACTTTTCAGAGAGAGAGATAGATGCTTTTTCCGAGTGAGTAAAATAGAGATCTCCTATCTCTATTTATACTCACCTTTTTGCCCAGTGACCTACTGGGGCCGACTTGTCTACTTGAGTACATCCACATTATATTATATATTAATTAGGGCCGACCCCATAAGGTGGTCTAATAACCCATAGGCAAGTACACACACTTGCGACACTTGTCAATCCACATGACGACACTTCCTTATAGAGGAATAACACATCTCTTATAAGGGTACAATAAATATATATATAATACACAGATGAAATACATTCCGAAGTTACATATACATCAACACCTCTTCCTGTACTTTACCCTCGGCAGCTTCCATTTGTGTTGCTGAGTTAACAAATAATTTCGAGAATACCATTTCTTGTGTAACAACATTCTCTTCTAGAATACCAAACTCAACAGCTTCTATCTGAGTTGCAGTCTCAACAAAAACCTTTAGGAATGCTGGTTCTTGTGTGACAGCATCCTATCTTTCCAATTCAATCTCAGCAACTTCAATCTGAGTTGCAATTTCAACAAACATTTTTAAAGACACTGGTTCTTGTGTGACAGCGTCTTTCTCTTGTGCCTCAATATCAACAATTGTTGTCTGGGTTGCAACTTCACTAAATATTTTCAAGGATGTTGGTTCTTGTGTAACATCACCCTGTTTTTCAATTTCTCCAGATTGCTAAGGTTGTTCTTGAATTACCTCGATGTCTTTTGAAATATGAGACTGGTCCTGGCATATTTCAATATTTCCTGATGGCTGGGATTGCATTCCTTCATCTTCTCCTAAATCCAGATCAGGAATTAAGTCTATTTCTGGCTCATTCTCCTTCATCAGCTCCTCTGTTGGTACACTTTCTCCTTCTTTCTTTGCTTGTATAGGCTCTTGTGCTACCAATCCCAGCACTATGACTCTGTGCCCTGTAGAGAAAAATATGTCTCCACATTCTAGGAATACCATTTCTCCTTGTTCTTCATTTCCCAAAACAGGAGATGAATTTTCTAACAAATCTGCATCCTCCACTAATGTGTTCAAACCTTTCTCTGCCCGATTTCTATTTGCTTCCTTCCATTTCTCCAATTCCTTTCGAATCAATTGCACCTCCTCCTTTAGCAACTCATTTTCGAAAAGAAGGTTTTCACTTTGGGGTTCTTCCATAGCAGGTTCTTGTGTAATAGCCGGTGATTTGGGGTTTAAGATGGGAATTTCAATACCTAGCCCAACTTCACATGCTGTTTCTACTGTGGGAATTTCAATGTTTTCCCCAATTGCACATGTTGCTTCTGCTGTTGTAACAGCTAGAGTCCTTTTCTTCTTCCCAAATCCTGGTGGCTGGCCTTCACTCGATGCTGCTTTTGCTGCTATAATAGCTCTAGTACTTCTCTTATTTGCTGAGGTAGATGTCTGACCCTTTTTCCCTGAACTTTTTCTTCTTTTTTGTGACACAGGGGTTTCAAAATTTTCAAAAAGAGGCATGAATTCCTCCTCTTCAATGATAGTTCCCCTTATTTCAGGGGAGGATGCGACATCCGACACCTCCACATTTCCTCCTTCGGCTGCCTCTGCCTGGTATTCTTCTTCTTGCATTGCAACTTCCGCAACTGCAACTTTCACTGTCGTAGCTTCAGTAGCTGCTCCAGTTTCAGCTTCCTCTGCTGCAGTTGCTAATGATGCCATCTCCACTGCTTCAGCTGCCACCCTAACTGCAAATTCAATTGGGTCTGTTTCTTCCTTGATAGGGTTTGCTACTGTTGTAGCTTCCAATATCACTACCTCATTCACCACCGATTCCATCATATCCCCTTTTGCAATAGGGTTCATTGTTGTCACAACTTCCCCCATATTTACCTCTTCCACCTGGTCCTCCAATACTCCATCCCTCCCCACAACTGAATTGGAGGAACTCCGGTCCTCATTTACCCTGTTAACCCCACCTATTGCCACGAAAAGTGCTTGGGGTACCTTTGGCCGAGCTACAAATTATTCCCATGTCAAATTCTGGTGCGCAAGGGCCCGTAAGACTAACAATTTAATCAACCCATGGCTTGAGAGGGAAGATAAGGGATGTCGAGCACCCTTGAAATACCCAGCCATAGTTTGCAGAGATTGTAAAAGATAAAAAGGCATATTTAACAATCTGCGGTGGCGTAAATTTGAAAGGAGATAAAATTCATATATCTAAACCACTTTGTACCTACCTTCATAGGAAATGTATTTCTTGATGAAAGTCGCCACCTGTTTCCAAGGACTTGGGAATGATTCTAGGGCTACTCCTCTTCCATGTGGTCGAACAACCTCTCCTGCGGCCAAAAAGTCTGCAGTTGCAGTCGAATTATGGCACTTCCGACCAAACCATTGCATCCCGGTTCTAGGAAATCCTATTACTTCCGCCATGATTGCTTCTGAAACATCAATTTTGATACCTCAAACCTCTGAATGAGTGTTGGTTAAATTCTGAGCAAACTCAAGTGCGGTTTCTACATGAAAATTATCAACCACTGGAAATATTCAATCCACCCAGCTTCCTGGAAGATGGTAAAAACCGCTCTGTTTGCATGTAGAGGCTCTATGCTGACAAGCTCGTGTCGTACTGAGATGCCCATATTGCAAGACTGTCTGTAAATTTTTCTACCAGCAGAATGTGTTACAGTCTCAGACGTCAAGCTACTACGTGTAGAATGAGCAATGGATAGCCGAAGGTTGGTTTGGGTATTTTGGGAAAGGTGGCACGATTATTTTTGGGAATTGGCATGGCCATTTTTTGAATAAAAGTGGTGACAGGTTGTCACACGGGGCAGGTCGAATGGCAGTCATATACCGAAAACGAAGGACAAATCAAACATAGTCACCGCCTTAGCTGATTAGCTAAAGATAAATGACATGGACTAACGACAAAATATACTCATTATTGATTACTGCATTAAGTCATGCCTAATTATGTTCATGATTAAGACTCGTAGCTTTGAATGTAATGCCAATCCGTCATTTTGCAAGGTGTCACCTTTCCATGGTCACATCACTGATAGGATCATCGATTTGCACATGCGCCCATGAGCTTGCCATTGTCCAGTGGCAAACAAAGTACATCCACGTTGATGTAGATCATAAAAATATGTGGCAGACATGTAAGCTTTTAATGTTCATTGTGGAGGATGGAGAGTGCTAATACTGATGAGCAAAGATAAATTGAAGTTCCAATGAGGAATTAGCGGAGTCGCAGCTGCTAAAAATAAGAAAAATGGGCAAATTTAGTTGTTGCAGCCGCTCAAAATAGGAAAAAGAGGCACTTTTAGCGGTGTTGCAGCTGCGCAAAATAGAAAAAATAGACATCTTAGCGGTGTCGTAGCTGCTAAAAATAGGAAAAGTGGGCAATTTTAGTGGATGTCGCAGCTGCACAAAATAGGAAGGATAGGAAAATTGGCATTGTTGCAGTTGCTAAAGATAGGAAAAGTGTGCAATTTTAGCGGATGTTGTAGCTGCGTGAAATAGGAATAAGCCACAGTTAGCGGTGTTGTAACTGCTAAAAATAAGAGAAATAGACAAATCAACAGTGTTGCAGCTACGCAGAAAAGAGACTTGGGCGGGATATAGCACTGTTGCAGCTGTTGGAAAAAGAGATAAGCCAGATGAAGCGGTGTTGCAGCTGCAAAAGTAGAAATTTGGGCCGGATTTTGTAGTGTTGCAGCTGCAGGAAAAAGAGATAAGCCATATTTTGCTGAGTAACTATTGTTGCATCATTCTTTTCTTCCAAGGAATTATTCACAGAAAAGGGGGATCAACCAGAATGCCACAATCGCTCAGCCCGAGTTGCAATTACCTCCATTCAAGTGATCTTCCACGCATAAACCTGTTCAGAGTTCTTAGAAAAACAAAAACCCATCAAAACTGAAAAATAAAAGAAAAGAAAAGAAAAGAAAATGATTTATTTATATACAGAAAAATTTATGCAGAATTGCAACAACCTTTTTTTTTTAAATTATCAGGGATAGGGAAAAGTCCTTGCTCCTTAATCAGTTGGTAACCTCGATCAGCTGCTACATGTGAAATAAATGCATCCCTTGAAATTGGTTTATGATATAGTCGCAGCCGATGACCATTAGTAAATAATGGTGTTCTGTTTTCATTGATGGTGATCAACCGAACTGTTCCATTGTCAAACACTCTGTCTATCTGGTAGGGTCCCAGCCATCTTGTACGTAGTTTGCCTTTGAAATCCCTTTTAAACCATGAATCATACAACAGAGCCCAGTCTCCTTCACAGAAGACTTTCTTCTTTATAAATTTGTCGTGCCACTTGGATCGCTGCTGTTGGATCAAGGCTGTATGATGAACTGCAGTTGTGTGCTTCTCATCCAACTCGTTAAGTTGATTCAATTGATTCCCTTGAGCTTCTGTTAGATTAAGGTTTGCTTCTATGGTTGTCTTCAAAGTTCTGATTTCAAATTCAATAGGGAAGACAACATTTTTACCATACACCAACTCATATGGGGAAAAACCAGTAGTGTTGCGCCATGTTATGCGATAGGCCCATAGTGCCTCTGGGAGTCTGTCAGCCCAATCTTTACGGTGGATTTTCACTATTTTTGCTAAAATAGCCTCAATGACCTTATTTGTGTTTTCCACTTGGCCATTGTCCTATGGATGATATGGTGAGGTTATTTTGTGCTGAATGTGAAACTTCTGCAATAGGGCTTCCAATTTGTGAGACATGAACTGTGGTCCATCATTTGTAATGATTTCCTTGGGTACTCCAAACCGAGTAAAAATTTCTTCATACAGGAAATCAATTACAGCCTGATCATTGGCTCTGACCAAAGCTACAGCTTCCACCCATTTGGTCATGTAATCTATGCAAACCAAGATGTGAACTTTTTTCTTCGAGGGAGGGTTGATAGGCCCTACGAAATCCAGAGCCCATCTATCAAAAGGTTCAACCACAAGTTGTGGCTGAAGAGCCATTTCATCTAATCTATTAGGCTGGCCCATCCTCTCAAGTTATCACAAGCCTGAACATACTTTTTTGCATCTCTGAATAATGTCGGCCAATAATATCCCATCCTTAAAACATTATGACCTATCCTTTTGTCAACAAAATGTCCCCCACAGGGCTCATCATGGCAAGCTTTCAGGATACCGAAAATTCCATCTTCTCTTACACATCTTCTGATTTCCAAGTCAAGACCTGTGTAGAAAAGATGTCCATCAATCTAGCAATACCGAGCACTCTGTTGTATAATCTTTCTTTTTTCTCTCTTCGACAGATGTGCTGGAAGCTTACCTGCAGCCAAAAAGTTAGCAATATCTGCGTACCATGGGGAATGAGTTGATACTGCAAACAAATGTTCATCAGGGAAGGAATCTTCGACTGGTAAACTATCGTCATTATTAGTGAGTCAAGGTAAAAAGTCAGCAACAACGTTTTCCTTTCCTGGTCTATCAATAATTGTAATGTCAAATTCCTGTAACAGTAACAACCATCTAGTTACTCTAGCATTCATGATCGGTTTATTCATTAAGTATTTGATGGTTGAATGGTCAGTGTGCACAAAAGTGGAATATCCAGTAATATAGTGTCTAAATTTGTTGATGGCATAGACAATGGAAAGGAATTCCTTCTCTGTAACAATATAGTTCATTTCAGCAGGGGCGAGGTTCTTACTAATGTAATAAATTGCATAGGGAGCATGACCTTCCTGCTGTCCTAATATTGCTCCAATGGCAGTGTCTGAAGCATCGGATGAGATGTGAAAAGGAAAAGCCCAATTGGACCCTCGTAAGATAGGTGTTGTAGACAGCCTTTTCTTAATTTTAGTAAACGTCGTTTGGCATGCATCATTCCAATCAAACTGTGCATCCTTCATCAACAGGGTGAACAAAGGAGAAGCTAGTTTGGAAAAAAATTCTATGAATCTTCTGTAATAGCCAGCATGCCCTAAGAATCTACGTACATATTTTTGTGTTCCGGGAGTTGGTATATTTTCAATTACCTTAATTTTGGATGGGTCTACCTAGATACCATCAGAAGAGATGAAGTGCCCCAGAACTATTCCCTCGCTCATCATCATATGGCACTTTTCAGTGCTTAAAGACAGCTGGCTTTGTTCACAGCATTTCAGAACCTTTTCTAAATTATTCAATGCTTCTTCGAAACTACTACCGTATGGAGTGAATTCATCCATAAAAATCTCCATGCAGTCATTTACCATCTCCGAAAAGATACCAATCACTTCTCTTTGAAATGTGGCTGGTGCATTGCACAACCCGAAAGGAAGTACCTTGTAAGCAAAAGTGCCCTAGAGACAGGTGAAGGTAGTTGTGTCTTGGTCTTCTGGAGCAATCTGGATTTGTTTGTAACCACTAAATCCATCTAGAAAGGAAAAATACTTATTTCCAGACAAGGTATCAAGGACCTGATCAATAAAAGGTAAGGGAAAGTGGTCTTTCTACATTGATTTATTCAATTCTCTGTAGTCTACGCAGACCCTCCATTTCCCATTCTTTTTGGGTACAATCACGAGTGGAGAAACCCACTCGCTGTCTGAAATTGGGTATATAAATCCTGCTTCCAAAAGTTTTTGTATTTCTTCCTTCACTATGTCCCTAAAGTTTGGGTTCATCCTTCGTTGTGGTTGGCACATTGGTCTGGAGTCGCTTTTGATGTAAATGTGATGGGTACACAGATTAGAAGGAATACCCTTCATATCTGTGTATTCCCATGCGGAAGCTCCTTTGTGTTTTTTGAGCAAAGTGATCAGTTGTTCTAGCTCATTGGGCTCAAGATTCGGGTTAATGTTCAATGTTTTTCTTGGCTCAATTTCTACTGGGACACTTTTCAAATTTTTAAGTACTGGAATTATATTGGCATCAT
The DNA here is from genome assembly GCA_027924585.1 of Larix kaempferi. Classification (NCBI taxonomy): domain Eukaryota; kingdom Viridiplantae; phylum Streptophyta; class Pinopsida; order Pinales; family Pinaceae; genus Larix; species Larix kaempferi. The sequence continues at coordinate 15,209,863 of BSBM01000063.1, read as the reverse complement.
TGACTAGAATCTCTTCTGTTAGATTTTCTTGTTCTGTTTCATCTAATGTACTGTTCAGAATTTGATAAACATGTTTATTGATAGACGTGGGCTCACTGATGAAACTGTTAATAATGTCATCCTCTGTTTCATCTTTAAAAGTTAAGGCTCTCCCTATCGTTAATAATGGTTGAACGCCTTCTTCCTTTTCCAGATCCACCCAAAGTGGAGTTTCAGCTTCCAGGATTGGTCGGGATGGGGTGTATAAAGTTAGGCTCTTAATATCAGTCCCAACTAAGATGGTCATGGATCCCGACCGACAGCTGATACAAGCATCTGTTGTGGCTAACCAAGGTCTTCCCAGGATCAGCGGGTGTCCCCCCAGTTACAACTTCGGTTGTAACACCAAGAAGTTCGCAGGGTATTCCCATGAATCAACAGAGACGACCAGGTTATCTAGGATTCCCTTAGGCTTGATTGTTGATCTGTCAACAAGTTCTAAAATGGTAGGGGTCGGCCGAATATTAGTGAGTCCCAATTTTTTCACAGTTTCTATGGTCATAACATTGATAGTTGCGCTGAAATCTACTAAGAAATTCGGTATCTGATTGTGTCTTATGTGTACTGTAACAGTGGGGTTTCTAGGATCATCATACTTAGCCACAGGAGTCTTACCCATTATCAACTCCGAAATTTTTCCCAATACATGGACAGTGGGAGGATCCCTAGGCCTCCGTCCTGGTTTTTTTACACATAGATCTCTAACGGTCTTGGCATAGATAGGCACGTCATGGAGGGCTTGTAGCAGTGGGATTTTGACATATAAATTCCTCAATTTTCCTAGGAGATTGAATCACGATTGCTACACTATTTTCTGTATGGCCAATCGTTCAGGATATGGTGGTTCTCTTATGAGCTGCGTAGGTTTTGTTTCATCGTGTGTTGCTCCCTGTGTGTCAGCTACTATTTCAATAGGAATGTCAACATCCTCAATGATAGGGATTGTTGTATGGAATGAATTCTCAAAGTGCTGATTTACTCCAGTTTCAATCACTGAGGATGGAACATCCTCAGTGATGATGGGTTCCACTACCCTCCCTGATTGTAAATGTATATCATTGCAGGGAATTTGGTAATGGAATAAGCAGGCATGTTGGCAGTCTCAAATTGATGGACTGCTTTATTATTATTCGGGTTGGGGTTAGGTTGTGTAGGCAGTTGTGGTCATAGGGGTGCATTCATAAGTGCAACATTGTTTTGGAATTGCAGCTGTGGCTGTTGATATTGTTGGTTAGGATACTGTTGATATGGAGTCTGGTGATGAGGAAAATTATTTCCTAGGTAAGAATTTCTCCAATTGGGAGACCAGGGAGCTTGTTGATTCGATTGTTGTGACCATGGTGTCCAAGAGTTAAAATTTTGCATTGGGTTCTAAGATGGATGCCATTGGTTGTTAGAATAATGTGAAGGGAATTGTGTATTCATATTATTCATGTTATTCATACCATTCATATTATTCAAGAAAAATGATGGATCTTAATTCATACCTTGATTGCGAGGCTACCACGGTTTCTTTTGTGCAATAAAATAAGCTTGTTCCACATCTGAAGTAGATGCCTGCAGTACTGCTTTAACTTTGGGTAATGAATGACATTCCTTGGTATCATGCTCCAATTCACATATCCTACATACCTCCACTTTGTCAAGCGGACATTCTTTCAGTGGGTGCTTTTTTCTGCATTTGGGACAGAATACACCAAGTGTAAGGTCTTCTACTGCTTGCCTCTATTTTTCTCTCAAGACATCTAACTCTGAGGAAATGGAGCCTATCATATCTATTTTGAAATTCTCCAGTAAGTTGCCTATTTCTGCTCGAATGGCTCCTCCACTAGTTGACTTCTGTGTCTTAGTGAAGACATCCTGATCCCGATTCTTGTCACGTTTGTTGGTTCTAGAGGACCCCCTTGAATATCTTCGACATAATTCAGCAATCTTCTCAAAAGTTTCCTTTGAGATGTCCCCTTTCCCCAACAAGTTCAACATATCAAGGAAATCTTCTCTAATTCCTGGTAGTAAGATAATCTTGAGTACATCTTTTCCAATCTTAGTATGACCAAACCTCTATAAATTATACAACAACCTTTCAACAAAATCTTCCAAGCTCTCTTCTTCCTTCTGAACCATTTTAAACAATTCCTCTTTCCTATCTCTGGTTCTGTAGTATTCTTGATATTTGGAGAGGAATTTTTGCTTCATCTGGTCCCAAGTAGTAATGGTCTCACGACCCAAACTCATAAACCAGCACAGAGCATTACCTTTCAAGGTGGTTGGAAATAGTTTCAGCTTCTGCGCACTAGAGGTGTAATCATAGCTGCGACAGAGGATGTCAAACTCAAAAAGGAATTCATATGGGTCTTCAGAGGTCTTACCATAGAAATTAGGGAGAACTGAGGGTGAAATATTTTTCATAGGAGCTGCCCCTAGTGTTTGGAGGATAGGGAATTCAAGGGTGGAAACAGTGTCACCATGCTAATTATCTTCCACCTCCTACTCATTGTTAGTATGGCACTCATTATTCCCCTCACGTTCTGAATTCTTCATTGTGCTCCAAAAATTCAATGCTTCCTTCGCTCTTTCTTCCTCTGCTTTCGCCTCTTCTGCTCTCCTCCTTTCTTATTCTCGCATTCTTTATTCTTCTTGTTCTTGGTGATGATCCAACCACTCCTCTTTAGTAACTCTATTCTTGTTAATATAATAGATCTCCTCTCTATCCGGTGCACCCATAGCACTTCCCTTATCTTCAGGAGTTTTCTTCTTTGGACTGGGAGTTGAAGGTCCTATTGCGTTCTCCACAGTTGATGTAGAAGTATTAAGATTAGGGAGAATGGAGTTTCCTCTTCCTGGAGATGCTCGTGGTAGTCTGGTGGAAGAATCATCTCTAGCAATTATTTCATCAATGTATGTATGTCTTCCTCGACCTTGATTTTGATTACGACCTCCTCCACCTGCAATGTTAGTATCTTGAGGGGGTTCCCGATTTGTTTTTCTTGTATTCATGCATGCTTTAGATAATCAAAACTAAAATGAAATCAATAATCCAACTACTATCTATGTCTATAAATTACCGTTTCCCGGCAACGGCGCCAAAATGTTGGTCACCCTATATTCCAATTAATTACAACTAAAACACAGGATGCTCAATATGAATTGTCAACCCAGGGAAGTCTTTTATTTCAATGGAAATAAGCACAGTCTATGCAAAAAAATTTCAAGTAGCTGATTAAATGAATGGAGATAAATGTTCCTACCTATCTACTCAGCCAAACTCTTCTCATAGCTAAAACTAATCTAACTTATCCATCTAGGAATTCAAAGTACAATTACCTTCCTACAAATATCAATCCAGTAGTTACTGATCTAGGAATAAAATAAACTAGACTTACTTTTGCAAGAAGTTAAATCCTATAATTATCAAACTACATTATTCAATCTCTACTAATCTAACTCATCTAGCAGCTACTGTAACTCAATCATAATCTGTCTAATCTAATGAACTCAAGAAAGATAAAACAACAACCAGAACTAGAAGTAAGATTGAACTCTAATTTGAATAATATTGGAAATCCTAGAAAGAATAAATGACTGAAAGGAATTAGAGATGAGCTTGGTTGTAACAGCTGATCTAACACACCATGCTTCAAATAAACTAACCTACATAGTCGACTGTCACACCACACAGTTGCAGCTATTCAGGATGCAATCATAAACTACTAGAAAAGAATGCAATTATCATTTCACTGCTGCAGCTCGCATTAACACACCTAATGCAATTCCACACCACACAACAGAAAAGAAATTAAACTACCTACTTAACTCGGCTATCTCTATGAGAAGGCGGGCCATGGCCTTCTAATAGAGATGTCGAAGATTAACACAAATTAAACACTCAGATATAAGAACTATGCTCCTTGTATTAGAAATAATGAACCATAGTCACAGCTCTCTGTCTCAGCTTATACAATTAGAAATTATCCAACCCCAGGCTCAGAACGCCTCTTTACATTTATACACCATGACATGAAATCATTACACCAAAATATCGGGCATCCATGAAGATCTACGATCTTCAGGCTGCCGATTTACAATCGAACTGTTAAAGCCATAAGTGATCTTGAATGAAATCGTTGCATTCAGGCCTGATCTATTGCACACTGTTGCAGCCTAGAATAGATTCAAGCTGATTGGACTGGCTGGTACTCAAATGCTTTGTTGTGACTCAATCGCAACTGGCCATGTGGAGGAATGCTCGAACTGTTGCAACGAATTGTGGAATCGAACTCAAGAAGGGATAGCTGGCACCACATATGCCTCTTCTCCAAAGGTCAGCGAGTTGCTACACCTGCGGTCTTGTAAAGGCTTTTGGGATATCTTTTTCGAATCAGACAATATTAGCACAACCTTAAAAGATAGAGTACAAAACCATAAACAAATCAAGCATTAATTGAATAAAACAATAATAGATTATACCTATTGCAATCCATGCTTTGCTTGGGAAAATATCTCCTTAGATCAAGGAATGGTAAGGCAAAATAGGGAAAAAGGTGTAGATAGGTGTAGGCAAAAAGGGGCTATTTTGGGGCCCAACAAGTTGTGACCAGGATTTTTAAAACCTTCTATCGGATGTTTTCAAAATCGTGTAGGAAAAAAACAACTTTTTCATTTGAAAATGTAGAACTTTTAGACTACACAAAAATAAAAATAAAAATGCATACATCAGTGTGATGTAGCATAGTGGTGAGAAAGATGTGTGATGTAGTTTAGTGGTGAAAGATTTGCATATTTGATCCCTCTGTGCACTTTGTAGAACCAAAGTAAGATGGGTATATACTAGTACATAATACATTTATTACCAAAAAAATTGTATAATGAAATTTAAAGTACAATCTATAGTAGTTAAAATGATTTATTTTATAAATATTATACAATAATATATATATATATATATGTTGGCAAAGTGGTGGAACCTCCTTGACTAGCAAGTTTGCCTTTGGCTAAGTTACCACGAACCAGGGGCATCTAAGCCGTCAAAATAAATCACCTGGGGATCGCACCCGGCCTGGACCGCACCAACCCTTAACATGGTTGGATTTTTTGGTATCCATGGGATTAGAACCAACGACCTTTCTGCTTAGGGGGTGTCTTAACCATACCCCGCCACCAACTGTTCTACATCTCATGGATATATATATATTAAAACGTTAATTTTATTTTAAATAAATATTTATCAAATTAAATCATTTTAAATAAAAACATATCAATATAACTATTTTCTTTTATATAAGATTTCTAATATTTTGAATAAAACTTCTATTCATTAAATAAAATAAGTGTACGATAATAAGTGCAAGGACAAAATAACTGTACAAGTGTCGAATGCATGCACCCATCCATTGGTTGTACGAATTGTTATTTATTATAAGCACCTTAATCCTCATGGTCCAGAAATGTGCAGTGTAATGGTGGAGAGTAATATGTTTCTAATCTCGATCAATCCTTGGGACTATGTGGGCATTTTAGCATTCTTCATATACACACAACAAAGGACATCGTGGTTAGTAGCTCTCCATGCTACCATTGAATTGTTTTTTGGACAAACTGTCCCTACCCTACCCAAGCATCATCACCCACGACACATGGTGGATCTCTTGTATGATAGCCAATTCAAAGATTTCAAAGAAGGATTCTTACTTTATTCTGTCAATATGGGATCGTACAAACTTAAGAGGTGTTGGGACTGTATGTGCCACTTCAAGAGGATCTAATCTACTATAGGGTGATGTTTGATGGAAATGAAGTGTTAATGCAAATCCAAATAGGGAAGGAAAAAGTACTCGAAGTGGAAACTACATGTTCTAATTCTAACTATATGAATTCAATGAAAACCTATTAATTTAAACTTGACTGTGAAAGCAATTACCAAATTAACCTTTTCATGAAACAAATAACAATACAAATTAACTAGGAATCGAAACACTATTTTGGAATGAGAAAATAAACTGACTGTTAAAGCAACATAATCCTATGGAAGTAACTGATTCTATTTTCGATGGAGCGGATCTATGAAAGTAAGCAATTTTGATCTCACTATAAAAATTGAATTCACGGGAAAATATTTCTATAGAAAACTATAGAAGTGACTAAACAATGCTACAAGAATTACTAGTCTATGCTACAGGAATCATAACCAGAAATTGCAATGAAATTAAAATACGATTAACCCCAAGAATTACTAGTCTACGCTACATGAATCATAACCGATCCAAAGAAATCAAATCACAATTAACATGAACATCTAATTTAATGAATACTGTAGTTAAATGAAGAATCCTGAGATCACGATGATGGGGCCCTTCCTCACAACAACCCATGAGCGAATTAAAACTAAGTACTCACAAATAGAAAACACGCCATTCAATAGAAAGCGGCTTCGTTGTTCATTCCCATGCAAAATGTATTAGAACTTACAAAAGTAACTTGTCTCTGTCTACCAAAATATTAATGAAGAAGAAGGTTTGTATGTTCTCGAAGGCTTATATTTATTTTTTTACAAAGAATCATAAAAATACGTAAACCTAATACTGCAATTATTCTCATTCATAGCTAATACCTTGTCCCTAAAAGTGATGGAGATAACTAATAGTGAGTTAAGGTCTCGAAATGTTTTGGTGGCTATTATAACTATCGTTAAATGGCTGTTCATTTCTTCAATGACCAATGGAACTCTAGATATTAGTTAAGCCTCTGATAGTGACTTCACTTGTGACTGAATCGTGACTAGAGGTGGAACTCGCCTTTCCTATGGATTGATCTTCAAAACAACATCGATCTTTGTCTTCAGTCCAATATGTCATCCCCTGGAACTCATAATGAGATGCTAATACCACACATTAGACTCCTTTAATCAAGTTTTGAAATGAATCAAGCAAAAGAAAAGATAAGCATTCCTATCATCATTGGATTCTTCAAAATGAGCCATCTTTCTATTTTCGCCATAATTCTTTTTCTACAAGGATTCAGACAACGAGATTAAAACCCCACCTCAAACACAAGATGAGCTATCTGTGATCTGAAATTTACGTCCTTAGACAACACAGGTTCAGATATATTGGCATCGGAGGTTAGGGTTTTGTACTAGTCCAAAAACTAGTCTAAAACAAGTTTTCTAGGGAAAGGGGTCATTTAAGGGGCATGCGAGATCCAAGCTGAGTGAGACCAGTTGCATCAGAAAGCATACAGACCATAGTATTTGTGGTAGAATTTTTAGAGTCAGATCCAAAATATTGAACACGTGGAAGTCCGTACAAGTAAGATATTCTAAAAGGAAAAACAAATTAATGGCATATTCACAATAACTTTCTATTGGTACATCAGAATTAAGTCAGACCTGTGGCATCAGAAAGAGGACACATAAGGATACAATAGGACGAATTTTCATACCCATAGGAGTTGAAATTTGAATTTTACCTCAATTTTAATTTGACCCTAAAACAGTCTTCCAATCAGGGATGAAAAAGGTACGTCATTTTAAATTTGACTAACTCGAGTAGAAGGATATAATTGTGGTCAAACCTAGGGTGTGATACCTATCTATATTGTTCTAAATGCCTCCTAAAAGGGGAAGCTCTACACCAAATAAGCCTCTAGACAGTTCTACATGGAATTATGATGAAGGTGAAGAAATGTGCAAGGACATATCTGATTTAAAAGAGAAAATAGAGACAAAAGATGCACAAATATCAATCCTATGTCAAACCAAGAATGAAATGGAAGTGAAAATGCATGATTTGAAAAAGGACATAGATGATTTGAAGGGTTTGAAGGGGGATATGGAAGTTTTGAAATAAGTTTTGTTAAAGTTGCTACAAGAAGGGCTTCCTAGAAGTGAGAAGACCTCCCATGAAATTCATGATGAAAACAAAAGGAACATACATCATGACTTTAGGGACTCCAACATGGGGTCAAAAACCAACTACATCCCAAAGATCGATATGAGGAAGTTTGATGGCATGGATCGAGTCACATGGATACTACATATGGAGCAGTTCTTTGAGCTACACGAAGTGCAATCCACACAAAAGGTATGCGTTGCATCTTTATATTTAGAACCTAGTCAGTTTGTGTGGTATAAATGGATTTGCTCTCGTAAACCAATTGTCACTTGGACAATTTTTACGGAGGAATTGATAGCACATTATGAGGAAACCAAGAGCAATACCTTCTTTAGCCAACCGATAAATCTCAAACAAAAGGGTTCAGTTGGGGAGCACGTTGAGAACTTCCAAAGATTGAATATCAAGGTCACAGAAGAGCATCTAACTAATGTCTTCATAGGAACTTTAAGAGATAACATCCAGCATGAGGTTCGCCTGTGGGAACCTAAATCATTGGAGCATGCATTCAGGGTGGCAAGAAAAGTTGAAAACAAAATTATGGCAAAAAGGAAATCTACCACATACAACTATAAAGAAGGAAGTGTGGTCTCCAGTCATCCACAACCTATAAGGTTGACACCACAACAACTAGAGGAAAAAATAGCAAAAGGGAATTTTTACAGTTGTGATATCAAATACAGTAAGGGCCACAAGTGCACTAAGAAGAAACTATTTTACATATATTGTGAAGCAGAGGAAGAAAATGAAAAAGAAGCACCAAAAGAACATCAACTGTCTCAAGATGAAGAAATAGAGGATACTACTTCCGAAGAGATTACTGCCACCATATCTGGTCTTGCATTGGGTGGAATTAGCACTCAAACTCTCAAGATCGAAGGATATATCAAAAAGAAAAAGGTAATGGTGTTGATTGATTCTGGTAGTACTCATAATCTCATTCATTATAAATTGGCCAAGGTTCTCAATTGATTTGTATATCCAGCACCAGAGTTTCAAGTAATGATTGCAGATGGATGAACTATAAATTTCTCGGGAAAATGACATAATATCAATCTCACTATGGGAGAATATGTATTGAATAGTCCAATGATTTCTATTCCAATGGGGGGTGTTGATGTTGTCTTAGGAGTTCAATGGTTACAATCATTGGGAATAGTGGCTTTTAATATTTAGAAGCTTTTCATGAAATTTTTATGGGAAGGAAAATAATATGAGTTAAATGTTATCACAAGGAAACCAAGTAAGGTGATAATATCTAATGGTATGAAAAAGTTGATAAAAAAGCGACATCAAGGTGTAATTGCATAATTATGCTCATTAGATGTTCAAGCATCTAAGTATCCTATTTCCCTAGATCCCTAGAAGGTGATTAATAAGCATTCCAAGGTATTTGAAGATATTCCAAAAGGTCTTCCACCTGTTTGAGATTTTGATCATGATATTCACTTTATTCTAGGAAGTGTTCCTCCTAACATCAGACCTTACAGATACCCCTATGGATAGAAGAGTGAAATTGAACGTATGGTTGGAGAAATGTTAGAGGCTGACATTGATTAGGCCTAGCCAAAGTTCTTACTCTGCACCAGTGGTAATGGTACACAAGCCGAATGGATCATGGCGTATGTGTCCATATTATAGAGAGCTCAACAAGATCACCATTAAAGATAAATTTCCTATTCTTGTTATTGATGAATTGTTAGATGAATTACATGGAGTAGTTTTCTTCACAAAGTTGGATCTCCATTCTGGATATCATTAGATTAGAATGAAGGAGGAAGACATTCCAAAAACAACATTCAGAACTCATGAAGGTCATTATGATTTTTTGTTCATGCCATTTGGTCTCACGAATGTGCCTTTCACATTTCAAGGTTTGATGAATTTCATTTTCAATCCTTTCCTTAGAAAAATTTTGCCAGTATTCTTTGATGATATACTAATCTATAGAAATTCTTGGGAAGAACATGTTCAACATGTTGATAGGGTACTATAACTACTAAAGGAGAAAAAACTATATGCAAAAAGTTCCAAATGTTTCTTTGGGGTAAAGGAGATAGAATATTTGGGTCATATTGTATCTCATGAAGGTGTCAAGGTAGACCCCCCCAAAAAAAAATCCATGATGGATTGGCTGATTCCCAAAACCCCGAAGAATCTTCAAGGATTCTTAGGTATGACATAGTACTACCACAATTTTGGTCAAAACTATGGAAGAATAATATCACCTCTAACTACATTACTAAAGAAAGATGCATTTTCTTGGACTCCAGAGGCAACTCAAGCTTTTGATCAACTTAAGGAGGCTATGTACAAAGCTCCTGTTTTGGCCACACTAGACTTCACAAAATTTTTTATTGTGGAATGTGATACTTCAGGAAATGGCATTGGCATTGTTCTAATGCAAGAAGGACACCCACTTGCTTTCACAAGTCATCCAATCAAGGGAAAGCACTTATAGAAGCCCATTTATGAGAATGAAATGTTGGAAATTCTACACGCTCTTAAGAAATGGTGTCCTTACCTAATAGGTAGACACTTCAAGGTCAAAACAAATCATGATAGTCTTAAATACTTCTTGGAACAGAGATTATCTTCAGAAGAGAAACAAAAATGGGTAACCAAGATGTTGGGATATGAATTTGAAATTATCTATCGAGAAGGGAAACATAATGTGGTGGCAGATGCACTTTCCAAAAAAGATGAAGATATCGGGGCATTACTTTATGCAATTTCCATTCTACAACCTGATTAGATAGTAGTAGCTAGGGAAGAAAGGAAAACTAACCTATCTATGTGGATGCTCATTCAAAAGCTACAAGACAATCCCAGTGCATCAGATACTTTTGTGTGGAAAAATGATTCACTATGGTATAAGGATCGCTTATATTTATGGAAAGACTCCCAACCAAAACAAAAGCTCCTCTCAGAATTACACATCTCTCCTATAGGTGGGCAGTACTATGGATTTTTGAAAAATTACCACAAGGTCAAGAAGGATTTTTTTTAGGAAGGTCTTAAATTTGATGTCCAAAGGTTTGTGGCCAAATGCTTGGTTTTCCAACAGAATAAGGTGGAAACAGTTAAGACCCTAGGACTTCTACAACCATTAGACCTACCTTTCCAGCGCTGGGAAGAAGTCTCAATGGATTTTATGACAGGTCTACCCAAGTTAGAAGGAAAAAATGTTATTATGGTGGTTGTTGATAGACTCACGAAGTATCCACATTTTTGTGCACTCTCTCACCCTTTTAATGCAAGTACAGTAGCTGCAGCGTGTTTGGAAATAGTTCAGAAGTTACATGGAAATCCAAAGATTATTGTAAGTGATAGAGATCCAATTTTCACTGGAAAATTTTGGACTGAATTATTTTCTTGTTTGGGTACCCAATTGGCTCACAGTTCATCTTATCATCCTCAATCTAATGGGAAAACTAAGATAGTGAAAAAATGTTTGGAAGGATATTTTCGTTGCTTTGCATCTAATAAACAAACACAGTGGGTGAAATGGTTATCTTTGGAAGAATGGTGGTACAATACTTCCTTCCATACATCATAAAAAATGTCTCCATTTATGTCACTTTATGGGTACTAGCTTCCATCTATCACATCTACGTTAAAGGGAAAATCTAAAGTTCAAGCCGTGGAAGATCACATAGAGCACCAACAAGAAGTTCTCCAGATACTTAAGGAAAACCTAGCTATGTCACAAAATAGGATGAAAGAACAAGTTGATCAACATCGGAGTGAAAGGAGTTTTGAAGAAGGTGATTGGGTATTTCTAAGGTTACAACCTTACAAGCATATGTCCCTCAAGCAACTAAATAATGACAATAAATTACCACCCATTTATTATGGTCCTTATAAGGTGTTGCAGAAGATTGGTAGTATGGCTTACAAATTGGAGCTTCCTTCATCTTCAAGAGTGCATCCAATTTTCAATGTTTCTTGCTTGAAGAAGGTAATAGGAGAGAAGATCCTAATTCAAACAATATTACTCGAGCTTGATGAAGAAGGAATAGTCATATTGGGACCTAAACAAATCATTGAAACAAGGACCAAACAGCTACGAAATCGGGCTATTACAGAGTACCTCATCAAATGGAAGAACCTGCCAATGGAAGATTCGACATGGGAATATGAGTCCTTCATACAAAAGTATCCACAACTAATCAAGCGTTGAGGACAACACTTGTCTCAAGGGTAGGGGCATGTTAAGCCCTAAATATTGGCACATTACCCCCTTTGTAGTGGCACATTACCCCCATTATTATGGTGCATTACATATTATTGATGTTGGCTTGTGTCTATTAGTAGGTCTATTAGTTTTTATTGTACCCATTTGTCTCCTATAAATAAGAAGGAGACCTTTTCATGTTAGTCATCATTGTATCTTGTCTTGTCTTATGTACATTGTGTAAGGAGGTTCCTCCCTCGAAGAGGATTGTTATTAATCTTAGTTCTTCACCATTAAGGCATTGATTACTTTCTTTTGGTCTATTTATTCTATTTTTATGCTATGCCTGGGACTTGGTTGCATAACACACATGAGTTGTGACACTTGCATGTCGACACTTAAGTTAGCCACCTAACTAAGTGGGAAATCTTTTAGTTAAGAGGAGAAATCATCCTAAGTGACAGCTCAGTGAGATAAAGCACTACATGAGAAGTGGGGTGCACCTTTGCATGCAATATTTATACATCCAGTTTGAGGGTGAGTTCATCTTGAAGTTAGAAGTTAAAAATAGAAGAGAAGAATGTATAAATATGTTATACGGGATTGATGAATCGAATGTGAAGTGAAATCTCTTCTCCATTGAAGGCAAGGCACTTCTCTTTGTGCAGGGTATTGTTCGTGCGTGTTATTGTTATGTTGGGAACACATCCAATTGATCTCACTTCTCTATTGCTTCCGTATCTTCATCAAGAGTGTATGGTGATCTCTTATCTTCCGAAAGCAATATACTATGTTGTAAAAGAAATCATTCTCTTCTATCCATTATATTATACTAAGAAGAATTGATGGGGTTTTTGTTCTCATGATTTTGAGGATTTTCTCTAGGGTATATCTTGTGTTATGATTGTATGAATTTCATGGATTGAATTGTCTCATGCTTCAATTCTCTGCATCTAAAATAATTAAAGTTCAAAGCTCAACCAAATATTAACACCACTCTCATGTTCCATCTTTTGTTGTCATTATCTACCCTCTAGGTGTTGGTGTTTTTATAAGACTTCTTTAGTTAACAACACCCTTTCCTGGTATTTGAAGCTATCTTCATGCAGATGGATCGTGGTGTTCAAATTTGTCACTAGTTCTCTCTCTCTCTCTCTCTCTCTCTCTCTCTCTCTCTCTCTCTCCTTGGTATTTGAAGCTATCTTCATGTAGATGGATCGTGGTTTTCAAATGTGGCACTAGTTCCCTTAGTTCTTTCTCTCTCCCTCCTTGGTATTTGAAGTTATCTTCATGTAGATGGATCGTGGTTTTCAAATTTGGCACTAGTGCCCTTAGTTCTCTCTCTCTCTCTCTCTCTCTCTCTCTCTCTCTCTCTCTCCACCTTTGTATTTGAAGCTATCTTCATGCAGATGGATCGTGGTGTTCAAATTTGGCACTAGTGCCCTTAGTTCTCTCTCTCTCTCTCTCTCTCTCTCTCTCTCTCTGTTTTTTTATGTAACACGTAAGCATTTGGGAAAGAAACAATTGTGTATTTTGGTTATATGGGGTGATCCTAACCTCACACATCAAGAGGAAACTATTATCACCTTAATTTCACTCACATGAAACAAATGGGAGAACATTGTTAAGGCATCACCAATTCACAATAAAACACATAATACATCATATCCACATCATGGTCATTTGTCACCCTTTTAGAAAATCTGTGAATCTTTCAGTCACATGGAAATTCCTTCAATACCTATCTCACTTAAAGCAATAATGAAATTCAACTGTCTTCGTGGCACATTAATGGTCAAGTACTGTCCTACATGGTTCTAGGGTGGTGCATGAAGCTAATCCAAGCTCCCATATTAGGAATGCATTTTTCTTTGGCCTCTCAAAGGTCGTCAAGCACATGGGAGCCCCATAGTGGATGAGGAGCATTCACATTGAAGCTATTTCACCATTCAAGTTTCATCATTGTCTATAAAAGAAGGCCATGGGGTTAAATTAGAGAAGAAGTAATAATCATAAGAATATACTGGAGCAATGAACTTAGAGATCATGCATATCTCTCTTTCATCTCTACCATACAATACACTCATACTTGTTATGTTGTTTCGCTGAGGAACCAAGGTTTCTTCATTGATCAATGTTCATGGAAAATTTTAAGCATCCATAATTTTCTTAAAGTGTAGAAACCTTGGTGAACCTTACTAATTATTAAATTTCCAACCATGAAATGTTGGGTGATATTTTTGTAAAAAGATTCAAATTTCTAAGGATTTTATATTGTTTCTGGACAATTTTGGCAATTTTTAGAGGTAAAAAATGTTATCCCATAGAATTTAGGTATCACTTTAGAAAAAGAAATGGAAAATGACGAACCTTTGTTTGGAAAGAAAGGTTGAAAATTAACCCATGGACTAAACTCGCCCCTAAAATTTTCCTTATCAACTTTGGATAGAGAAATCAAGGAGGAAAAAGACCCATCCCAATGAAAGTTTGGAACTTATTTACTTCCATTCACTCTTAACAATGTGAGATTCCATAGTTTTTACATTTCCCATTGACCATAAAAACAAATATTGTTGTTTCCTTCCATTATTTTATATTTTGAATGATATTTTATAATTAAATTCTTGATTTAGTTACATTTATGCTTTTTATATTTTTATATTATTTATTTTATGCTATAAAACTCTTCTACTTATCCCACAATTAACAATTATCCTATATTTAATTCACAACAAAACCAATATAACAAAACCCACACATCACTAATATGCATTTTAAATCAATAAATTTTGCATAAAGAAATCAAAATGGACATACCTCACATCATGGCACTAATCTATTATCACCAAATGCTTTCTCAGTTGAAAGGATCCACGCAATCACTCTTGTTCTAATTCCTAGGGTGAGAAATAAGTGGAAACAAGTTTAGATACTATTTTTTATTAAATTGTAAAACTTGTATGATTACTATAAGCTTTTTGACAATATATAGACATTATTTATGCTATTTATAAGTTTTTTTGACATATAGATTTCAGCATTATTTATAAGTTTATTTGACATATATATTTCAACATTATGTATTTTATTTATATAATTACTATCCTATAATATAATAAAATAAAATATGACTACTATAAGCTTTTTGACAAGACTTCAATATTATTTTATATAAAATAAAAACACAATGTTGAAAACCTTTTGTTAATCTCACATATATTTAAACAAGAGCCATGAGGTGGCAATGTCCCCGACATTGTAGTTGAAAAGGATGTTTCTATATTCTGCATTTTGTAATTTCTAATTATGGAAAGCAAGTTTTGTTGGAGAGAAGCATTTGAGTTAACTGGAGGAGGTAATTGAAAACATGGGGAAGACTCCTCTTAGCTTTACAAAGGGCATTGTATTGTAGGAAATCTTTCAAATGCTTTGTGTGGATTTCATCTTTATAAACAAAGATCGGATTATCTTTCAACAAAACCATAAAACTGGGTCTTCTATTAACTACATGATTTGCACATCAAAACTTCCTGTCATTTTGACAATTGTCTTTTTTGAAAGGATCATCCATGCCACAACCCCCGTGCTTTTAGTTGTGATGTTATGCTTTTTCAATTCAATCTATGGCATGTCTCGTTCAAGTTTTAGTGATTAAGTTTGTGGCCATGGTTTTCAAACATCCAAGAAAAACAATCAAGTGTAATGAATCTTACAACTTTGTTCAATTCATATATAACATTTATGAAAATGACGATATTAATAAATTCAACTTTGAAAAGTTATTTTGCTTGTCTTCTTATTTGATAAAAGTCAATTTTTTGTTGAATGTTTTTCAAATTCGACAGAACTTTATTGGCCATAGGAAAAATATAATGTGTCCATAGATGATGGCGCTTATTGCCAATAATAAACTTACTCCAATTTCATTTGCGTCCATGGAAAATATACATAAATAGTAAATAAAATTTATGCATATTTTAAACCTATTGCATTTTCATCTGGGTTTAGTTTGTGTATAACATAATTTAAGAATCAAATGAGACTCAAAGTCTATGCACATTTTCAAAAAACAATTAGTGAAGCCCCCACAGGGCCACGATCAAAACAATACTCTTACAAGCTACTCCGAGTGGTTAGTCTTGACTAGCAATCAATTCATGCAATTTGTTGATTGTGTATCTGCACACGTCCATGCAATAGAAGGCAGAAAGATCACCGCATCAGTAAGTACAAAGCGTGATAGATCCAGCATAATGTAACAAGTCTAGGGTAAGAAAACTGCAGAGATTTTAGAGCAACCAATCTAATCTTCTTGATTTGCAAAAGTTGGACACCAAATACAGCAAGAAACTACACAAACTACAATGATATTATGCTCCAACAAGAAACTGCACAAACTACAATGATACTATGATCCTGGCTACCTATAAATCATAGCCAGCTTTTTGCAAATCAAGAAATGCAAAACTAAGATAAGTATTAAGATGTTTAATGCTAATAAAAAAAATTCGAGCCTTGAAATCTGGAAATTTCCAGCCTTGAGAGTATGCGTGTTCTCTGTTGTAGTTGATGGCACACAAACTACAATGATATTATGCTCCAACAAGAAACTTCACAGACTACAATGATATTATGCTCCAACAAGAAACTTCACAGACTACAATGATACTATGCTCCTGGCTACCTATAAATCATAGCCAGCTTTTTGCAAATCAAAAAATGCAAAACTAAGATAAGTATTAAGATGTTTAATGCTAATAAAAAAAATTCGAGACTTGAAATCTGGAAATTTCCAGCCTTGAGAGTATGCGTGTTCTCTGTTGTAGTTGATGGCATGGAGAGTAGGACACTAAACATGTCCTCCACTTAAGACAAATTAACACGCTGGAATGATATGGCCTTTATTAAGCGATTGAATTAGATGTTAACAAATAAAAAGTTTCGTCTAAGATTTTGTTGTGCAATTTTGTTATAAGCATATGCAGCAATGCACAATATGGATCGATCGGATCAATTAGTGTTTCTTTATTTTTGTTTCCTTCGTTATCCAGAAGAGAAGAGGTTTCAAAACTTCTCCCTCCCTTGGATTATAATGTAATCTATTTTTTGTAATGTAATGTCAATGCAAGGGCCTGAGATGGGAATGTTGCAGATGCATGGCACTCCGAAAAATAGAAGAGATGACAATGATGCTTGCTAACACGCATTCCCAGCTTGAAATCTGAAAGGAATGCGACAACTTGTACCATTAAGTTTGCAATGGGCCTAATTGGGAAGAGATATCGTTTAATACACTCATTTATTATCTGCATCTCTATTGTCTGTAGCAACAGCATGCAATAAGAAAAATCTACCAATTGTAAACTAAAACAATGTCCAATTGTAAATCCTTTTAAATAAATCAGTTAAAAAGTTTTATTGCATAATAGTTTGAATGGTGTGCCCGACACACATAGCAGGAGCAGGTCACAAAATACGAGTCTCTAGCTCGAAAGGGACATTGCGCAACGTGTTAAACTGCAATGCTAACTAGCGTGCACCTGGTCTATTAATTGCTACGCGGCTCCTCAAATGTTATGGCCCAAGGGATTTTGCCAATCAATTTGTTAGCCTCGTTTAAAAAACAATTGTATGCTGATCTAAATTATTGTTTGTAACTGGCATTTGATCTCGCCGGATAAGTGTATGGAGGTTTCTCCACCCTGGTCATTTATCCACATCAAAGAGTGCAAGGGTTTGCCACAGCCACCCATGGATCAATTCTCCTTCCCTGTTAGTTTTTATTTGTAGTGAGTATTTATGGGCATGGATATGTGTAGGGAGATATGTTTCACATATTATGAAAAACTAAATATGTTTAGGGGTGTTGTTCCAGAGCTTTATCTCTTGTCTTGGAAACAAATGAAGCTCTATCATTGACTCGATATTGATAGTTTGTTGCAGAACCATTTATAGAGACATCACCTTGCTGGGATACACATGCAAAGTTAAATGTTAGCTCTCACATACATATACAAACTTAAATGTTAGCAGATCAAATGAAAAAGAACTAATAGCAGTCGTTTTCTATGGTCTTCTTCCTCCTTACTGTGAAGATTCTCAAAAGCTGTGACTTCGTTTGTGATCTGTAGCACCACATCGGTGGTTTTTGAGGTATTATTTTACACCCATAATTTCATTTTTTCGCCTATTTCTGTTGAGGATTTATTTGCAGAAGATTAAAACATAAAACATCGATGTTTGCAGGTTTGTACAACTGGGTTTAATTGTTTACTCTGTAATTTTTGTGGGTTTTTTGTATCTCTGATAGGAAGATAGCTTTACAGTTTCAGTGTGAAGCCTTTTGTCTTTCAATAGGGTTATGGTGTGGATTGTGCCCTTTTGATTATCCATCAAAATATAATGAGACTGTGACAAGATTGGATCTTCCTCCATTCTTCAAATTCAGGAGGCTCCATTAATAATTCCCAATGAGAGGGGATCCTATCTTGCTTACCTTTCGACTGAAGGGAACTGTCCAATGAGAAATTTTCCATCCAACGCAATACTTGCCCAGTAAGAGCCTCCTTGTCTAGAAATTCCTGTCACATAGCGCCCATAGTTTTCATCATAAATTTTTTGACACTAGCAGTTGACCTACTAGGATCTTCCTTCTATGTAGCTCCCTGGTGGATAACAAGGATACCTGGGTTAATTTTGTTAACCGAAGGATTTCCTTGTTGACGTTTTAAAAAAAAACTATTAAATAAACGATCTGGAGAATCGCGCTAAAGATCCAAGATTGGGTTCTAGGATAAAACTTTATTTATAAATTATAAAAAGAGAAAAAATTCCCCTTCAAAGATACAGTAAAGAATTATCATTCATAAGTAATAAAATACAGCTTTAATCGAGAACTTGGGTTTTAATTTAATTTACACAAACTATGAGACAGTTACGCTTAAACTTTGAAGCTAGAAAAATACCCTACAAATAGAGAAAGCAATGAAAGTTTCATTGTTTCTAAAAACCAAATAGAACCCAGAATCTATGGGTTTCATATGCATTGGCGAGTAATACATTAAACATTAAATGGCGTTTTAGATCTCTATCTTTTTAAGAGCTAGCCGTGAGTTCAAGCCATTAAAGAAGAACCTTCCTACATCAATTTTAGGAAGACATGCTGTCGTGGCTCTTTAGAGACAAAAGTTTAGAACGTTTAAAAGATCTTAGATCTATCAAGTCGAAAACCCCTTTGTGACAAATTTGTATATATCTGAAAAAGAAGCAGAACGATTAATTCTTTTACAAGCAAATAGTGAATCTAGAAATCTTTCCCAGAAAATTACATTGAAGAACTCTTTAACAGTATATAAGCGAAACTCGAACTTGAAAGACAGTTCAAGGAATTAGATGAATTTATAGATTTTGGCTTCAGGTTAATGGCGCAAATCTTAAATAACTAAACCATCAAACATTTCATATGGAATACGAAAATCGTTGTACTGGCTTTTGGTATATGAAAATTAAAATAGAACCAGACTCTGTTTTATTACTCAGAATAAAAAATAGAGTTATTCCTTTATCTTCCTTCTTGTAAAAATCACTTTAAAACTGAACGAAATGAACAAGAAAAATATTGGTCGCAAAACCCTTTTGTTCAAAAGAAAATGATGAAATACGTTTCATTATTTAAAAGTCCTTTAATGTTGTTTATTAACATTAAAAACTACTACAGATCACAAATGCTGTAAACGTTGGGTCGACCTCAGCCGTAAACAAGTTCCTACCAAAACCATCGTTGTAGGGCATCGCACACCTATAGGAGGGATACCCAGAACACATAGACAGCCTATTACTAAGCAACGGTGTTACTCCAAGGAACAAGTGTCAGGATAACCTGAAAAGCGAGTTAAATACAATTTTATTGTGAGTCCAAAAACCCAGGAAGGTTTTAACCCTTCCGCAGACCTCAAGCAGAGGTTCTTTCACTCTGTTCTCTACCCATAGAAGGAAAATGGTGATAGAAGGTCTGTTGCTTACCCGAGAAACTGAAGATTCCAGGTTATAGTGCTTAAAAATCTGTGGGAACCTGCCGCACAAAGAAGTTAAACCCGGAAATTTTAATTGTTTAGAACTACAAATTAAAGCGCACAGAAAATTTAATCAGGTATCAAAACTTACCAGTTGATGAAAACGTTGTTCTATTGGTATGAATCCAAGCTGAACTTTTGAACTAGATGAAAGCAGAATGCCAACGGTGTTACTCCAGGGAACAAGTGCCAAGATAACCTGAAAAGCGAGTTAAATACCATTTTATTGTGAGTCCAAAAACCCAGGAAGGTTTTAACCCTTCCGCAGACCTCAAGCAGAGGTTCTTTCACTCTGTTCTCTACCCAGCGAAGGAAAATGGTGATAGAAGGTCTGTTGCTTACACGAGAAACCGAAGATTCCAGGTTATAGTGCTTAAAAATCTGTGGGAACCTGCCGCACAAAGAAGTTAAACCCATAAATTTTAATTGTTTGGAACTACAAATTAAAGCACACAGAAAATTTAATCAGGTATCGAAACTTACCAGTTGATGAAAACGTTGTTCTATTGGTATGAATCCAAGCTGAACTTTTGAACTAGATGAAAGCAGAATGCCCTGAGTTTTGACTATGCAAACAACTCACGACTGCAACCGAAATCTCTCAAACCCCTCTAAGACGAAACTCTTCTGGCAAGAAATTGGGTGTTATCATGTGAACCGTAACTCTTTGCCAGCTTGATAGGATCAAAGTTGTACAAACGCTGGAAAACATAAATGCTTTCAATATGACAGTGTAGCATAGGACAGGACCTTGGGAACAATCTAGTACGCTTAATGGTAGTTTTCATGACAGCCATGTGATAGTTGGAGGGCACCAAACAGAACCAGCTTGAACACCAGAGGACCTCTAAAATATAGCTTGAACAAACACGCCAGAAGAAATGTCCATAAGCAAGGACAGTGCACGGACAGACGATAGCTTCCAAAACTTTCAAAGGACAGACCCCCATACCCGACACAGCAGAGTGCTCCATCACAGAACAGAGCTCAACGAAAGGGTGAGGATAAATCGAGAAGATGAATAACACATTCGCCAAGGTAAAAATCGGACAGGAGTCTTGAGTCACATCAAAAACCCCATACTGCATTAACACCACGAAACCCTGGACCATACCGCATCAATACACCAACTGCAACAATCAACTGCAACCCCGTTTAAACCCCTGCAACTGCCTGAAACAACACCTCAACCCGACGCTAGCGGGCGCACAACAGAGCTCGACGGAAAGGGGGACGATAAATCGAGAAGACCGGTGAATAACACATTCGCCAAGGTAATAAATCAGACAGGAGTCTTGAGTCCCGAGACCACCAACCTCATTTAAATCTGCAAACGTCACTCCGCCGCCGGGGCCTGGGGCACACAGCCCCAGGCCAACGTCACTGCGAACGGAACAAACCACAACCACATAAAATGCACTTTAAAAAAATAAAAAAATACAAATAAATATAAACTTTACAAAAAACTTTGCAATTTCATATCCGCGATTTTTGCCACCAGAACTAATGCCCCCCGACTAAAAACTATATGTTGGGGACATAATAAATAACAGCTTCCAATGTTGAAAAACCTCTTGTTACTTTCACTTTTTAAACTCTAATTACATTTTGACAAGTTTTCAATATTATTTTATATAAAATAAAAACATGATGTTGAAAACCTTTCGTCACTTTCACTTATATTTTCCAATGTTGAAAAACCTCTTGTTACTTTCACTTTTTAAACTCTAATTACTCGCGGTTACCATAACTTAACTTACAAATATGGTATTAATTGTATTAATTTGTGAAAGCTATGAAATCACCATGTGCTAATTTTATGGAAGAGATGTACCCAAATCAGAGTATGATAATAACTAAATTTTTATTAATCCATATGAGCGGAAGTACTAATGAATATTTTAAAATATTAAATAAAAGTTTAATAATATTTAGTATTTTTAAAAGAGAAATTGAAAATTCATTAATTAAATGTTTTTAGTGATTTTGACATTTTATAAATTTGTAAGTTAATATCTTTTAGACCATAAATTAATTTCACAAATCACAAATAAACTAATAAACAAAAAAAATCTCTTTTAAAATATTTATTTTAATAAAATTAAAATAAATTAATTTAAAAATAAATTTCCAAACATTAATGCATTATATTTAACAATTTAAAAACATGTAATATAATTATAAATACATTTTTTTATATATATTTAAATTAAAAATGAACTTGGACTCAAATGTCCATTGAACGGTGAACCCAATGTGGAATGCATCACTAAACTTACCACTCAAAGCAATAGTCATTGAATAACCTATAAAAATCGATTATATTTTGAAATATATTATTTTATGTTAGTAAGGTTATTTTGGTTATTTGAAAATAGATTTGACTATTATGAAATTAGCAAAGCCACTTAATTCGTGGTTAGTGAAGATCAACAAACCACAAGTTAAGTGTTACTAATAAGTTATTTGTCATTAACTATTAATTATTTTTTATTTTTTTTTAAAATAATTGTTTATTTTGAATTTGAAGCTATTGCTATAAAATCAATCTCGAGAGTACACTTGTCTGATACTCATACAATCTAAAAAAAACATAAATAGTAATCCACCCAAAATTCTAAAATATAAATATCTATCGATTTAATAAACACCTATAAATATAATAAAAAAAATATTAAATAATTATCATTATAGACTCATATCATTGTGAAAAATTGTTTGACGACAACAATTATTTCTACAATAAATATCAATTATCACACATAATAAATTACCCTTTTTTCCCTAGGCGGTTTCACTAAGGTCGACTCCTTTGTTGGTAAAATAAGGGATCCAATTGTTTACACAGGGCTCTTATCATTTACACTGGACATGATGCTTTTTGTTTTGTTCTTTTCCTATATTATGTTATTTACTTGCACATTATTAAGGTCGACTCCTTTGTTGGTAAAATAAGGGATCCAATTGTTTACATAGGGCTCTTATCATTTACACTGGACATGATGCTTTTTGTTTTGTTCTTTTCCTATATTATGTTATTTACTTGCACATTATTATACGTGTTGTTATACTTATATGTCATGTTAGCTCTATGTGCAGATCTTTATTAGGGGTTGGCTCCAACTACTTGTTGGACGATTTTGTACATCCCCTTTTTTGCGGCACTCTGGTATATTTAGCTCTGTTGGTTTTATTTGATATATTTGGAGATTGGCAGCTGTGACTGTCTGTTCTTGTGAACATTATATATTTTTGTTATGGACAATTTGATGTTTTTGGTGATATATGGATCCGTTTCTCCTGCTGGAGGGATTCATGTTTTATATTGTGGACATATGACACTTTATATTGGACTATTCTGATGTTGTTGATGACAATTCGGGCAATATGTTTGACATGTCATGTGCTCTCTAGGACAGGTTTTGAGAGCAGTTTGTATGTTTCTGACAGCTGGTGTTATTTACTATTTCGTATATTAATAGTAAGTTATATTTTTCTGTGAAAAAATAAGGGATCCAATTTACCCATTTCTTTCACTTGAAGATCTTCATCTCTATTAAAATTATTAATGTGTTTGATAATGTCAAGAGCCTTGTTATTAGCATTTATAATAATGGTTTTTTTAAGCCACAACCTTAGTACTCTCAAGCTCAATATGGTTGCATGTTTTAATTGAGTGGTAGTTAAGAAGGTTTGAGTGTGTTTGTTGTTATATATCCATTGCTTTTTCATTTTTACTTGAAAACATCTATATGGAAATTTCTCCAATGTAATGTTAGTATTTGAATTATATATGTGTAATTTAATTGATTTTTTATTAACATAAATTTAATTTTGAAATTATATTTTATATGGATATGTATGTAAGGTATTTTAAAAAAATGCTTTTTATTTTCAACATTCATAGTTTCATAAAGACTTATCACTATATAACTCATAAAAATTCGCTCTTATTTTAAGTGTGTATTTTCTTCTTTAAATATTCATTCTTATAAATAAAATAAAATTCAAAGCATACATCTTTACTTCCTAGTAATTAATTTATTTTTTCAGCTAAAAAAATATGTAAACTTGTTATTACGAGAAATAAGACAAGGTTACATCATGATAGCTAAGCAAACAGGGGCTGTGACAAAACTGATTGAACGATCCAGAAGCAAAATTCTAAGAGAAGAACATATGACTGCTCGCACAGATCCTACAGCAAAATCAAAAGCATCGGATCTCGTCTTGGTCGACCGTGACCTTATCCTAAAAAACGCTGTAGAGCATGAAACATTATGACCAAACGCCTAAAAACGTGTGTCTACAGCTTGATCAGAAGCAACGGATTCTGCCTTGGTCGATCGTGACCATCTCCATCAATTCGCTGTAGTGAATGAAACCATCCAGAGGTCTAATGCCAGTCTTAGATAACTGATCTACTATCGTATTCGCCTCCTGGAAAATTTGATGGCACGTAATGAGGTCGAAGTCGGACCTCAGCTTATTCACCTCCTCCATCCAAGGCTCCAGCATGATGGCGCGAATGGAAAAAGACCCATTGAACCAGCTCACCACCAGCTGAGAATCTCCATAAATGGTTGATTTCTTGATTCCCTTCTTCCTAGCAAACCATAACAGGCATCTTAAAGCCAAAAGCTCCGCCTTTAAGCCGTCACCGTCTCCAAGCCCAACGTGTAACAGGAAGCTGTGTGAGTTGCTGCAGTGTATCCTGATACCTCCACCACATATTCCCCTTTGTGAAGAACCATTGAAGAACCCATAAACGGTGCCTTCCTCCATGACAGGATGTGTGACCCTTCGGATCTTGACCTTTTCCTTCCTCTCAGGATGCCCATTCCAATGATACAGGATGTTGTAAACCGTATTATGGACGACTGGTGGACTGTTTTCGAAAATCCCAGCGTTGCGAACTTTCCAAACGCTTGCAATCAGAAAAAAAGGGAGCGTGTTGTTGGTACCATGAATATTGAGCCACTTGAATATACAATCTTCCAGCTCGGGTCCCTTCCAATCATCCGGGGCATACACCTTTTATCGGATAGCCTGTCAGACCAATTTCACAAACCTGCAGTGAATGAATAAGTGTTGAGTGTCCTCAGTTTCAGATTTGCATAAAATGCATCTGCCAGGTCCAACAAAGCCGCGCTTCTGAATGTTGCACCATGTAAGTATTTTGTTGTGAAAGCACAGCCATATAAAAAGTCGGAGCTTGGGGGGATGTTCCATTCCCACAATCTCCTATGCCACAAACGCGAAGTGTGAGGATTGGGAATACTCCTTTCAAGGGCGTTATATAAGTTTTTAACATTCAAAATTCCTTTAGCATTAGGTCCATCCCATGTCAAGGTGTCTTTCTCCATGTTAATCTTGATCCTGGATGACGTAAGACTGGCAATGTATTTCCCCCAACTAGAATGCCAATGCAGAGGAAGGTTTAATTCCTCAGCCGTGAGCCAACATTCGCTGGATAGGTCACTGCGGTTCGATTAGATCTAGGACGGGACCATCACCTTCCACTCCTGTAATTCCTTAATGAATGCAGCAGAAAGTCTGTAACTCCCACCATCGCCGATGAACGGTTCGATTCCAACGAAAATCTCATCGCCATTCCCAATCTTCCACTTTAGCCAGGGACTAATGAGATCGTAAGTCCTGTACAGACTAGACCAAACAACAGAGACCTGACAAGTGTCAGGCTGATGATTCCGCAACCATTGAGTTGTGGTAAAAGTTTTAAAGTATTTGTTACGAATAACCAAACTCCATAGGCCCTTATCCGTCAAAGTTCTCCATAAACTTTAGCCAGATGGCCTCATTGAAGAGCTCCAGATTTTTAAGGCCTCAACCTCTGCGGGCCTTGGGCCAGCAAATACTTTTCCAAGGGCTGAGATGCCATTTCCGCATCTCTGGTTTTCCAGACCATAGGAAACGGAAGAGTTTGCTCCACACCCCGTTGAGAACCGAAGACGGAATTTTACGGAGACCAAACAAGAAAACGGGAATACGTTGGATCAAAGAATGGGCCAAGGTCAACCTCGCTCCCATAGATAACCACCTAGTGGCCCAGCACTAAATCCTGCAATCGACCTTCTGCAGCAACCAACCCCAATCTGCCTTCCCGTAATAGTTTGGTTTGAGTTGGTATCCAAGATATTTAATGCCTGAATCGAGGGGTTCTAAGACATAAGGGAAAAGACCCTTCATCTCCTCAATGAAAACCTCCTCGACCCCATTGAACAGGAAAGAAGACTTGGTCAGATTGATGGCCATTCCGGATGCCAAGCAGAAGGAATCAAAGATATCCTTATACTGCATCCACTCTCTGACTGTGGCCTCACCAAAGATCATAACATCGTCCACAAAAATCAAATGCGTGATTGACATAGCCCGAGAGATTCTTACCCCTTTTATGCATCTGTCTTCTTTAGCTTCCAGAATTAATCTGTTGAGCCCATCAATAGCCAAAATGAAAAGAAGGGGAGATAACGGGCATCCTTGTCCGATTCCCCTGCTGCATGAGAACATTGTCGTGGGCTCTCCATTGATAAGCAATCCAAAAGTGGTACTGGAAATGCATGCCATGATCCACTGAACCGTGTTGAGGGGGATACCAATCTGTATAAGAAGAAGGCGAATGTACGTCCAGTCAAGCCTGTCATAGGCTTTCACTAGGTCCAATTTTAGAATGAGGGCACTGAGTTTCTTGACCTTAATAGAGTGCATTCCTTCCTGCACAACGCCCACTGCGTCCAGAATCTAGCGGTTAAACAAAAAGCTGAACTGCTCCAAAGAAATGAACTTAGCAAGGAATGGCTTGATACGAATGCCAATGACTTTAGCCACCAATTTGTAAAGGGTGTTGCATAAGGAAATTGGGCGATATTCCGTGAAGCCTTCCGGCTTATCCGACTTAGGAATCAGAGCTAAATAGGTTCCATTGAGTCTTTTAGGCATGGTCGATTTTCTGCAGGATTCTTCCATAGCTCTCAGAATGTCTTGCCCCATGATGTCCAAGAAGTGAAGAAAGAATTTCGATGTCTAGCCGTCGGGGCCTCGGCTTTTCCCTTTGGCCAGGGAATCGAGGCCCACCTTTAGTTCGCTCATGGAAACTGGAGCGTCAATTCTCATACCATCCTCGCTACTTAAGAATCGAGGGAAGAGCTTGGTGATTTTTAACTGATCCAAGAGATTGTTGACCAGGGGCTGATGGTATGCATCCTTGAAGTAATGCACAGTAGACTCTTGAATGAAGGTCGTATCGGATCTGAAAACACCGTCTGCCACTTTAACCTCCCAAATGTAGTTCCTGTTGCGTCGTTGACTAGCATAGTTATGGAAGAACCTTGTGTTACCACCCCCCTTAGCCAGCCACATGGCCCAGATTTTAAGATGCCAAGAGTTTTCTTTTTGGCTTAGTATGTGTTGCTTACGGTTACACAACTCGTTCATTACTCGATGTTTTTCCTCATCAACGAATGCCCGTCCAAGTTCAAATCCATGCTTTGTATCTGGTTATCAATGTCCCGCAGCTCCTTGTCATTGGTCGATTTTTTGAGCCGATCCCACCTCACCGCCTCCAAGAGGATTTTATCCAATTTGTTGTTAAGGTTGGAAAGGTGAGAAAGATCGGCTTCATCCGGCATGGACTGCCACCTACTCTTGATAAGCTCGCAAAACTCCGGTTCCTCAAGCCAAGTGCTGTTAAACATGAAGGGGTAGACATTTCTTTTGGCCTGAAGGAGGAGTTCAAGACAGATAGCTTTGTGATCCAACGCTCCAGTCGCCACTCCCCAGGACTGAATGCGCTTGAAGATGTAGTGAAGCGAACTATTAATGAGGAAGCGATCCAGACTCTTCGCTAACCCCTGAGTACCCACCCGGCCATTAGTCCAGGTAGGAACTAAATAGGGAAGCACCACATCCACTAAATCTACGGCCTCCAAATGATCCTTCATGAATCCTGCCAATGGATCATCCTTACGCCCATTCCCCCACACTTCGCAAGAGGACATCATAAAATTCAAGTCACCACATAAAATGAGATTGCGCTTTTCCATGAAGTTGTTCACAAAAACCTACTCCCGAAAAGCTTTCCTGTCACTATAGGGCCCATAAAGATTAACAATGCAAAGGTTCAAGTTGAGCTCTTTGAGTTTCCCGGTCATAACTATTCCTGTGCATGCAAAGAAAGGCTTCAGGTCTACTAGAAGAGGGTTCCATGCTGCCAAAATCCCTCCCGACTGGCCATTGGCATCAATAGCACAACATTTCCACTCAGGACGAATGCTAAAAAATATAGAGATAGCATTTATCCCTGCATGCATAGTTTCTTGGAGAAAAAGGATCGATGGCTTCATTGTGTCCAAAAGGTGTTGGATTGCAGCCTTTTTATGTAGGTTGCCCATCCCACGAATGTTAAAGGAGCAGAGAATCATCAGGGAACCACTGAGGGGTCCTTGCTTCCTCTAAGTGACCCAGAAGAGGAGGAAGAAATCAATACCCTTGGGGTACCCGTGGTAGAAGAAAACTGTGGTTTAATCCGGGATGTGCCCTGGCCACCATCTCGGCTAGCTTCTTTAATCTTTTTTCTTGTCTGCTTTCGCCGAATGGTTACATTGGATCTGTTTATTGTTCCAATGGAGATACCAGAATCAAATTCCAATACAGAATTGGCCCCCCCGAAAACAGATAAGGGGGCTAGCATATGGTCAGGCGAGCAAAGCAGTTCACCTTGTCTAGGAGGAGTGGAATAAGTCGAACCTTCCGGTGAAACTTTCAAGAATCCTAAGGCCTTCGACCCAAAGACAGGTTCCATTGTCATCGAATCCGACAAAGGGTTGGGGGATAACACAATGTCTAACCCCCCCTTTCCATCTATGTTGTTGAGAGGGTCTTTCGCCCCTGCATTCTCCTCCTCCCATGAAGAAGGCCCTTCCGGATCAGCTGGAAAAAGGGAACGAGGCTTCAATGGATTGGTGGAGTCTGTAGCCTTCCCCGAAACTAAATCCTCAACTACCTCATCGATAGATAAGGATTTGAGAATGAGGGGCAGAAAGGTCTGTAACTTACCGATACAAGATCTGGCCGAGCTTTCGTCAAAAGGAATAGGTAAAGTGAAATACTGGGCCGGGTCCTCCATAAACTTCCAAGCCCGGGAGCCGCTGGAACCCTCTACTCCCTGCCCTTTGCAGTCCCTGCTAAGATGCCCTGGTTCCCGATAGGATAAACATCAAAAAGGCACATGCCAGTAGTCTAGTTGTTGGGTAAAGGTGCCATGTGCCCAAGCGACTTCCACTTCCGATGGATAACCGGTCGAGATATCCACCTCAACAAGAACACGAGGGCAGATTCGCTCGGAGGCCATGAGTGTGCTCTCTTCGATCAGGATGAAACAACCTATGGAGTTTGCCACGCTGAGGAAGGCTTGGAAGCTCCAACAAACCAAAGGGAAGTCTGGAAAGAGCACCCATAAGTTCCTTTTCATCAATTTTTCTTTGCGCGGGTTGAAGGTCGGATGCCACCTTATCAGCACAATAGACCCAACCCCCAAAGCCCAGAACTTCTCAAGAATAGAGGTTAGCGATTCCTCAGTCAAGAAATGGATATAAATCCATCCTTTATCGAGCATAATGACTCGAGGAACGTAGTGGATCAGTGGCTTCCACACTCTAGTTATCCAGTCCACAATGGCCTCCCTGCTCAAGCGTGAGTGCTCCATCCGACCGACCAAAGCCCTGTTGGCCATGTTCGTGATCATATCCATGGTCACGTCGCGTCCCAACGTACAATGGAAACGTTCTTTTGATGCCTGAGCCACCACTGCTTCCCCTTTCGGATATCTCTGAGTGTGTATTTGAGACTTTGAGGAAGGACCACCCTCCTTCGAATGGCAGGAAGTTAGGTGATGATGATGAATCGAGTCCGCAAGACCACAGTACTCCCGATATTTTGAGTTTCCCAACAGTTTCAGGTTACCATCTTGCATGGTGTTAGGGGACAAGAAAGACACCGAAGCACACGGGTTTACAAGAACCCTAACCGAAGTGACCTAGGTCTCACTACCCACCGTCCCCATAATGAGAAAACTCCCCTGATCAGCCTCCAAGGTGAAAGATGAAAAAGGACAAAAAGACGACCAAGAAACAAAAGTCGATCCAGAGAGAAGGCTGATAAGCCAGAGGTGCTATAGGGGGTCCTAGCTATAAATGCGCGCCTCGGCAAAGAAGACAAAGACACATGTTACCCGTCGACTGAGCAGGTCCAATCCTAGAAGAAGGAAAGAGGGCATCAATAGGGCCTGAGAATGATTACGGGATTAAAAAATAGAGCCTTCCCACTTTTTTTAATTGGTTGGTACTGACCCACCTGGCCGAGGGGCTGACTCCAAGCCTGCAACCAAAACTCGTGCAAAAATCAAGGATACCGGATATCGGATTAACAAGGTGTTGTCATAGTGCCATATCCCACCGATAACGAGAGACCGAAGCCCTGAGCAAAGGAGAGTCTGAAGCCCTGAGCAGAGTATGCTACAGCCTTTGAACCAGATGAAACCCTACCCATCTTCATATGGAAGGATGGTTTTTACATGTTTTTTTTCTTGATAAGGTAGACTTTTTCCTAGTAATTAATTTATTGTTTTGAATATTTTTCCATAGATATCATAATCCTGACAAAAACATCTTTAATGATATGAACCTTGAGATAGAATCAAAGACCTTTCATTTATCTATTTCTTTAATAAATTTAAGCTGATTTACATTAATGATATTTGTACTGATTTAAATTTATGATAATCTAATGAAAAGTTTTTTTTTTTTGTAAGCTGCATGGAAATTTTATATTACAGTACAAAAATATTACAGTCCTCAAGAAAATCCAGATAGATCATATTGGGCCTATACAAGGTGCCATCTTTACAAAACAGGGCATTGTAACCAAGATTAACTAGATAGCTATCGAGCAGGAAAGACAGTAAAATACTATAACTCTGTTCAAGCCAGAGTGTACAAAAAGACATAGTAAAAGAACCAGAAATGCAGAGCTCAAGATCTATCTTCTGCGCCTTTGGAGTCATGCATGTCCTCGGAGATGGGGCAGGGTTCGAAGAGATCACCAGTCCAATGCTGCTCTAGGAGCTTGAATGGCAGCGGCTCTGTTTTGCGCTGAAGAATCACTGCTGCATCATCTTTCCGAAGGAGCTTGCTATGGACATTGTCAATTGTAGAAGGTATTGGAAAAGAAGTCCCAGGAGGGGAGGAAACTTGCACCACAGCGGCAGCTGGGGAGTCAGGACATTAAATACTGTGAGGAGTAGGAACAGGTACTGGAGCGACGTCCACTAAGGCAGCAAGGTCCCCAGAATTGTGAAGTGAGCTCCCAGCGGCTTGCTCGACTGCGTGAGGCTCAAAACCTTTGTTCACCCCGACCATGCATCGCCAGTACTAGCCACCGGGCCTTCAGGACCAACACCCAAGGGTGGAGATGGGTGGGGGAAGAGAGCATATCTATGCCCGAAAGATGGCTTCAAGAGCAACAAGAATACCATCTAAATGTGCCATATTGGACCTGGTGTCCATTATGGTCATCTTAGCCACATTCCCGTTAGTAAGCATATCTTCAACCAGAGAACCAAGCAAATTTTTAAGCAGCCAGTAGTTGTTCACCTGAGTACCGAAGGCGAGAATCTCAGCAACACTCCTGGACTCCCAATCATCCACCAGTTGACGAACTGGCATTGAAACGTTGTCTTTATAGCCGATGTTGGCTGGAATTTCCTTCTCCACTGACGTAGATTTTCCAGTGCCCTGACTGGAACCTCGCCGGGAAATGCCTCTGGTGCACTTCATGATCGAATTGGGCAACAAAAGGACTGAACTCTCCGCAGGTGCTGAGCTCTCCGCTGTCGATGCAGACCGGGCATAACCAAGAGGCGTAATGATTGTAGTGGAGCGAGCCTGGTTCTTCATAACCCATCAGGAGCCGTGGAGAGAGTAGGAGATCACACGCAAGAGAGTAAATGCGAGTTGATACCAACTCAGGCGAGAGGACCAGGAAAATGGAGCCGACATAAATGCCATCCCTCAGGTCGTGTGGGAGATGTGAACCATTGCGTGTAGGGAGGCCATATGTATAGGCTTCGTATTTCTCATTTAATGCATCGCCTGG
Source organism: Larix kaempferi (assembly GCA_027924585.1). Taxonomy (NCBI): domain Eukaryota; kingdom Viridiplantae; phylum Streptophyta; class Pinopsida; order Pinales; family Pinaceae; genus Larix; species Larix kaempferi. The sequence continues at coordinate 15,177,515 of BSBM01000063.1, read as the reverse complement.
GAACTGGTGCATCGAGGAGGAGACGTGTCTCCCCTGGCGACCCTGTTGACAGTGGTGGTGGCACCCGGAGCTGGGGGTATAATCTAATGAAAAGTTGATACGTTCAAAGATCAAAATTAGACCAACTTATAAAATAGTTGTCCATGCACTTTCATTTGGTCTGTGTTATTCAAGACTTTCCCAAGAATCGTGTCCCACATAATACCAAAAGATACAAGGAAGTAAAATTTATGTGGAAAATCCAGTTAATTAAAGTTTATGGAAACAAATGATGCCGCATTATTGTGCATTTCCTTTGAGACATTTTGGAATTATATGGAGAATTGTTAAAGATGACGACAATATAAGTCATTCAATAAGCACTTAACAGTGTAGTATTTAATGATGTTGTGGATATGTGATTTGTTAGATTTAATCGGATCTAATCCATATCAATCCAACTACAACATTAAATGCTGCTCGACGGGATATATATTGAACACCACAATACAAACCATATAATTTAGAATTTACATTTTTAGAATTCAAATTTGTTTTTAGCAAAAAGAGAGTCAATATCTTGTCTGTATATTCCAAATATCATTAAACGATGTAATATTATTTTTTTTAAATACTTTGAGGTAATTTTGAAAACAATGTTTAATAAAATTAAAAAAAAGAAAAGTTAAAAAAAATCAAAACCGATTTTGTATAAAGTAAAAAAAATAAAAATTAAACAGACTTTGTATAAGATAAAAAAATGAGTGATTGGCATTACTTTAAATTTTTTTTTGGGTAAAATTCAAATTGAGACGTCTCAAAAATTGTGTTTTTAACAAAATAAACTTAGAATATTTAGGGGGAAAAAATTACATATCTACATATTGAAATTGATAACATGCTCACATTGAAATTCTTAAAAGTGTATCTCATCAAATACATGCATGCTGTGGTAAATAAAGTCATTCCTCTCTATGATCCGCAGAAATTTGACCATGAAACCCTTCATGGACGGCCATGGAACTCAACTAGGGCATTGGCCATACTATACTTCTCTTCGACGACCGGGGTTCTGATTGTAATTTTCTACCCAATGTATTGGGCCTGCATGTGAAGGTGTGGTTTTGGGTTCACGGGTGTTCACTTGTACTCTTTTCGGGCAGGGTTTCTGACGACTCTGTTTTTTTGCTGTTTTCTTTGGGGTTTTATATTTCTCTGCCTCACCTAGATTCAAGCCCATGTTTCACGGGCCTAGTACCAACCAGGATAAAAAAGTGGGAATGGGGTCTGTCTTTTGGTTGTTTGGAAGGCTCTTGGTTGTTTCGTTTTGAGGTTCTCTCCACCTTTCCCCGGGTTTGGAGGGTTTTCCTCGCTGGGGTTGACTTTCTATATTTTACCGTTCCATTCCAGTACCCACTGAGGGTCACGTGACCATTGTCTGATCATGACAGGTTTTTGCTCCCCTAAGGTGGGGGTCACCAGACCTACGATGCAGACAAACCCTCTTGTCGAGGTTATCTTTGAATCACTCTCTACTGTCTCAACTCCTCTTGAGTCTTCTAGTCCGAGGACAACTGTTTTGCATTTTGAGCCCTGTATCGAGACCCGTACACCTTCGAAGTCTCGGGCTTGGGGGGTTAAGCAGACTGGAAAGAGCTCTCTAAAAAACGATAGCACCGCTCCTAAGATTATTTTTTGAAAAGGAACGTCGCGGCCGACCCTTATGCGTTTTGGGTAGGGATGTCACCATGGATATGGTAACGGCATTGTCACAGCGAGCTTTGGTGGACCGTTTTGAATACATCAACCTGTCTCGCACAAAAGTACTTGACTAGGTTCGGCTTAAATGGAAACCTTTCATAGACGCCATTCCTAGGGTGATCATGCTTACCAACAGCTGGATTCTCTTCCAATTCCTCATTGAGGAGGACAGGAGGAAAATTGAGTGTCGTTACTGGGTGGTGGGTATGGGTTCACTGGTTCTCTCCCATTGGCACACAAGTTTTGACCCACGGCATGAAAATCTTCGTACTAGGCATCTTTGGGTGATACTTCTGGGTTTACAATTACAGTGTTGGTCTCTTGGGGGTTTTATGGCTGTTGCAAATAGTATTGGTCGGTTTATTCTTATGGAAGAGGAGCTTCTTCTTGGTCATGACAGGAAGTTCCCCCACATGTTGGTTTGGTCATGACAGGAAGTTCCCCCACATGTTGGTCAAGATTGAACCTATTGAAGGCCTTCCTGGGGATATCGAATTTGTCTGGGAGGGAGGTTCTTTCGTCCATATCCTTGACTATTGGAAGGGCCCATTTCGGTGTTTTGCGTGCAAAAAGACCGGCCATGCAAAAGCTCAATGAAAAAAGACTTCAATAGAGGGCACTTTTGAACCATCTCGGGTCAACAAAGACGAGCTCCCCAACCACTTTATCCACCCTCTACCACTGGACAAGGACTCTGCTTTTGATTTTCTAGGTAAGTTTTCTCTCACTCTCTAGTGATCTCCAAATTTTTGCCTCATGATGATATCGTGACCGTTCTTTCAAAGACTCTTGTGGTTCCTCCTTTTGTTGATGGTTTGGGTCATCATACTCGGAGGGACTATGGGGGCTCTTTGGAACCCTCGGTGTTCCTCTCTTAGTGCACTTCGATTACTCTACTGTCTCCTTGTGCTACTCCTTCTACTTCTTTGGATAGTCCGTTGACTGTCACTGGCCATGAATCCAGTCTCACCAAGCACTCTTCCGGCATGCTATTGACTCCTTTTTCACTGGATGAGGGGGATTTCTCTACCCTCTTGCATTTCTCCCAGTCTTTACCGGTTGTTGCTTCCTCCCCACCATTTGTGACCGAACCCCCCATTTCGACTAGGGACATCTCCTCCGGTTTCATTCACCCCCTCCCACACTACACAACTGGGGAGGCAGATGGTGTGCACTCCTTACATATTTTCTCAATTCACAACTGTAATGTGACCATCCAGAAACCTAGGTGCAACCATAAAGCTTAGGATGGTCTTGCTTCGTTTCCTACTGACCCTACTATCCCTTTCTTAAACCCCCCTGTTAAGTCATTGTTTGACATTGGATTGTCCATGGAGGACACCAAGTCTTGCCTACCTTCTTTTGGCCCTCTTAGAGCATCGCGGGCATCTCCGTGGGTGTCCCGATGATTCTTTCCTCTTTTAATATTTGTGGTTTGAGCAGTGGCCAGAAGAGGGCTGCTCTCAAACGTTTCATTGATACACAACACCTTGCTCTCCTTTTGCTTCAGGAAACTATGACTTCTGCTACTTGTGCTTGTGACTTTTTTCTTAAGATCAAACCCACCTGGAAAGTATGTGCCTTAGACTCTGTGGGTCTCTCATGGGGAACCTTGATCGCCAGAAACCCTCTTTTTGCTGATTTATAGTCCTTTACAACCCCTACCGGTCTACTTGTTGAGGGTCTCATTAAAGGTTTCCAGGTTCCTCTACGCATTCTCAATGTTTATGACCCTTATCAGTCTCGTCAATTTTTTGGGACAACATTAAGGCCACTAACCTCCTTATGGATGACTCTCTTATCATTGCAGGAGATTTCAACTTCACCCTCTCAAGAGATTTCAACTTCACCCTCTCAAGGGATGAGGCCTGGGGTGCTGGCAGGCCTTGTGACCCTTTATCTGATTATTTTCCTCACTGTTTTAAGAAGCCAGGCTCATTGATATCATTCCCAATGTTCTCTCTCTCACTTGGACTAATGGGCAGTGTGGAGGTGCAGGGATATCTAAAAGACTAGACAGGTTCTTTATGGTTGAGCGCATTTGTGAACTTTTGGGCTAGTATAGAGCTTGGCATTATTCGGTGGGCGTCTCAGATCATTGTGCGGTTATACTTGAATTGGATTTCGACACCTCCTATTGTGTCTATCCATTTAAGTTTAACCCCACTTGGATGGATAACATGACCTTCTGTGACTCCATCAAAGACCTTTGGAAAACATTTAGTACTAAGCAGACCTCCTCGGCACTTATTAGCTTAGTTTGGAAATTACGCAAGCTAAGGGATTGGATCAAGAAATGGGAAAAGAATATGAAAACTGAGAATATGATCTCTCTCGAGGAGATTGAGGCAGCTCTACAGATTGCTACTGGGGGTTTGGACTCGGACTCTTTCTCGTTGGATAGAAGAGCATAGATCACTGCACTGGAAAACCACAAGATTTTTTTACTTGGTCAGATTGAGGAGACTTGGCGACAGAAAAGCCGAGCCACCTAGGTCAAAGTTGGTGATGAGAACACTAGGTTCTTTCATAAATTTGATAATCAACGTAGAATCACCAACTCCATTTGGGACTTGAAAGTTAATGATGACCTGACAATAAGAGACTCCTAAGCTTAAACAGGCTTCCATTGAACACTATCAGAGGATATTCACGAAGCCTGATCACCTTAACATCCTTCAACAACTTAACATTGTTAAAAATTACCCTCGTTTATTATAATTGGAGGATTGTGAGCAGACTGGTAGGGTGGTTACCAAGGAGGAGGTTCACACTATTCTAAAGGATTTCGCTTTGGACAAGAGCCCGGGTCCTGATGGGTTCATGACCGAGTTATAACTTCACTTCTTTGACTTGCTTGGGGATGAGATCACGCTTGCGGTGAACAAATCTTGAGTGAATGGATGGATCCCTAAATCATTGAATACTACTTATCTTACTCTTATCCCTATGAAAGATCGACCGGTGGAGTTGAATGACTATCGACCTATTTCTCTCTGCAATTTACTTTATAAGGTGATATCTAAGACTATTGCGGATCGTATCAAGCCTGTTTTGGGTAAAGGTATCTCCGGAGAACAGTTTGGTTTTATCCCGGGGAGACAAATATTGAATGCTGTGGGGGTGGCACAAGAATGTATCCACTCCATCAAGCTGAAGAATCTTTCTGCTTTTGTTCTCAAGTTAGACTTGGAAAAGGCCTATGATAAAATCAACTGGGACTATCTTCGGCTTATTCTATTGCATATAGGCCTTACTCTCGAGATTGTTAACTGGATTATGTGTTGTATCACATCGGCTATTTTTGCGGTGCTTATGAATAGCTTGCCCACTGCTTTTTTTCATGGCAATCAGGGGATCTGTCAGGGGCCCACTGTCCCCATATCTCTTTGTCCTTGCCATCGAAGGACTGAGTTTACTAATTAAGAAGGCTGCCAATGACAAACTAATTAAAGGTATCAATATTTCTAACTCATTATTGGTTACCCATGTTCTCTTTGTTGATGATGTATTGCTCCTAGGTGGGTCTGTTGATACTTGGCATCATTTTGCTTCCATCATTGTGACCTTTTGTGCGGCCTTTGGCATGGTGGTGAGTCTGAAGAAATTGTCTTTCTATTTTCACAATACACCTAATGAAGTGGTTGATCAGGTTACTACTTTCTTGCCTTACAAAATATCTTCACTGATTGAGGGCTTTTGATACCTTGGGTTCTCTTAAGCCGACTGGTTACAAATCCCTTGACTGGAATTGGCTTGTTATTAAGGTTCAGAGGAAGATTTCCAGCTGATCATTTAAATACCTCTCCCTTGGGGGGCGGCTGACATTGACTAAGTCTGTATTAAAGGGAATCCCTGTTTATTGGTTCTCCCTGTTTGAGGTTCCTTCTTTGGTGATTGACTCCATCTGTAAGCTTCTATTTCACTTCTTATGGACCGGCGACTACAACATACATAAGTTTCATCTTGTTGCGTGGGACCTATTGGCCCGGCCACTGGAGTTGCGGGGCTGAGGCATATGACATCTGGCTTTTTTTAACCGATCCCTTTGTGCGAAGAGTCTATGGCGAAGTATCTTCGACACTGGGATTTGGTGAACTATTGTTAGATCTAAATACTTGAAGAGGCTCCCTACCTCGTATTGGCTTCGCACTCAGCGCTGGAATACTGTTAACGCTTCCCCACTGCGGCATGGTCTTTTAAAAGCCATGTCCATTATTAATCATTCCATTTCCTAGTCTGTAGGGAATGGAGTTTCAATCTTTATGGGGGTCGATCCTATTCTTGGTATGGAGGATTGTTTGTTATCACAGACTCTGGTCTCTGCATTGCATCGGCGGGATATTGTTGTTCTTAAACAGGCTACTGATTGTTAATCGAATGGCTGAACATGGTGGAAGTCCTCCATGGATCTCTGTCTTGATTCCACTCTTTTGGATGAATGAGACCATTTCGTGTTGACACTATTTCGGGTTGGCATCCATCTCACTGACTGTGATGACACTTTGGTTTGGGCACATAACCGTAATATTGGCTTTGTAACTGCTCGGCTGGCTTATCATCTTCAGATGGGTGATTGTTTTGATGGATTTGCTACTGGATGGAAGAAGAAGCTCTGGACTGGGCAGATGCCGTTGAAGCTTAAGTGCTTTACCTGGTTGGCCAGCTTTGATAAAATTTTGACCTGGAACTGTAACTTGAGGAAGCGGGGCTTTGAGGGTCCTGGTGTGTGTTTTCTTTTTTTACTGAGGTTGATTCGACGGATCATCTTTTCGGTTCCTATACTTTCTTTCTTCGTATCTGGTTCTTGTTGGAAAAGCACTATGGTTTTTATTTCTAGTGGAGTAGCCTCGGCTTTAAAACAAACTTTATGCGTTGGTTGGATTCACACTACTATCTTGCTCCTTTGGTTTCCTTTGTTATCTGGGGTGTCTGGCTAGCTCGTAACAGGTTTACCTTTGATCACTTGACTCCATCTTTTGCACAGACTGTCACCCGCATCATTGCTTGTTTCAAGGAGCATGTGCCCGTTTCTTCATTGCCGAGACTGAAGTAGAACTATTTTAATGACACCTTTCTATTTCCATTGGGGTACTTTGATGGTGCTTGCAACAAGCAAAAACTCTCTCAGTGGGGTTGGTTGAGTTCTTAAGCTATCTTCGTGGCATTGGTTCCAGCTTTACTTCTCGGTTGGTACTGGCACCAACACGCGTGCTGAATTGTTAGCTCTGTGGGGACTCTTGTTTTTTTTATGTCCGGAAAGGTCTTTCTTCCCTTCAAGTGTTTTTGGTGATTCCTTGTGCATTGTGGATTGGGCACGTGGACTGTCGACCTTACATTCGCTGGTCCTGAAGCCATGGATGGAGAAGACCAGGGCACTGATTAATGCTTTCGCCCAGTTTTCCATTACTCACGTTTACAGAGACCACAACTCACTGGTTGATGACCTCTCCAAGTGGTCACCGGCTGATATGGATGGGATCCTACACGTGGAGGAGCTGGTGAATGGGCGTGTGGTGGATGTTCAAGCTCTCAATATTCGTTGAGGTACTTCTAAACAGATCACAGTTCTGGTTATGTGCCTCCTGTTGTATTGCTATGAATCCGGTCGGCAGTACACTCTACTACATTGGACAGGATTATCGGTCTTTATATTTTTCTGGTGGTCTTCGTTTTGTGTGATTATGAATACTCTTGTTATGTAAAATCTGAGCTGGACACTGGTTGTGAATGGTTTATGCCTCACATGTATTTTTGTATATCCTCTGATACAACTTTTTTTAATTAATAAGAAGTTGGTTTTACTTTGTGAAAAAAAAAATTTCCCTCTATTATTGTAAAACAATAATGGTCTGCTTTTGAAAAGATAAACCCTCAGAACACTCTTGTTATGTAAAATATGAGCTATGAGCTGGAATAAAACAATAATGGTCTGCTTTTGAAAAGATAAACCCTCAGAACACTCTTGTTATGTAAAATATGAGCTATGAGCTGGACACTGGTTGTGAATGGTTTATGCCTAACATGTCTTTTTGTATATCCTCTGGTTTTACTTTGTGAAAAAAAAATTCCCCTCTATTATTGTAAAACAATAATGGTCTGCTTTTGAAAAGATAAACCCTCAAAACAGTTGATTAAGCCACAAAACAGTACACATCTAAACTTTATTTTCAATGGAAGAAGATTTTTCAGTGGAAGTTAATAGAGAAATCTTGGGTGCAGAGGAGGAATAGGGAGGATTGGTCACGCCGTTTCCATTTCCCTGTAAAATTTGAGGAGGTGGTGGGTTTCTCCTCTTCTTGCAGGCATCATAGACTGAGAACAGTACGAGTGCTACTGCTATTACTGTCACCGCAACTCCGACAATGAAGCAACCTGCGGCGGGATGAACAGATTGATATCATTATTCCAACAGCAGAGATAATATCATATCAATGGAATACAGAATAAAAAGAAATTATATTTACCTGATTTGTTTCGGTCCTCTGTATCTTGATTACCTGCAAAAATCCAGAGTTTTAGATTGGGGAACACATAAATATTGAGGGATTCATGGCCATGTGATGAAACAAGATAATATATTTTGAACAAGAATTACGAGGTGGTAATGTCCATGCACTATTGTTAATAAGTTGTTTTGAAATTTACAAAGTATTGGTGTAGCCAAAGCTTTTGAAACAAAAAAAACCTAGAATAAAAGCATTTATGCAATCAAGATCATAAACTTGGAACCAACTTCAATCTATTTTAGATTATGTATTAATTTCACTTTTCTCTCACTACATATAGTTTCCATTTGTTTTCGATGTGCATATAAGTAACATGATTACGGTATGAAACAAGATAATATATTTTGAACAAGAATTACGAGGTGGTAATGTCCATGCACTATTGTTAATAAGTTGTTTTGAAATTTACAAAGTATTGGTGTAGCCAAAGCTTTTGAAACAAAAAAAACCTAGAATAAAAGCATTTATGCAATCAAGATCATAAACTTGGAACCAACTTCAATCTATTTTAGATTATGTATTAATTTCACTTTTCTCTCACTACATATAGTTTCCATTTGTTTTCGATGTGCATATAAGTAACATGATTACGGTATGATTATCTAATCATGTTTTTAAATAAACTAAGCTGATAAGTTTAGTATCTTAGTACCTAACTTGGGATCAAACTTGAGATGACATACATAATTTTTTTGAAATGTATAATGTTTATTGAGAAGATATTTATGAAAAACAATATTTGGAAATAACATGTTGTTTGTTGTTAACAATGCTGATAGCATTTATAATAATAAGATGTTTCTATTTCATTTATCAAATTGTAATAATAATAACAAGTCTACCCATTTTAAATTTTTTAACAAAATTATATATAAATAGAATTAGTTAAAATTTTAAAAAGCTATATATAACTAGAATTAGTTAAAATAATTTCTTAAGCATAGGTTTATTAATAGTAAGTTTTCACCCTTTATACTATATACTAAATTGAAGAATGAGACAATAAAAAAATTTAAAGACATATATATATATATATTAAAAAGACTAGTTAAAATAGTTTACTAACCATAAGTTTTTATGTGAGACTTCCTTACACTTTTAAACCTGTGAAGAGAAGCAATGCATATATATATTTAAGAAAAATAGAAATTTATACAATGTCTCACACACAGTACATAGAGATTTACTTTGGAAACTCTTAACTAGGAAGACTAGCAAAACTTAGAGCTACACCTCTCACTTTCTTATTATGATTTTTAACCATTCACAATACAATATGTAGGTATTCTACAGCATCCAAAACCCTAATCCAGTAGAAATAGACTCCAATCCCTTAATTAGCATTACATTGCATATTTTTAGGAAAAACCCATAAATAGCCCAAAAAATTTCAAACTTGCCTTTGGTTCGTATCCGCAATGGGCTAATGCCCATTCCCAATGTTTGCTTCTTGGAGGAGGGAAAGGGCACCCTACAACACCCCTGAGCCAATGCCACGTTCAACGCTGGATGTATACGGGAGAGTACTAGATGGGTGAGGATCCTTAGTTGCCAATCCCCACACACACATGCAAATAATATAACACATACTCAACAAAAACACCACAGTATAAGTGTTTTGACATAAAGAAATTTGTAGAAAGAATAATATCAAATTTAATAATGAATAAACATTAAGAAATTAAAAAAAATTAATAAACTTACAATAATTAATAAAAAAATTAATTTTTAGTTAATGAATATTTTTTAATTTTAATTTATAAACATAAATTTCTTTTAATTATAATTTCCTTGAGAAGGCACCTTTCTATAGCAAGGGTGGGGGTGGGTGGGGGTAAGTGTCTATATGCCCCCCAATATATATATATATATATATATCAGTGTTTTGTAGCATAGTGGAGTCCCATAGATAAAAAAAAATAAAAATAAAAATAAAAGGAGTTGTCTAAAAGTTTGGTAAGAGGAAGAGCTTAGCACCCCACTTTTTCGGAGATCAAAACTTAAAGAACAATTCCATTTTTTCGTAAAAAACACAAATTTTTAAAAACTTTCTATCAGATGTTTTCAAAATTGTGCCGGAAAAATCAACTTTTTCGTTTGAAATTGTAGAACTTTTAGACTACACGAGAATAAAAATAAAAATGCATGCATCAGTGTGATGTAGCATAGTGATGAGAGAGATGTGTGATGTAGTTTAGTGGTGAAAGATTTGCATATTGATCCCTCTGTGCACTTTGTAGAACCAAAGTTAGATTGGTATATACTAGTACATAATACATTTATTACCAAAAAAATTGTATAATGAAATTTAAAGTACAATCTATAGTAATTAAAATGATTTATTTTATAAATATTATACAATAATATATATATATATATATATATATATATATATATTAAAACGTTAATTTTATTTTAAATAAATATTTATCAAATTAAATAATTTTAAATAAAAACATATCAATAAAACTATTTTCTTTTATATAAGATTTCCAATATTTTGAATAAACCTTCTATTCATTAAATAAAATAAGTGTACGATAATAAGTGCAAGGACATAATAACTATACAAGTGTCAAATGAATGCACCCATCCATTGGTTGCACAGATTGTTATTTATTATAAGCACCTTAATCCACATGGTCGAGAAATGTGCAGTGTAGTGGTGGAGAGTAATATGTTTCTAATCTCGATCAATCCTTGGGACTTTGTGGGAATTTTAGCATTCTCCATATACACACAACAAACGACATGATGGTTAGTAGCTCTCCATGCTACCTTTGATTTTTTTTTGGACAAACCGTCCCTACCCTACCCAAGCATCATCACCCATGACACATGGTGGATCTCTTGTATGATAGCCAATTCAAAGCTTTCAAAGAAGGATTCTTACTGTATTGTGTCAATATGGGATCGTACAAACGTAAGAGGTGTTGGGAATGTATGTGCCACTTCAAGAGGATCTAATCTACTATAGGGTGATGTTTGATGGAAATGAAGTGCTAATGCAGATTCGAATAGGGAAGGAAAAAGTACTCGAAGTGGAAACTACATGTTCTAATTCTAACTGTATGAATTCAATGAAAACCTATTAATTTAAACTTGACTGTGAAAGCAATTACCAAATTAAACTTTTCATGAAACAAATAACAATACTAATTAACTAGGAATCAAAACACTATTTTGGAATGAGAAAATAAACTGACTGTTAAAGCGACATAATCCTATGGAAGTAACTGATTCTAGTTTCGATGGAGCAGATCTATGAAAGTAAGCAATTTTGATCTCACTATAAAAATTGAATGCACAGGAAAATAGTACTACAAAAAACTATAGGAGTGACTAAACAATGCTACAAGAATTACTAGTCTATGCTACAGGAATCATAACCATAAATTGCAATGAAATTAAAATACGATTAACCCCAATAATTACTAGTCTACGCTACAGGAATCGTAACCGATCCAAAGAAATCAAATCACAATTAACATGAACATCTAATTTACTAAATACTCTAATTAAATGAAGACTACTGGGATCACGATGATGGGTCCCTTCCTCACTACAACCCATGAGCGAATTAAAACTAAGTACTCACAAATAGAAAACACGCCATTCAATAGAAAGCAGCTTCATTGTTCATTCCCATGCAAAATGTATTAGAACTTACAAAAGTAACTTGTCTCTGTCTGCCAAAATATCAATGAAGAAGAAGGTTTGTATGTGCCCGAAGGATTTTATATATATATATATATATATTTACAGAGAATCATAAAAATACCTAAACCTAATATTGCAATTATTCTCATTCATAGCCGATACCTTGTCCCTAAAAATGATGGAGATAACTAATAGTGAGTTAAGGTCTCGAAATGTTTTAGTGTCTATTATAACTGTCGTTAACTGGCTGTTCATTTCTTCATTGACCAATGGAACTCCATTTATTAGTTAAGCCTCTGATAGTGACTTCACTTGTGATTGAATCGCGACTAGAGGTGGAACTCACCTTTCCTATGGATTGATATTCAAAACAACACCGATCTTTGTCTTCAGTTCAAGATGCGATCCCCTGCAACTCAAAATGAGATTCTAATACCACACATTAGACTCCTTTAATCAAGTTTTGAAATGAATCAAGCAAAAGAAAAGATAAGCATTCCTATCATCATCATTCCATTCATTAAATACTTAATCAACCTTAGAGTATGTGTCCAACCCGTTAGATAATACCCTATTGAGCTGCATGGTTAGGTTATGAGTGCGTGATTTACCTACCAAAATTAAGACTCATCAACATATTTCATTTCCCACGTGGAGCCAAAGAGTATGTCTATTTCCATGTGGCCTTCCAAAAGTAATAGCGGGCCATTATATGCCCCAGGTATCCCACATGATGGAAGAAATCAAAGAATGAGATGGAATTTGTACGCAACATGCCATTGACTCACAAAAGATGGGCCTACCCTTGATCCCTAATATCATTACAAATCAATTACAAAATTGATGGGCATAACTAAGGAAATGATGATTACATGAGGGAACTACTTATTCAAAGCCACATCACAAAGAATGGGATGAACATTGGGAAAATGAAAGAGATGCATTGTAGATGAAGATAAAACAAGTTGTGGAAAATTAAAATCATCAACAAAAGCATGTGGAGAAGATCATAATAGCATTGATTGAGAAAATAGAGGAGAGCATTGCCACATTAGATAAATTAAAAAATCAATTTTTTATGCCCGAAATCATTAGGCAAAAGTACATGAAGCCACATCAAAGGTAGGGGTGAGCTCTCTGCATGTTTTGAGGAAGTACTAGGACACTTTCTCGAGGCTCTAGAAATAGCTTAGAAAGAAACCAATGTGATAATTAAATGTGTGTAGTGCAATGAAAAAAAAGGAGAGGGTTTTTGGAGTTCAATGTAGATGTAGATTCAAGAAGAGAACAAGCGAATAATGAAACAAATTTCAAACTAGAAGCCAATAGGTGGAAGCTCACATGAAAAGACAAAATTTGATAACTAAGCTCATGATTACTGAATCCCAAGCATGGATAGAGAAGTTAAATAAACTACAACTAAAATGCTAAAGTTTATGGATGAAATTGTAGAATAATGGATAAATCTTTGCAACACATAAACAAAAAAATATGATAGGACATAAAGAAAATGCATGAGAAGGTATACATTGAGGCCATTGCATTGAATGCTCCAAATGAAAAGATGGAAGAAGTACAATGCATACCAATAAGCTAGGATGCTATCAAAGATGAGAAGAAGGCTAATGAATATGAATAGAGAGCTCAAAAGGAAAGCATAGTCTTTGTTTAGGGTGACCAAAAAGTTGAAGTAAAAAGCATATGTTTGACTAGAGATGTTAACATGAGAAATACAAGCTATGAAGAACCTAATAGGCTTATCAAAAATAGAGTATGCCTAGAAATCCAGGAAGCAAGAAAGAGTTAGGATCATCCTTTTGAGAAATTTAATAGATTTATAGATGTGTCCATATGATAACTTATAGACCTAGAGCCCATTTTGAAGATCAAGACATAAAACCCAACTTAGGGTTGGGTTGGAAGGTGTGGTTGAGGATTCGATGTGGTTTAGTTTAGAAAAGGTAATGGAATAGAGAATATTTCAATAAAATACATATCCATATAGGACATTAGAACATAACAGCTTGAGTATGTGGTTTCATCAAATCTTGAGTAGATAAAGTCCATGAATCATTTCATTCATCCATTTTTGCTAGTATCTTCAAAACTCTACACATATCTATAAAGCATATACCTTTTTGTATGAGTGGGTTACGATTGGTAGACTGTCTAGCATTTCTGGGAATTTCTATAACCACTCTAGTCACCTATATATATGGCTCGGATTTTTAATGGTTATTGGAGTAGTGAGCAGTTGTAATGAGAATAAAGGAGAGTTTTGAGTTAGTTTTTTTTAAAGGTAGAGTTTTGAGTTAGTTACTTTGTCATGAATTATCAAATGAGTTATTTTATACTAATCACGCTACTAATATAATAGAGACATCTTTTGGTTATGTGTTTGCATTCATGTTGTATCTTGATTATCTATATGTTGTTATAATTGATGTACATGATATTAGTTCAATTAGCTTAAGTGAATGTGATTAAAGGATAATTAATAGAATGTGAAGCCCCATTAAATATTTAATAGATTGCACCATAATCATACATAAATTATCATACACATCCTAGCTTAAACATGTAGGTCAATAAAACTATTTTCTTTTATATAAGATTTCCAATATTTTGAATTTAAACCTTCTATTCATTAAATAAAAAAATTGTACGATAATAAGTGCAAGGACATAATAACTGTACAAGTGTTGAATGCATGCACCCATCCATTGGTTGCACAGATTTTTATTTATTATAAGCACCTTAATCCGGTTGAGAAATGTGCAGTGTACTGGTGAAGAGTAATATGTTTCTAATCTCGATCAATCCTTGGGACTCTATGGGAATTTTAGCATTCTTCATCTACACACAACAAACGACATGGTGGTCAGTAGCTCTCCATGCTACCTTTGATTTTTTTTTTTGACAAACCGTCCCTACCCTACCCAAGCATCATCACCCATGGCACATGGTGGATCTCTTGTATGATATCCAATTCAAAGCTTTCAAAGAAGGATTCTTACTTTATTCTGTCAATATGGGATCATACAAATGAAAGAGGTGTTGGGAATGTATGTGCCACTTCAAGAGGATCTAATCTACTATAGGGTGATGTTTGATGGAAATGAAGTGCTAATGCAGATCTGAATAGGGAAGGAAAAAGTACTCGAAGTGGAAACTACATGTTCTAATTCTAACTGTATGAATTCAATGAAAACCTATTAATTTAAACTTGACTGTGAAATCAGTTACCAAATTAACCTTTTCATGAAACAAATAAAAATACTAATTAACTAGGAATCGAAACACTATTTTGGAATGAGAAAATAAACTGACTGTTAAAGCAACATAATTCTATGGAAGTATTTGATTCTAGTTTCGATGGAGCAGATCTATGAAAGTAAGCAATTTTGATCTCACTCTAAAAATTGAATGCGCGGGAAAGTAGTACTACATAAAACTATAGCAGTGACTAAACAATGCTACAAGAATTACTAGTCTATTCTACAGGAATCATAACCAAAAATTGCAATGAAATTAAAATACAATTAACCCCAAGAATTACTAGTCTATGCTACAGGAATCATAACCGATCCAAAGAAATCAAATCACAATTAACATGAACATCTAATTTACTAAATACTCTAATTAAATGAAGACTCCTGGGATCATGATGATCGGGCCCTTCCTCACAGCAACCCATGAGCGAATTAAAACTAAGTACTCACAAATAGAAAAAAATGCCATTCAATAGAAAGCAACTTCGTTGTTCATTCCCATGCAAAATGTATTAGAACTTACAAAAGTAACTTGGCTCTGTCTGCGAAAATATTAATGAAGAAGATGTTCTGTATGTGCCCGAAGGCTTATATATATATATATATTTTTACAGAGAATCATAAAAATACCTAAACCTAATACTGCAATTATTCTCAGTCATAGCTAATACCTTGTCCCTAAAAATGATGGAGATAACTAATAGTGAGTTAGGGTCTCGAAATGTTTTGGTGGCTATTATAACTATTGTTAACTGGCTGTTCATTTCTTCATTGACCAATGGAACTCTAGATATTAGTTAGGCCTCTGATAGTGACTTCACTTGTGACTAAATCGTGACTAGAGGTGGAACTTGCCTTTCCTATGGATTGATCTTCAAAACAACACCGATCTTTGTCTCTAGTCCAAGATGCGATCCCCTGCAGCTCACAATGAGATGCTAATACCACACATTAGACTCCTTTAATCAAGTTTTGAAATGAATCAAGAAAAAGAAAAGATAATCATTCCTATCATCATCATTCCATTCAATAAATACTTAATCAACCTCAGAGTATGTGTCCAACCCCTTAGATAATACCTTATTGAGCTGCATGGTTAGGCTCTGAGTGCATGATTTACCTACCAAAATTAAGACTCAACAACACATTTCATTTCCCACGTGGAGCCAAACAGTATGTCTATTGCCATGTGACCTTCCAAAAGTAATAGCGGACCATTATATGCCTTGGGTATCCCACATGATGGAAGAAATCAAAGAATGAGATGCAATTTGTACGCAACATGCCATTGACCCGCAAAATATGGGCCTACCCTTACTCCCTAATATCATTACAAATCAATTACAAAAGTGATGGGCATGGCTAAGGAAAATGATGATTGTACATGAGGGAACTAGTTATTCAAAGCTACATCTCAAAGAATGGGATGAACACTGGGAAAATGAAAGAGATGCATTGTAGATGAAGATAAAACAAGTTGTGGAAAATTAAAATCATCAATAAAAGCATGTGGAGAAGATCATCATAGCATTGACTGAGAAAATAGAGGAGAACATTGCCACAGTAGATAAATTAAAAAATAAAATTTTTATGCCCGAAATCATTAGGAAAAAGTACGTGAAGCCACATCAAAGGTAGGGGTGAGCTCTCTCCATGTTTTGACGAAGTACTAGGGCACTTTCTTCAGGCTCTAGAAATAGCTTAGAAAGAAACCAATGCCATAATAAAATATTTGTAATGCAATGCAAAAAAGGGAGAGGTTTTTTGGAGTTCAATGTAGATGTAGATTCAAGAAGAGAACAAGCGATTAATGAAACAAATTTCAAACTAGAGTCCAATAGGTGGAAGCTCACATGAAAAGACAAACTTTGATAACTAAGCTCATGATTACTGAATCCCAAGCATGGATAGAGAAATTAAATAAACTACAACTAAAATGCTAAAGTTTATGGATGAAATTGTAGAATCATGGATAAATCTTTGCAACACATAAACAAACAAGAGCTACATGCAGCTTAGTCCCTGCCCTAAAGGATTTAATTAGAAATAAATACTAGATATTATGAATTGATGTTTATTAAAAAATAACAAAAAAACCATGCAATGGTTGTCTACCATAAAGGATTTATTGCATGAAAACAACAAAGCAATGGCTCCCTGCCTAGAGGATTTAATGCGTAAATAAATACTAAATACTATGACTTGTTTATTAAAAAACAACAAAGCAATGGATCTCTACCCTAGAGGATTTATTGCACAAATAAATACTAAATATTCTAAATTGTTGTTTATAAAAAAAAACAACAAAGCAATGTTATTGAGCTTAAAAGAAACAAAAATATTCATTTGAAATGCCACAATATACAAAATTCTAGGAACATACAATAAAGGGGTACTGAACATAAATACATTCAAGTCAATTGGAATCCAAGCTCCTATAATAGTGAACAAAAAAATTATTGATATTTAGAAATTCTAAAAAAATCCACTTACTCGTGCCTGTGTAGACCACCACTAGCAAACACTTTCCATTGATAACCAAAATTCATGTCAAATGCATGAGCCTTGGTACATAGAAGTGGAAATCTATGTGAGATTTGACACATACTATTAAGTCACTTGCACTATAGAGCCCTGCCTCTTTTGAAGGTCATGTTATTGGGGCTACCGAATTCAAGGTAGAGAGCATAGGAGTGTGCAAGGTTTGTGCACTTGACAAGCATGCCAAGACTACTTTTCTATGCAACAAGCATCGATAAAAAGGGATTTTGGATATGGTACATTTGAATGTGTCTAGACATACATCATCAACTAGAAATGTTTATTATGTTTATGTCATTGATTACACTTTTAGGAAAACGTAGATCCATTTTATGCAGACCAATGACGAGGTCTTTAGCAACTTCCAAGAGTTCGATAGAGGTCTTTAGCTCTTGTGGGGAACCAAATAGGTAAGAAGATCAAGGCACTAAGTGTAATAATATGCAAGGATCTGACAGCTGTAGCAACTCACAATCAAACTCACAAATATGTTGCAAAGAAGAAGAGAAGGAGACACTCAATGATCACTCATAAACATAGTAGAATAGAACATAATCTCAGTATTATACAATGAATAAGAATGTAAGTGAATGAATACAATAGAACAATAAGGAGCATAATATAGGATTCGAATAGGCCAAGTAGGGAATTCAAATTCCTAACTTAGAGTGTGGCTTGAATGATAGTGGAGTCATCATCTAGTTAATGTATCAATCATCAGAGGTAACAGTCAGTCAATTGAGTCTAACTAAGTGAGGTAGGCATGAACTGAATGAAGGAGGCTCAGTAGAGGGTGCATGAGGAGTCTAATTGAGTGAGTTAGGCACTAACTAAATGAAGGAGGCTCAATGGAGGGCACATGAGGAGCTAACTGGAGTCAGAAGGGGCATACTAGTCTCACTGGAGGTCTATCGGAGTGAAACAGTCAGTGGGGGAGTCAATCTAGCCTCAAATCAAGGAAGGACTGAATGATAACTGATTGGTAGGTGAGAAAGGCGCCTAGCTGGCTGTGGTAGGTGAGAAAGGCGCACTAGTCATGCAAGAGACTGGAGAAGGGCGCCTTTGGTAGGTGGGAGGCCCCCTGGGGGCTGTAGACAGGCTGTGGAGAGCTAGAACCAAGCTCCAGGAGCTGGGAGGTCCATCATGATGATGACTGGATGCATGAAGATGCAGTTTTGCATGTAGGCAAGAAAAGCTAGGAATAAGCTCTAGGTGTTGGGGAGACCACCATGATGATGACTGGATGCATGTAGTTGCATGCAGATTTGCATGCAAGCATGGAGAATACAAAAATGATGGGGAGAATATTCCAACACCCCCCAACAAGCCATACTATGAGAAATAACTGAAGAGTAGGGCCCTGGTAACTAAGACCAAAGGTCACCCTGTAAAACAGCAAGATAGGGCCCTCGTAACTAAGACCAAAGGTCACCCTGTATAATCAATCTAAAATAAACTAAGTGAGGAAAGAGGGAAAACCTAGTGGGAATAAATCCCTCCCTCAAAATAGACTGAAAGTGATAAAGTAGTATATCATGACTTACCCCTGAAGGAGGTAAGTGCCCTTCATTTCTGAAGAAGGATCGGTCGATTTGTAATGGATCAGTAATGTGAGAAGGATGAAACCTTCCATGCTGAAAATCTGATCTGGTTCTTATATGATCATGTGGATCACCAACCAAATCACCAGCAGATTGGAGTGTAGCGGATGCCCATCGAGGAAGAGGAGGAATATCAGGTGAGAGATCTTCAAGTTCTTGTTGATCTAGATCTCCCATTCGCTCATGTTCATCATCAGTTGCTAGACCTTCAAGTTCTTATGGATCTGGATCTAGCATTCTATCATCATCATCCTTAGTTGCTAGACCTTCAGGTTCTTGTGGATCTGGGTCTAGCATTCCCTCTAAATTTGGAACAAGCGAAACGGAATCATGCTCACCATGTGCAAACTCTGAAACTGAAAACTCATGAGCAAGTAAAACTGACTCATGCTCATCATCTCTTGACGAAGGAGTATAATCAAAACTGCTGATGTCATGAAACTACTCTAGAATATGCGAGTATTCCTCCTTGGAGCCATCCTAGCCGTAATCAATAGAAGAACAAGAACTAGATGATGATGGATCTTCATTTAGATCAAAGGAGGAGGTCCATTCTGTAACAGGAATTGTTTCATACATTTGTACTTCCTCAATATTCCTCTTTTTCTCAATCTCTATTGGTGTATCAATACCTTTTGAGAGAGGAATGAAGTGAGAAAACTCATAGAGTTTGGACTTATGATTTGCAACTCCTTTGGCAATAATTTCCCCTAAAACCATGCTTTGTACCTCGACTTCATATGGAGTAAAGATCACCCTTTTTGGCTCTCCAGTATGAGTCATCTGATATACTGAGAGGATATTGGGTGCAAGAGAAGGAACATAAAGCACATCAGAAAAATGTCCAGAGTCAAGATCAATTCTTCCGATACCTTGAGAAGGGATTTATGAATTAATGCTCATTCTAATGGAAGGACCACTGAAGCTTTCGAGACTAGAAAAAAGTTCCTTGGAGGAAACCATATGACAGGATGCTCCTGAATCTATGATAAGAGAAGGACTAGTTGATGTAGATGCTATGAGAGCATTACATCTTTCCTTTCCTTTGGATCTGGGAGATCCAGAATCTTTCTTCCTTGCACATGCTGGTACAGGAAGGTTGTTCTCTTCAAGTAACTTTGCCATCAAATCTATAGTCTTCCACATGCAAGCACTCTCAGGATGAGGCCCTCTATGACAGTATGTGCACTCTATCTTTCCCTTTTGAGAATGTTTGGCTTCTTAGAGTACGAAACTCTAGTTGACTGGTGTGTAGGCCTTGTATCACCAGGAATCTATGGCTTTCCTATATCATTCGTTCTCTCTACAACTTTAAGGGATGAATCCAATTTGGGTATGATCATTCCCATTGAAATCAACTTCTCTTCCTCTTGGGTAATAGATTGTGTGAAATCATCAAATGAGGGAAACTTCCATATTGGAATGGACAACCTAGCTGACTGGAAAGTAGAGACAAAAATTGAGAAATTTGCCCCCAAATTTGAGAGAATGGCAAGTATAAGATACTTATCTTCCTTCACTATCTCATACCTTTTTTATCCGAATTTTAGGGGGCATATGGTCTAAATTCGGATGTATAAGACATAAAAGTATTAAATTGAGAGGCCACCCTCTCTCATCCATGGTATTTGGTAGCTCATAGTTTTGGCCCATGGTATGGTCTCAAGACACATTGTAATAATGCTATATAAAGGCCTAGCAAGCCTTATCGTAATAGGAATTTACTCATTTGGTTTCTCTCCTATTTTCTATTGTTCATTGTGAGACTAATTAGATCTGAGTGACTTATTGGTAATTAGTTTCAGAGGTGGGGCTCCTCTTTGAGCCTCACCTCCCATTCATTTCATATGTTTTTGTTCATGCTTATTCTCATGCAAGATTAGTGTTTTTCATGTGAATCATAAAATTCACATGAAAAACACTAATCTTGCATGAGAATAAGCATGAACAAAAACATATGAAATGAATGGGAGGTGAGGCTCAAAGAGGAGCCCCACCTCTGAAACTAATTACCAATAAGTCACTCAGATCTAATTAGTCTCACAATGAACAATAGAAAATAGGAGAGAAACCAAATGAGTAACTTCCTATTACGATAAGGCTTGCTAGGCCTTTATATAACATTATTACAATGTGTCTTGAGACCATACCATGGGCCAAAACTATGAGCTACCAAATACCATGGATGAGAGAGGGTGGCCTCTCAATTTAATAATTTTATGGCTTATACCTCCGAATTTAGACCATATGCCCCCTAAAATTCGGATCACTTTTCAACTGTGATATCAAGCTTTTGAACTTGGTGAGAAAGGAATTGATAGAATCGAAGCTGCCAGGACTCAAACATATGAGCTCATTCTCCAATTTGTGTGCTACCATATCATATTTTGGCCCAAAGAGATATTCGAGCTTGTCCCACACCTCTTTTGGAGATGTAAGATCGATGACATGAAAGTGCAGTTCATCAGAAATTGAGAGAAGGAGGAGACCAATTGCTTCATCAAGCTGATCCAAGTACTTGGACTTTTCAACTGCACTGGTTGGTTCTACCATCGTTCCGTTGAGTATTCTGGAGAATCTCTTGGATCTCATGAAGAGAGCCATCTTGGCTTTCCACTCAACATAGTTGGAAGATGTAATCTTTATATCCATCTAAACAGAGAAAGTCAAATAGTTGAAGAAGATTCCGAATGGGTGAATAAACTTTCAAAACAATAAAAGATGTGCTGATGGAGAATACTACACTTCGACTGAACACTACCTTAAGGACACTTGGCACATGGACTAAGTCCTTCACACCTGGCTAGACCTCAATTGATTTCTCCAATGAAATCAAGTAATAGCACCAGGATTTGCTATGGAAACTCAGAGGCTTTTGGTGCACAAATGAAAGATAGCTGCTCAAAGAAATGCTGCAACTGCTGCTGTTGCAACTACTGCAATTCGAATAGCTGCTTCCTGCTCTGATACCATGTAATAATATGCAAGGATATGACAGATGTAGCAACTCACAATCAAACTCACAAATATGTTGCAAAGAAGAAGAGAAGGAGACACTCAATGATCACTCATAAACACAGTAGAATAGAACATAATCTCAGTATTATACAATGAATAAGAATGTAAGTGAATGAATACAATAGAATAGTAAAGAGAATAATATAGGATTCGAATAGGCCAAGTAGGGAATTCGAATTCCTAACTCAGAGTGTGGCTTGAATGATAGTGGAGTCATCATCCAGTCAATGTATAAGTCATCAGAGGTAATAGTCAGTCAACTGAGTCTAACTGAGTGAGGTAGGCATGAACTGAATGAAGGAGGCTCGGTAGAGGGCGCATGAGGAGTCTAACTGAGTGAGGTAGGAACTAACTGAATGAAGGAGCCTCAGTGGAGGGAGCATGAGGAGCTAACTAGATTCAGAAGGTGCAGACTAGTCTCATTGGAGGTCTATCGAAGTGAAACAGTCAGTGGGGGAGTCAATCTAGCGTCAAATCAAGGAAGGACTGAGTGATAACTGACTAGTAGGTGAGAAAGGTGCACTAGTCATGCAAGAGACTGGAGAAGGGAGCCTTTGGTAGGCGGAAGGCCCCCTCGGGGCTATAGATAGGCTGTGGAGAGCTAGAACCAAGATCCAAGAGCTGGGAGGTCCACCATGATGATGACTGGATGCATGCAAATGCATGCAGCATGTAGTTTTGCATGCAAGTAAGAAGAGCTAGGAATAAGCTCTAGGTGTTGGGGAGACCACCATGATGATGACTGGATGCATGCAGTTGCATGAAAATGCATGCAACATGTAGAATACAAAAATGATGGGGATAATATTCCAACACTAAGATCTAACAATGGAGGAGAGTATACCTCCAAGGAGTTGGATTCTTTTGCAAAGAAGCAAGGATCAATAGGAAGTTGATAATGACTTACAATCCACAATAGAATGGGGTGGATAAAATAAAGAATAGATCCATAGGGGAGACAACCATGACAATGGTGCATGAATTAGATCTAAGAATGTTCATTTGGGTAGAAACTTGCAGTATGACAATCTATAACTTGAATAAGGGTCCTCACAAGGCATTGAAGGACAAGACACCTAAGGGAGATTTTAAACTAAGCTTGAACATTGTAGTTTGATGGGTGAGTTTGTTGGCTATAATGAGTCCTCCAATCTTATACAGTATACATTTCGCCTCAACAAAAGAAAAGAGCGAGCCAAGATATGTCGTTTGATAAGGATGCATGGAGGAACCTATAGCAAATGTTGAGGAAAGAGGAACACTTATATTGTTGAACCACATAAATAAATAAAAATCCAAAATCGTATTAGCAAGGATGTAGAGGTGGAGTTGATGCTTCCATACCTTTTTATTCAACTAGGAAGCCTAGGTGGCTTACCTAGATGAGATTGCAATACATAGAGGAGCAAGTTGGAGCTCCTAAACTTCTTTCCAAGTGAGTCATCCTCCTAAGAAAATTTCTAATTATGTTGCACTAAGATCTTCCATTATTACTCTAGATATTTCTAGTTATAAGGAGGCAACATGTGAGAATTAGGTATAACAATATGCCATGGTGGAGTAAAAATCCATCATGAAGAATGATGTGGGAGATTGTGTCACAACTAGAGGGGAAATTTGTAATTAACTCCATGTGGCTTTACAAGGTGAAAGTATTCAACTAATGGCAGTGTTGAGAAGTACAAGTTTTAATTCATAGTGAGAATATTCTCCCTAAAAGAGGGAGTTGACTATGAGGAGAAATTTGCTTTAGTTGTTAAGAATAACTCCATCAAATCTATCATGTCCTTAACATCAGTTTTTGGTTGGTCTCAATATTATATGGGTGTTAAGAGTGCATTTTTGAATGCACTAGTTGAGTAGGAGGTTTACATAAGTTAGGCTAGAGATTTTGAGGGGCAAAGGCATGAAACCCATGTATGAAAATTAAAGAAGGAATTTTACGAGATTAAGTAGGAACCATGTGCTTGATCTCTAGTATTGATGAGTTTCTATTAGGTTAGGGCTTCATAAAATTGTCGTTGATCACAATCGTTATTATATATTTGATAAATCAAATATGTGTGTTTTATTTCTTCTTCATGTAGGTGATTCAATACTCACAAGAAGTTCAAAAAATATCATAACATGGTGCAATATAGAGTTTGAATGCAAGTTTGACATGAAGGAATCAATTGTATGCAGTGTTTCTTGGGTTTGGAGGTTTGGAAAAGTCCATGCAAGGCATTCCTCGGATACAGTAAGTATGCAATTGAAATTTTTGAGGTTTTGGATGATGCACTATAAATCCTTTACTACTCCTATGATACCTATTGTGAGGTTATCAACATATTCAAATTTAGATTGTAATCCAATAGGGTACAAATAGTCGATAACTTCTATCATGTCTCTAGTAAATATTGGCATGATATTTGATTTTTAGTGAACACATTGAGCCAATATATGATTGATTTAGAGCAAATTCACTAGATTGTTGCAAAGTATATGCTTTATTAATTGAAGGCCATAATGGATCATGGTCCAAGGAACATCTTGAGTGGGACTAATGGTTAAGAACTCATCCTAGGAGGTTATAGATTCAAATTTGGAGGAGGGTAGGGTATTCACACCTCCATAGACTTTAGTAATCAAATCAATGGGTGGAGGGAGATCCATTCTCCCACAAACAAGGGAGTCTCATACACCAAATTGGTATCTAACCAGGTTGTGACCTTAAAAATATATTATTTATTTATTTATATAGGATGTGTTTATTTGATGCTACATGGTTTTTGGATTTTGATTAAGCTATACATGTGGTAGGAAAAGTACTTCAAGGTTATATTTTAGTTTGGTTGCACATATGATATCTTGGCTCAACTGGAAACAGCTAGTGGCACTTATTTTGACAAAGGAAATAGATATGGTAGCCAATGCGTCTGGTTGTGCAACTATTTAGCTTTGCAAGTTAATTCTAGAGTTGACCGATCTGAGGTTGGAGCATATGGTTATGAAAATCCATTTTTTCATCATCAACATAAACATAAGGTACCATTCCTCAAGGATATAATTCATAAGCATGTAGTGACCCTAGAGCTTGTTTCTTCAAATTCACAAGGTGGAGACATTTTGGCTAATCCCTTAGCAAATGGGAAATTTGAGATACTTCAAGACAAACTGGGTGTGAGGGAGTGAGTTCTTTCCAATTGCTCAACTAGTGATTCTCCCAATGATGGAGCAACAAAATAGATGATAGAGATGGTGCCGTTAGCCTTTGCTTACAATAGTGATGAACAAGTTGAATGAGGGTGTTGGAGACAATGATACATATTTTTGTTTGGTAGAGGGAACATACCTTCAATTAGTTCTAGTTTAGATGTTGTTTCAAATTTGCAATTCCAATTTTTGTGAGTGCCTTGAATTTGTTTGTTAATGAAATATGATATATTATGATTTTTTTCTCCGAATCTTATTTAATATTTTGTGGAAAATTTTAATTTCAAAATTAGCCTTTTCTCTACAAAGGTATTCTATTAAAGTTTAGATTTGAATTCTAGAAAACAAAATAGAAAAAAGTAATTTAAGGATATCAACATTGCATAATCTAATTGCACTAGAAATATTCAAAAATACTAAATCTATATCTACATAAAAATTACAATTTCAACAAAAATAATAGCATATTGAAAAAGATCAAAAACATAAAACATTCAACCTTTTTCAATTTCTAAATTCCCTCAATTATTATTAAGTAATTAGAACATTAAAAAAATTCAACCATATTTTCTACATTAAAAAATCTATGTCCTTGTCGGAAATATCTCTCCCACTAAAACATAAGATTTATATAATGAGAACATTCTTAAATAATTAAATATTTATGTTATTGCTATATTAAATGCCTACAACATTGGCAACCCACTCCTATTACAACAAATTTAAAACACTAGGTAAAAAATGACTGCTATTAAGTAAAATAAAATTTGATATTAATTGACAACTTATTCATATTACAACAAATCTAAAAGGCTAGGTAAAAAGTGACTACTATTACGTAAAATAAATTTTGATATTAATTCACAACTCATTCATATTACAACAAATCTAAAAGACAGTGTAAAAAGTGACTGCTACTCTCATTTATTTGAAACTCTTCTCATATGGACAACATTAAAAGTTAATGGCCAATCCATTCAAAAGAAATATGGGATTGAAAGCAATCTTTGGTAAACCTTCGTAGTGTTTTCTGGTTCATGTCCTATCAATAACAATATGCATCATAAACTTAAGTTATGTTTTTGGTTGAGATGTAATGTGTGAGTATTTTGTACTTTGTATATTTTAGTATATGTTTCAACTCATATATGATTACCCTTTTACTCAGATAATACATAAAAATGAACACCTATTTACTCTTATAAATTATTAAAATGAATTTGTTATTTTTTTCTTTTTATTATTTCTACATATACCAATTGTATCAAATATAAAAATAAATTGATCTGCCATGGTCCAGGGAGATTCTTTCAACACTAAGTGGGAGCTGCTCATTTAACTTAACTAAACGCCCTCCTAAGGTATTGTGCCCCATCATTCTTCCATGGAGAAAGTCGTTTCACTGTTTCGGAATATGGGATAGAGAAAACGTGAAAGGCTAGAGCAGCGTAGAAGTGGGAGCATGGAGCTGCGTGGATATGGGAGTGTAGCAGCATAGAAGATCCTGGAGCTGCGTAAGAGGATGGAGAGTGTAGCAGCGTGGTGGAGATCCTGGAGCTGCGAGGGAGGATGGAGAGTGTAGCAGCGTAGAAGATCCTGGATCTGCGTGGGAGGATGGAGAGTGTAGCAACGTGGTGGAGATCCTGGAGCTGCGTGGGAGGATGGAGAGTGTAGCAGCATGATGGAGGATGAAGTTGTGTAAGGGAGAAGGTGTGCAAAAGGGGCCGCGTGAGGTTGGATGAGCTGAGGTGAAATGGCAGCGTCGGGATGAATGAGGGATGGCGTGATGGCTGGAGAGAAAAAGAGTGGCATAGGTGGGAAGCAGAAGAGTGGAGATGATGGATGCGTGAAGGCTTCCTGGAGATGGGATGAGCATGGAATCAATGAGCATGGGGATGAGCATCGTGGAGTTAGGGTATGTGCAGAGGGAGAGGAGAGATGGCAGCAGCTTGTAGATAAGGTATGCACAGAGGGATGGGAGCAGCATGGAGGATTTGAGCAGATGCCAGTGTAGGAATGAATGAGGCTGCCAGTAATGCGTGGAGGCTAGGAGCAGCATAGTATTGAGCGTGAAGGTGGAGCCAAGGGGTGGCCCAATTCCTCCCTATTTAGATATGGAAGCGTCCCCTACTTCCATCCATCATAAGCCCATGGTTGTTTTTCATCCATCATAAGCCCATGAGATATAGGTTGAGATCCATCCTCACTCACAAGAGTTTGTGCAAGTTTTGGAGAGGATGTGCCAAAAAGAGGAGAGGAAATTCCTGGCGTGCCAATAGTTAGAGTCTGACCGTTGGCAGATGTAGTAACTGACTGCTAAAGACCCTGAGCACTTCCAATATTTGAGATAGAATAAACAATAGGAGAGGAATTCGTATCAACATTCTCCATTAGGGTTGAAGGCATTGGAAGAGTTGAAGGGGAATGTCGAGCAACTTGAGAAGATTCCTGAAAACTATGTGGTGTAGAGGAAGGCAATGATGCTGTATCATTAAACTGCGGATGCTGCTATTTTTGTGGCTGATAAACTGATACTTGACCAAGCTATTGATGTTTGACAGATGTTGGTTTGAATGTAGTAGTCTAGTTTTCCTTGAATTCACTATTTATATCACTCCTCAATTGAACTTGTTCTGTTTGATGTGTCATATTTGCAGACCCCTATTGTATTGGTACCAAAGAATCCTGTGAATTGAGCTGCTATTGTTGAAAAACATTCTTTTCTGGTTGCTCAACTTGAGGTATTTGGGGCTGGGGTGACTGTTTCACAGATTGAATGGGCCGGACCAGACAAAGAGAGATGTACTGGTTGAGAAGGACACGAGTGAGTTTTCCTTTTGTTGGCGTGGGTTTGGGTGGGGCTGCAGTAAGGATATAGGTGTGGCCATCCTTGGTAAGTTTATATTGGTGAGATTTGGCTATATAAATGGAATTCCATTGGTCCTGGTAATGGAGCCGAGCAGTAAGTCAACACAATCTAATGGTGATACATCATAGAGTACAGAGTCTTTAAATTGACTGATTGGCAAATGTTACCAAGTAATGATGAGAAACTAGAAGATGGGGCCCATCCTTTTGGACCCATCCTAGATGATATGGTTTCAGGTGAGGAGTCGTGGGTAGATGGAGGCACTGCACAAGATCTTGTGAAACCAAATTTGTTTGGCTGTCGTTGTCCAAGATGAGCATGACCAAGGAATTTTTGATTTGGCAGTTATGAGTAAAGAGGGGTAGGGTAGATGAGTGGGAATATTCAGATGCCATTAAGATCAATGAGGGATCTACTTCAGTAGGATTCTCAAGAGAAACCTCATCAATTTCATCTACAGGTTGGGATGAAGTAGCTTCTGTGCAGAGAGCTTTGTTGGTCGTGAGAGATTGTAAAACGCATCAATCTAAAGTGTTGTGGGAAATAGTCTTGTGGAAGGAAGACCACTGTGTATTGGCATTTTGTTTGGTAGGACGAGTGGAGGGAAAGCAAGATGAAGTATTGGGTGGGGGATTTTGTGAAGCAAAGGGATTCTGGTTGGGACGGGATTGAGGAGTACGACCCCGAGGAGCTACCTTTCTTTTGACTGCCAATGCTCTTTGAAAAGCTTTATCCAATGTAGAATTTTCAAATAAATCAACTACTCTACAGAATTGAACCAATAAACCAGAATTAAATTTAAGGATTAATACCTTTTCTGGGTCTGGAATGTGGAGTTGAAGTCGAAGCTTGGAGAAGTATTCGATATATGCTTGTACTCCTTATGTAGGAAGTTGGCAGAGTTGGTGCCATCAGATCCATAAGGATTGAAGATACCTAGGTGGGTAAAAACAATCTCTCATAGCTTCGCACATGCGAGCCCAAGTGCTGATCAGTTGAGAAGAAGAAGACTCTGTTGAAGCTCTAATTTCTCTTACCAAGGTGGCCTTTTCTTGCTCGATGTCCCACCAAGTTTGAGCAAGTCCTTCCAACTGTAATGCTGCAATCTGAAGCTTTCTCTCTTCAGTAAGGCCTGTGCAAGTACTGAAATAGGTGGAAAGGCTGCAGATCCATGACTCCACAGCTTCTCCATTGGTTTGTCCTGAGAACTTAGGGAATTGGAACTGAGTATCTAACCGGAATGGATCCGGGTTGGCCTATTGTTTCATCCTCATTAACTCATTGAGAGTGGATGCGAGGTCCTGGACTGGATTAGAGGCTTTTGAATCAGAATCAATGGCCAATGGATCTTTTTTAGGAGGCATATTGTGAAGTATGAAGGATTGGAGGCAAAAATTTGGAGATAAAACTAATTGATGCTCTGTGTTGAATACAGAGGGCATAATGCAGTATGAGGGTGCTGGAAGCTTATAAAGGCTTTACTAGAGAGAGAGAGCTATGGACATGAAGATCTGTGAGTCTCCTCTCTATGGTGGAGATCTGTGAGTGCCTTGGGAAAAAAGATTTGTGAATCCACCATTAATTGTAGGAAACCCTGAGAAGGGTGTGAGATTGATTAGAAATCATAAAAACTTAGAGAGAAAAAAAAAAAAATGTTAAACCCTTACTGCATATCTTGCTTCTAGTTCAGATATTGGGGCTATGATACCAATTGATCTGCCGTGGTCCAGGGAGCTGCCTGCAGCACTAAGTGGGAGCTGCCCATTTAACATAACTAGATGCCTCCTGAGGTATTGTGCCCCATCATTCTTCCATGGAGAAATTTGTTTCATTATTTCAAAATATGGGATAGAGAAAACGTGAAAGGCTGGAGCAGCACAAAAGTGGGATCATGGAGCTGCGTGGATATGGGAGTGTAGCAGCGTAGAATATCCTGGAGCTGCGTGGGAGGATGGAGAGTGTAGTAGCGTGGTGGAGATCCTGGGACTGCGTGGGAGAATGGAGAGTGTAGCAACGTAGAAGATCCTGTAGCTGCGTGGAAGGATGGAGAGTGTAGCAGCGTGGTGGAGATCCTGGAGCTGCGTGGGAGGATGGAGAGTGTAGCAGCGTGGTGGATATCCTGGAGTTGCGTGGGAGGATGAAGCCGTGTAAGGAAGAAGGTGTGCAGAAGGGGCCGCGTGAGGTTGGATGAGCTGAGGAGAAATGGTAGCGTTAGGATGAATGAGGGATGGTGTGATGGTTGGAGAGAAAATGCGTGGTGCAGGTGGGCAGCAGAAGAGTGGAGATGATGGATGCCTGAAGGCTGCTTGGAGATGGGATGAGCATGGAATCAATGAGCATGGGGATGAGCATCGTGGAGTTAGGGTATGCACAGAGGGAGATGACAGATGGGAGAAGCGTGGAGTTAGGATATGCGTAGAGGGATGGGAGCAGCATGGAGAGTTTGAGCAGATGGCAGCGTAGGAATGAATGAGGCTTCCAGTAATGCGTGGAGGCTGGGCACAACATAGTGCTGAGCGTGAAGGTGGAGCCAAGGGGTGGCCCATAAACATTGTAATGAGACGATCATACTCAATGTAGGGAGAACCTAAATGTACCACTCCCATACTTTTTAAATCACAAACATTATATTCCAAGCATTGCATACACATGAAGAATCTGCTTATCATGTTGCACCATAACTAAAAGCCAATTAGGATGCAGAGCTGACTTTCAAAGACTCTACTTAACAAGTGAATAACTCAAGACATTATTTCATATTAATGCCTAGCCAACCACTACCGCTAAGAAGTATTCTATTTATATGGCTTTGGCCAAACCAACTAATTTATAGGCATATATTTATTAGCATGAATATAAGACACCTATTCATTGGTGAAACTTTATAGTTTATTTCTCATCAATATATAAAAAATACGAATACATAGGTGAACATTAAGTTCACTTAACATATAACTGAGTAAAATTTATCATTATAGTACCTTTCATTGATATATAAAAATTGCAATCTCAGGTTTTTATATGGTTGTAATTATCAGAAGGCATGTCATAATATTAAAGGCCGTATATTTTGAACTATTTCAAACCTCATCCATCATAGATGATATTCATGTTTTTGTGTATATCTTTTAATTATGTTCAAATACAAGGAGGTCAACTTATGTCTTTTGCATGCATACACACTATCTTTACCATATCATTGAATGACAAGGGACCAACTAAGACCAACTTGTGTGTTTTCATTTATGGGGATAGCTTTGAAACTGAAACTGAAATGTCATTCTAATGAGATTAATGCACAATATTTTGCCACAAAACATAATTCATTATATCATATCATACACAATTTCTAAAGTTGATAACTAAAGACTATTGCAAACACAACAAAACTCATCATATCATATTGTATACAATTTCTAAAGTTGATAACTGAAGACTATTGCAAATTAATAAAAGGAAAGAAAACACATTAATGTAAAGATGTTTTTTATGAATACAACACTAAAGGTATTAACAAATAACCAGCATAGATCTATCTAAACTATGGCTCTATCACACGCCGAGAAGGATCAAATCTCTTGAGGTATAAATCCTTTGAGTCGTAAACATGGGGAAAAGTTTTAAATTCAAGAGATTTGATTCCTCTGGATGCTTGATAAAAACATAATTAACATAGATCTATGATGGTTGTTACATCTAACAAACTAAAACTAAATTAAATTTGAAATTGAAATCCAAATAAGATATATATTTAAATAAATGTGTTACAATATAGTGGATTTAATCTTGGCGTGGACATATCTTTTAGTTTTATATTTTTTTATATACAAACGTGACACAATCTAGAAGCAACATATACAAACGTAACACATCTAGAAGCAACAATCATTAAGAAAAAAAATAACACATCAACAATCATTAAGAAAATATAGATGGATCTAATACTTTTAATCTTCCCATTGTACCTAACATTCTAACACAAAAACAGTTAAAAAATCATATAACAACAATTTTAAACCCAATAGAAAACAAATTATACCTAATATTATAACAAAAGACTCTTAATGAATTGTATCAATACAATTTATAAAAGAATATATTTTCAAACCTTGTGATAATTCTATACATTAATAAATTATTATAATTATCAACTTTGTCCAATATCTTAACAATTTCTCAAAATTGTAGTAAAATAAAGTATTACCTCATTAATATAAAAAAAAATCTATTTAAAATTGATTTAAATAATATATCAAAAATCCATTTAAAATTGACTTAGATAATATATTATATATATACAATCATTATATTTAATTCCTTAAATGTTAATTATATTGACATTTATTGGATTAACATTTTACTTATCATATTTATAATATTATTTTTGTCTTCCCCTTCCCATCACATTTAGAAAAACAAATTGTAAATTCGAAAGAAATGGTATACAAACAATTTATATGAAATATTTTCTATGCTGACTTAAAAAAAAATGAAATACAATGCATTTTTTCTGGGAATTTGAAGACCTAAAGACATCAGTAGACACCACATCATTCACTTCAAATATGGCGACAAATCCCACTTTTTTCATGATGTTGTGTGAATGCCTTGGGGTCTACATGTTTTGGCTGTAGCAGCAGATTTTTATGAGCATTGCTACTTATATTATAAGTCCAACTATATCCAGAACTCAACCAACGTTTGAAATGTAATCAGTCATAGAGTACATGCATGTTAGTTCTTATGGTCTGGCTTCACTGATTTTACCCTTATGGTCATATGCTTGCTACCTATTGCCTATTTATATAGGTTTATTGCTCCTTTTCAAAGCCATTCAAAGATAGAAAAAGGAATAGGCTCGGCTTAGGAGCTGTTGGAACTGGTATAATATTATTACTTTTTAAACTATAACTACCATAGTTATTTTGGCACGACTAGATAAATCTTGTAGGATCTATTGCTTGGGGGATTCTTGGGTAAATCAAACCATAGAATCGAATTTGAGCTAATTTTTTTTGGGATCACTTCTGGCAATTGATAGATTTAAGAACATATATGTTTACAACGCGTGATTATATTTCAAGAGTAAGAAATATTTTTATTTCTGTAAGAACTATGTTGAGTTTTATTATGGATCCTGATTTATTTTTCCAAAATAAAGATGTAAACTTGAAAATCTTTATAGTCTTTTTTAACGAAAAAAAGCTATAATTGATGTTCAAAAGAATCAAACTATACATAGTTTTTTATATTATTTACTTATTGATTTGCAGTTGAAAACCATTAACCTCTTCTACCAAGTACCGAGAGGATCAAACCACTTTTTAGAGTGCAAATGTTGAGGAAGCATTTTAATTTATCTAATTTGTGTAGTTTTTATATATATGCCGTTGTAAATGTTTTAAATAGCTGACATGCTATTTTTTATAATATTTGATTATTTTTTAAAAGGACACGTGTCACCTATAGGATGAGCACAGAAGGAGTTATACATCTCCCCCTATTAGGGTGTAGAATGCGCCTCTTCAGCACAATCATAAATGACCAACATTTGTATTTATTAATTAGTGTAGATGAGTTCAACATTTTAGTTTGAGAAACTGGAGATGATAAAAAGTGAACATCCTACATAAGCTTTCACCACTGAAATTTAATAAAATAGAATGTACAAAATTTACAACAATGGATCTTAATGAAGTTCACGAGTTCTAACTTAGATGTCATCTGAATAATTTATTTTTTTCGTTTATGGAAGTCCAAATCAAACTAATGACCCATTTAGAGGTCCACTCTCCTATACAAACTTGTTGCACTCTTGAAATCAAACTAATGAACTAATTTTCCATAAAGTATGATGTCATTGTTCTTGAAGCTTTACTTTTCTTGACTAGCCTCCTTCAAGCTTTTGCCTTCTTTTAGCATATGACTTTATGCATGGATTGTTCTTGCAACTAGAATTTTAGTCTTAGTTCTCTGGCTTGCACATTATTTGCAACCTCAAAAGCTGGAAAACTCAGCATAATCAATGCATATTTACAATTGTCAAGCCTCTTACCATTAATGTTGATTCTCGGGAACATATAAAGTAACTGAGACCAACATTTCTTTCAAGTACGTCGAGTTGGCAAAGTAAATATGGGCATCGATTTGAAGAATGAAGAATACAGAGATTCCAGTGGCTTCATTGTATTGTTCTATGTTTCTATAATAATTGGTTCCAAGAATCTTTCCCATAAGGGAATGTGAGGCCTCATTACATGTAGTAGCATTCTAAACAAAGAAATGCCAACCTGGGAGAATGAATTGACTGAATTTTAAATTTCATGAAGTCTCTGATACGATATGAATGTACATGAACTAAAAGAATGATAATATAAATATGTTACCGCAATAAGAATGCCCATTTACAAAGAGATGAAGATGACTCCCACAAAAGATCCCAAACATGCAAGGAATTCCACCTTATCCACTTTCTATATGAAATAATCTACAGGGAAGTCAATTAAACCTAGATCTACCGCAACTATTGTGGATGCTAAAACAACTCCAGGAGTGCCTTATCATATTTGTTCGGGGCCTTGTTGACACAATCTCCTTGTTGCCTGCACATCTTAGGACGGCTAGCCTGTTATAACATGTAGATCGGTCTTGCTGGGAACATGTTTACATCTGACGGTCTACTGAGACACATACATCTGGTTTAAATGGGACTGTATAACTAGTATATTAAGAACTCACACTGTTAGAGTTTTTGGTTAAACTTATTTTATAAGCAGTTTTCCTTAACAACAAAGGCACTTTTTGATGCTATAAAAATATATCATCGGTACCCCAGAAAAGGCCATATAATTATTTTTATTGAAAAACATTGGGGTCTGGAAAGGGAAGTTAGACCAGAAACTTAAAAGATATGGATTATAAGAGTAATACCAGTACATTAAGAGTTCTTCCTAAGAGCAACATGAATCCAACATTCCCCAGAACGAAGTTAAGAAACTGCAGAATGCATGTTACATAATACATTTTCCTTGGATACTTTTGAGGGGCCAACCTGGGTTCCCTAGCAGGAGGTCTACATGCTAGCATATGATCAACAACAATTCCTCACATGTATCTATCATTTTAATTTCCTTCTGTCTTAATAAAAAGTTCAATCATGACCACTTATTCCCAATTTTTATATAAGTATATCACAACTATCTACTATCTTTATAAAAATGAATATTAAGAGTAATAACAATACCTTAAGAGCTCTTCCTAAAAGAAGCAGGAATCCAACATTCCCCATAACGAAGTTAAGAAACTGCAGAATGAACATTGCATAATACATTTTCCTTGGATACTTTTGAGGGGCCAACCTGGGTTCTCGAGGTGCTAACACCTATCATTACCTGCCATAAGAAACATATAGATTATTTTACTTTCCAGTATAAGAAAGTATTACAGTAAATGTGGGCATATGAATATAATGCAAATAATATGAGTGCTCTACGAAAAAGAATATGGGCAGATTGGAGTAAAGAGCCAATCACAGAAAATATGATCCATAAACTTTTACCTCTAAACTTTCCTTTTAAATTTTTACCCCTGCTTCTGGTGGTTCAATGACTGGAACCCGGATTGGAAGATCTGAAATTGGTAATATTGGATCTAAATAAACTGGATTAATGGATTCTGGCATTGGATTTGGAACCACTACTGAAATTGCTTCAATTGGGACGGGCTCTCGAACCTCAACAACTAGCTGTTGAATTGGCTATGGAACAAAGTCAGATGCTAGGACTTATTACATAAAAAAATATTAATTCATTTCATGTAATGTACCATCAAAAATATTAATTCATTGCATGGAAAGAGAGAAACAAAATAACAACTACTTACTATTCAACAAGCTGACCTGATCCTCCAAACAAGTCCGTAGGAGGTAAATCTGCTTTGGTTCTGGTTCTGATTTGCCACATAATAAAGTGAAGCAAAGATCAGAGGACAAGCTAATACAAAGTAGATCTACAATTAATTCATTTGTGATTTATGGAGCAGCTTCAACGTCCAATTCCTAATGCCTCTGAAAACAACCACGAACAAAAAAACCCTTAAAACTCTAAACCCATGACATAAAAAATGGAGAAAGAAGATAAATGTCCATACTTGATCTTGCTGGTGTCTTTGAGTTCGCAAATGGGCTTCTTGTGCGAATTTTGTAATCTTTTTACAAGGTTGCATCCAAATAGTCCAGGTAAGTGTCCTTCTTGGCCATTTCATCTCCTTTTTTTACACTTTTTTCAAAAAAACATAACCAAGCTTTCATTTTTGGGACAAAGCACGCTTCTCTACATTTGCGTATGAAATTTGAGAAAACTCTGGAAAATCCCAACACATGTACTCTGCGTCCTGACAAATTGAAACTTAGTTCAGTACACAATCTCAACCTCTCAACAACTTGAAATAAACTTAGTTCAGTACAAAATCTCAGGCTCCCAACAAATTGAAGCTTAGTTCAATACAAAATTTCACCTTTGAATTGAAATCTTCAACGGAATACAACCAAAATCTTAGAACTTATATTTCACATCCTAAAATGTCTCCTCAATTTCTTCTCAAATACTGAACTCCGAGTGTGGATTTCGACCAGAAAACCTATCCTTTCAATGCCAGGCATGATTTTTACCCATCTTCGATTCTATAAGTAAAACCTGAAAAGGGGGCACGTAATAACAACAACAATTTTCTACACATTCAAATGCATTGGGAAGAGCTGAAGAAAAATAAAATTCCCCTTATCCAGACTAATGATATATGATGAAAGTTGGAATAACGCTTGATACTCCTGACCAAACTAAGGACATCCCAATGCATAGATGGACCTGTTAATATGTTGATCATAATTCTATATGGATAGATTTCATAAACTATAACAATGAAATACTTCCCGGGCATTAGAATGAAAATGAATTTCAGTGTAGAAAATACTAGAAGCATTAGTTGGCTAGCAATGCTAGGTTGCAGACCTGTCAACTCTTGTGAAACTGATGCATATGCATGTTGTCCACTATAAAGAAAATATTTAGATCTTAACATTTGCAAGTTGAAAGTTTGTTGTATTTTTAATTTTAATTTTATTTTTGTTAATGCGTGACAATGATAAAAAAAATGTCTTTTCAAGCATTTTTAACCAATAGAACTTACAAATTTATGAAAATATTTTATTAAATAAACACAAATAAATAAACAAATTCTTAAAACATTAGATAAACTATAATCAAATTTTAGAAATGTTTCTATACCAAGTTAATTAATAAAAAAAAGTGGAAGACTAAAATTACGATAGGACATAAAGAAAATGCATGAGAAGTATGAGAAGGTATACATTGAAGCCATTGCATTGAATGCCCCAAATGAAAAGATGGAAGAAGTACAATGCATCCCAATAATCTAGGATGCTATCAAAGATTAGAAGAAGGCTAATGAATATGAAAAGAGAACTCAAAAGGAAAGCATAGTCTTTGTTTAGGGTGACCAAAAAGATGAAGTAAAAAGTATATGTTTGACTAGAGATGTTGACATGGGAAATACAAGCTATGAAGAACCTAATAGACTTATCAAAAATAGAGTATGCCTAGAAATCCAGGAAGCAAGAAAGAGTTAGGATTGTCTTTTTGAGAAATTTAATAGACTTATAGATGTGTCCATATGATAACTTATAGACCTAGAGCCCATTTTGAAGAATAAGACATAAAACCCAACTTAGGGTTGGGTTGTAAGGTGTGGTCGAGGATTTGATGTGTTTTAGCTTAGAAAAGGTAATGGAATAGAGAATATTTCAATAAATTGCATATCCATATATGCCATTAGACCATAACATCTTGAGTATGTGGTTCCATAAAATCTTGAGTACATAAAGTTCATGAATCATTTCATTCATCCATTTTTGCTAGTATCTTCAAAACTCTACACATATCTCTAAAGCATATACCTTTTTGTATGAGTGGGTTACAATTGGTAGACTGTCTAGTGTGTTTGGGAATTTCTATAACCACTCTAGTCACCTATATGTATGGCTCAGATTTTTAATGGTTATTGGAGTAGTGAGTAGTTGTAATGAGAATAAAGGAGAGTTTTGAGTTAGTTACTCTGTTATGAATTATCAAATGAGTTATTTTATACTAATCATGCTACTAATATAATAGAGACATCTTTTGGTTATGTGTTTGTGTTCATGTTGTATCTTGATCATCTATATGTTGTTATAATTGATGTACATGCTATTAGTTCAATTAGCTTAAGTGAATGTGATTAAAGGATAATTAATAGAATGCGAATCCCCATTAAATATTTAATAGATTGGACCATTATCATACATAAATTATCATACACATCCTAGCTCAAACATGTAGGTCAACTCCTCTCGTACCATGACCAAGAGATGGCAAAATGGGTTCCAACCAACACTCACTCTACAAGAACAATCTACCAATTGTTGATTCTGAGGGAGGAAAGGGACCCAAACAATTATACCACTACTAGTATAGTGTACTTTGTCCCTAGGTCCCTTATATTGGCAATCAAAATATCTCCATCAACTTCTATGCTAGAACCTATTTGAATACATTCTCATTAACCATTTGCTCCAAGCCCTTCCATCTAGGGGTGAATGTCTACTTTGAAACTTTTAATCAGGAACCTAGTTAAGAAATAAATATCAATCCAATCTAGCTATAATCTCTAATCCCTAAACATGAAGCACTCCTCGTATGATATTCACATCTAGACTATTTACTATAATAGCTCCTTTGAGGAGTACACCAATGGGCACTTAAATAACTTGAGTATCCTATAAGCTTATAGATTCCTACACACTACAAGTGAGCTAGACACCTACCTCTACAATTGATCATAATCTCTCTCTCTCTCTCTCTCTCTCTCTCTCTCTCTCTCTCTCTCTCTCTCTCTCCAAGTGGCATCTCGACAAACTTGGTAAATAAATCATCATTTTATAAATCAAACATTCTTCTTGTCATTATGTTGGACCATAACCCCAAAATTTCTAGCGATTTAATGTTCTTCTTGATAGTTTATCATGCTAATTCTTCATCAAATTTTATTGGTATTTCATGTAATCCATGAAGTATAGGCCATCTATATTTTAAACCATCATTAATTGTCTCATCAAGGAGAACTACCGCTAGGGATCTATATCTTATTGCTCCCATCTATCATTTCTATTTCCATGCATGTTGGTCAAAAGTGCTTGGTAATCCTTTTGGGAATCCATCTCCTTGTTTGTAACATATTTAGATTCTTTTATTCTTTGTAAATAAAAAATAGAAAAACATCCACAAAGCATTTAAAACAACAAAATGAGGGAAATATTAATACTCATCTTATTCCATCATTAACAACATTTCTTTTTTATATGGTATCAGTCCTTGTCACCCTTGTTTGGATAATTTTCACTGAGTCATCCATGTGTACATTAACTCTACCAGTTTATACCATCTCCTCTATCCCAATTGGCTCCTTCATTGTGATTTTCAAAAATTGTTTTCAGTAGTTGTTGACCTTGTCATTCTGATTCATGAGCCTACTCCTAATCTCAATTTACTTTGTCCACATGATTTACACTCCTTCTACATAACTCATCATCACAACCTTTTAAAAACTTGACATCTATTCATGTTGTTTTGGACATATTCTAGCCATTTTTCAAGTTAGAAATCATTAATAATCTATCCAAGGGAGTTCAAGATTCTCATATCCATTGGGAGAAGATGCCCATCCATGTAAAAGTGTTATACTTCTACAATTCGTTACTAGTTGATGGTTTTGCCTATAAGGGGCTCTTGTTAACTCACTCCCATTGAAAAAAACTCATTTATTCTAGGATTACATCGAGGGGTTTCTCATACATTGGTTCCCATTCGCATATAAAAAAATGGCCATTCTTACACTAGGAAAAGAGAGTCCCCATCGCTCTTTGACTTGGTAGGCTCTCTTATGCTCAACATCAGATTATTATTTCATTGGGTAGATTCATACATATTGTTGGTTGTAGTGTTCCATATTTAGTCAGAGACCACTGGAAAGGAATCGCTCAATTTCTACGTTATTGTGCCCTCAAGCGGGATTCACTCTTTAGTTGACTTCCTCCATGTTTCAGGTCCCCACATGTTAAATATACAGCATCAGAAGAAATGCTCCAAACCAATCTTGTGTAGCCAAGATTGATCCTCCTGTATAGAGGTGGGAAATTTGATTTCCTTCTGTGTAAAGGTTATTCCTCCCATATAGAGGTACTTGATCAAAGTAATGATGTTGTAAATTATTGTTGGACAAGGCTCCCAACTTGTGTGTCAAGTGATGATTATCATGTGAGCCTTCCGTATAAAGGTATCCATGAGATGAACCTCCCATATAGATGTGGACCTTCTATATAAAGGTCATGCTTTACTTGTTAAAAGCATTTAATGTTGTGTGATGTATTGTTAACCATGATCACCAATTTCTATTAAGTCTCCTTTAGAGATTGATCACCTCTAAAGTGAATTACTTTAGCATATGATCATTTCGTCCGGAATAGTATAATATGATCATAACATCTAATAATTCTTCTTAGTATAATGTAATGTGACGGATAATTAAAGTTAGAACATATTGACCATGTCGTAAAATATAAAGAAATAAAAGATAAAGCATAGAGATCAAGAGAATTCGAAATCACCCATGCAGACACTTCAACTAATTAAAGAGAACTCGAATTGTTAAAGCTTCAGTTAAGTATCAATGCTTCAGTTAAAGCATCAATTAAAGATATGCCTTGGTTAACTAAAGAACTCAAAGTGGTCACTTGATCAAGTAAATCAATCAGCATGATTTCAGTTAACTAAGTGTTAAATAAGAAGGACTAGTTAACTAAAATATGACACTTCAGTTAAATAGAGTTAACTAAGTGACAACAAAGAAGATCTAGTTAAATGAGTGTTATTGCATGACGACACTTATGTTAAACTAAAATATGACACATGAGTTGTGAAAATTGCATGTCGACACTTAAGTTAGCCACCTAACTAAGTGGGCAATCTTTCAGTTAAGAGTTGAGTTCATCCTATGTGACAGCTCAATGAGATAAAGCACTACATGAAAAGTGGAGCGCACCTTTGCATGCAAGATTTATACATCCAGTGTGAGGGAGAGTTCATCCTGAATTTAGAAGTTAAAAATAGAAGAGAAGAATGTATAAATATGTTATACAGGATTGATGAATCCAATGTGAAGTGAGTTCTCTTCTCGATTGAAGGCAAGGTGATTCTCTTTGTGCAAGGTATTGTTTGTGCTTGTTATTGTTGTGCTGGGCACACATCTGATTGATCTCTCTTCTCTACTGCTTATGTATCTTCATCAAGAGTGTTTGGCGATATCTTATCTTCCGAAAGCAATATTCTATGTTGTAAAAGGAATAATTCTCTACTATCCATTATATTATACTGAGAAGAATTATTGGGGTTTTTTTTCTCATGATTTTCCCTAGGGTATATCTTGTGTTATGGTTGTATGAATTTCATGGATTGAATTGCCTCATTGCTTCAAGTCTCTGCATCTAAAAGAATTAAAGATCAAAGCTCAACCAAATATTAACATGGTATTAGAGCTCAGGGCGTGAAGGAGCTCATTTTTGCATGCCAGCTAGAGCCTATGTTGATCCTGAGAAGTGAGAACAAGATTTGAAGACTATGGAATCAGTCTCTATACTACCGGAAGACCATCTTGAGGGCACCTCAAACTTCAACACTTGGAAGGATAGGATTTCAACCTCCTAGAGGAACATGACTTAGATGGCTATGTATCCACTGTGGTCACAGGGGGTTCACTCAGTGAACTTGTTACATAGCATGATCGTTCACATGATATTAAATAATATCCCTAATTTCACTAAATATTGGAAAATTCCTCCTAAAATTGTATTGTTGAACCCGCCTCCCAATATTCCTTTCCAATTAAGAAAACCCCTAGTTTCACCAGATATTGTAGGTATCCAATTTTATCAAGCCTTTTTTAATACCCCCTTTATATCATATTATCAAGTTTTAACAAATAGGAGCCATAACACATAATAGTATAGGCAAACAAGATTCTAAATAAAATAATAGTATAATGCTAATAATGATCCCACTAGAATTGCAAGGGTAAATGATCAAGTTGTAGCGTTGGATAGTGAAGACCCTATGAAAAAGTACTGGGGAAGGAAAAATGCGTAAAAGGAAACCTAATCAAAGGATAAACATAACAAAGAACGTAAAATATTGATAGTCCAATAGTAAGTGCAATGCTTAGAAAAGATGAGAATTGCAGATGTTTCACACCACAGTTTGCCAATCTACCAGTTTTATATCATTTAAATACAAGTATAGCCATAGAGAGCTCATGTTTTCTATAAGGTTAATAATTTGAACTCCATAAAAATGCAAAATTTAAACCCTTTTGTGGATGGAGTCCCCTACCTTCCTCTCAAAACAAACATCGTTGATGTTTGAAACCAAATGAACATAGAAAAATTCCTCTTACTTTCCAATAACACCATATGATCATGTCATAGCTTGGATTTGGGTCATTCACAAGATGCAATGAATTGCCTCCACTTCCTCTACATTTATTCTTGCAATCAAGGAAATTAACAACTTTTAGTTACCTTTTTCTTGGGTTGTATCTAGTTTTTTTTTAAATCTTTATAGGAGAGGGAAAAATCTCCATTGTTATGTTTCAAGCATGCAATAATTATAAAGATACACAGATGGTGAAACTTATATTATACCATTTCATGGTAACGATAACACATAGGGTATGTAAATAAGGATTTATATTTTCACCTATGTTCATGTCGGTTACAATACAATATTAAGATGGATGCCTTGCATATAAGAATTGAAATTACAATTATGAATGGGCCAAATATAACTCAATCTAACAACTATTCCTAACTAGTAATTATGAAAATGTTAAAGACGAATACAAAAAGTTGAAAGAAATAATTAGGCAAGAAAGATTGATCCAACTT
This sequence comes from Larix kaempferi, assembly GCA_027924585.1. Taxonomy (NCBI): domain Eukaryota; kingdom Viridiplantae; phylum Streptophyta; class Pinopsida; order Pinales; family Pinaceae; genus Larix; species Larix kaempferi. The sequence goes on along the minus strand of BSBM01000063.1, from coordinate 15,134,061 downwards.
TTCTTGGTTCCAGTGAGCCAAGAAATATTGATCTCACTTTTCTTAGTTATTGTGGAGCGAGGTTTGATTGAATATCAATACCCACCTAAACCCCAACCTAAAAAATGAAGAGTTAGATCTTTTATTCGAATGCCTACAAAAAATACAATACAATTGTTCAACTTCGGAACTCTTGATTAGCTACATCTCTTAACTTAAATATGAAAAAATATATAACATCAATTCAAACCAAGCCTAAATAAGCTATTAAATGAGGATTGCTCAAGGCTAGTAATCGAAAGAGACTTCCATTGATATTATCATTGGTACACTATTATCAGATTTATGCAAAACTTAAGATCACAAGCAATTTCAAATAAAAATGGAGGGTCCTTAAGTTTTACGTGGTTATGAATTAAGCCCATGATTTGGAGGTATGAATACATCCCATGATTTGGAGGTTATTCCTCAGCCCACCCAAATAAAATAAACCCCAATATTTATATTACTATGTCAAATTAAAAATCCCCCTTTACCCCTTAATATGGGGCAATATATTTTTGAGGTTTTTAAGAGTATTCAAACCCCCAATATGAATGGACGTGATATGATATTGCCTCACTAGTGAACCCCCCGTGACTGTGGTGGAGGAGCCTACATCTAATGCATGACACATCAACTTCAAAAAGAATCAAGCTAAGTCCAAACATATCATCTATGATTTGGTAAAAGATAACTTGATGCCCCTGATCACACCGTTGAAGACCATGAAAGAATGTTATGATACATTGACTAATATCTATGAGAAGAAGGCCTCGATTCAAAGAGGGAATTGAAGAATAATATTTGAAACTTAAATATGGATACGAATGAGATAGTTTCCTCCTTATTTATTCTCCAAGATCTCTTAGGTAAGAGATCAACTTGATAGTATTGGAGTAGTGGTGGATGAAGATGATCTTCTCCAAACCGCTATTGATGGTCTCCCATATTCATGGGAGACATTCTTGGCTACGGTAAATGGCCGAGGCATACAACCTAAATTTAAAATATTGTGGCATGATTTCCTCCAAGAGGAGGGGCGAATCGAGACCAAGTAAGTGTGCATCAAAGAAGAAAACATTTCCCTCACGGCAAGAATAAAGAAATGAAAGAAACCCCTCTTCCAAAAGAATTTCTCTCATCCAAAGAAGGAGTTCAACAAAGGATTTGACAAGTCAAAATCTAGATACATCAATTGCAACAAGAAAGGCCATTTATAAAGAGATTGCAGAGCAAATCGGAAAGGAAAGTTTCATGCTTCTACTGACATAGAAGATGAAATCTCTCAAAAGAATACATCCGAAGAAAAGGAGACAAGAAGGGCATATTATCTTGTCTCATCCCTTTCATGATCTGTTATCACAAATTTAGACACATGGTTGATTGACATTGGTGCATCCAAACATATGACTGGTTACAAGAGTTCCATCACCGATCTAAAGGATAAATAATTCACATGCATGGTGGAGTTGGGGGACAACTCAACTTATTCGATCCAAGGAGTTGGGTCCACCTCATTCCGGCTGATCACCAGTGATATTCTACATGTGGAGGACATTCTATATGTTCCAAGATTGAAGAAGAACCTCCTCTCGATTTCATTTCTTGAAGATAAAGGCTTCCAAGTTATCTTCGTGGATAACAAAGCACTTTTATGGCCGAAGAACAAAAGCCTACAATCTGCTGCGTGGTTGGAGTTCGAGAGGGAGGAATCTACAAGGTACCTGGGAAGTACATTCAAGATATGATTCAACACACTATCAGTCCATGCGAACTATGGTACCGAAGGCTTGGACACCTACACTACAAAGAACTACCATGACTTCAAAAGATGGTAAAAGGTATGCCCGTATTTGATTTTGAGCATGATAGTGTATGTCGGGGCTGTGTATTTGGTAAGAATGTTAAGAAAATATTTTCTAGTAGTTCTACTAGATCTAAAGGGATTTTAGATTTAATACATTCAGTATGTGGTCCCATGTCATCCCCCTCCCTGACTGGATTCTTATATTATGTATTGTTCATAGATGATTTTTCTAGCAAGTCGTGGATTTATTTCATGAAGGATAAAAGTGAAACTCTTAGCAAATTTAAAGAGTTTAAACCCTTAGTTTAAAATAAGAAAGAAAAGCACATCCATGCATTAAGGTCTAATAATGGAGGTGAATTTGATTCACATGCATTTAATGATATATGCAGTGATGCAGGAATATGTAGACATTTAACAGTACCTTACAACCCTCAACAAAATGGGGTTGCTAAAAGGAAGAATAGAACTATATGTGAGGCTACAAAATCCATGATGCATGATCAAGATATGTCTACCTCATTATGGGCAGAAGCCACCCGTAAAACTGTGTACATCCAGAATAGAAGCTTGCATACCATTCTAGGTGAGAAGACACTAGAAGAAGTGTTTACCAATGAGAAGACACTATATATTCTAGGGATCCCATCATATATTCATGAACCGAAAGAAAAGAGAACAAATATGGATTCTTCTGGAAAGAACGGAACCTTTGTGGGTCATAACGAGTCATACAAAGTATACTGAATATATGTACCTAGTGAGAGACACATTGAATTCAGCCGAGATGTTACCTTCCATGAGGAAGCTTCTTTCAAAAGATCGAAAGATATTCAATGTTATTCATAGATGGAGGATCCCAAGTATGATTCTCCCCCTTCAGAGTTAGAGAGGGAGAAATCGGAAGACGCCTCAAATTCGCTAACTCCTGAAGAACCAATAGAACTGGTTGAGAGGTCACCTGATGAACCTCCCATTAAAAGAATATATTCTTGGTGTTGAGACATCTTATAAAATGCAGAGAAACATGGAGCACCAACAAGCTCATCCAGAGAGCGCAAGAAACCTGAAATATATTTGGGATATGTTGCACTGATGAGTCACATCAGTGATTCATAACCATCCCAATATGAAGAAGCTGCAAAGCAACAAGTTTGGAATGATGCAATGACAAAAGAGTACAACTCTATAATGGAGAATGATGTTTGGGAGGTTGTTCCCAAATCTGATGGGAAGTCCATTGTGACGTCTAGATGGATTTACAAGATAAAGCATGTTGTGGATGGTAGCATTGAGAAGTATAAATCTAGGTTCGTTGATAGATGTTTCTCTCAGAAAAAGGCATCGATTATGATGAGACCTTTTCCATAGTGTAAAGGTACACCACAATCCGAGCAATGATTGCAATTTCATTTGTTCTAGGTTGGAAACTTCACTAGATGGATGTGAAGACAACCTTCCTCAATGGTGAGGTTGAGGAAGAGTTTTATATTCAACAGCTTGAAGGATTTGTGGTGCATGAAGAGCTGTCCTGAAAGATACATATGGGCTTAAGCAAGCTCCTAGGGCTTGGTACTCCAGAATTGATAGCTATCTTCAAAAACTAGGTTTCTGTAAGAGTGAAGCTGATCCAAATTTGTACTTCAAAGTAGTGAAGAACCAATCGTTGATATTGGTTCTGTATGTTGATGATTTGTTTCTCACTAGAGAGGAACATCTGTTTGCTTGATGCAAGAGGGAGCTCACCTCAGAGTTCGAGATGAAAGACTTAGGTCTAATGCACTACTTTCTTGGCCTTGAGATCTAGCAAAGAAAAGATGATTTTTTTTTCTCAAGGGAAGTACACTGTGGATATATTGCGCAAGTTTGGCATGATAGATTGCAAATCTATGACTACACCGATGGTTTTCAATTTGAGGAAACTTCATGAGTTAGGATCTGGATCAAATCCAATATATCCCACTTTGTATCGATAGCTTATAGGCTCATTAATGTACTTGATACATTTGAGGCTTGATATATGTTATGCTGTGAGCATTCTGGGTCAATTTATGTTTGATCCAAGACACAGACACTAGGAATATGCTAAGCATGTGCTTAGGTACATTCGAGGTACAATTTCATATGGAATCAGATATGCCTCCAGTGGAGGGTTCATGTTACTTGGTTATACAGAATCAGACTGGGGAGGAAGCATTGTGGACTGTAAGAGTACATAAGCTATTGTTATAGCCTAGGATCAGCTATGATATCTTTGTCCAGTAGGAAGCAAGGCTCCGTTGTTGGTTGTGGAGCCAGATCTTCTAGTCTCATAGATGATATTGTATCAGCCGTGTTTGTACCCCAGTTCTATATGATATGTAGGTGGACTGTACACTCACCCTAGCGGGGGGGTGTGGGGGGGCATCGCCCCCACACGGAGTTCCAGGGGGGATGGTTTTTTCGCCTGCTGTTTTGCGGGCCCATGGTTTTGGGTATCCCGTGGTATTTTCCCATTGTATTTCCCTTATAAAAGAAAGACATTGTAATACGGCTAGGGTTGTTGATGTATTAGGTTTTATGCATTGTAAAGATCTTTGAGATCAGGAGAGAGACTATAAAACAGAGAAGAGGAAGTGCAGCGGTTGTGCTGCAGGTTGTATCCCTTCGACTTTCTGGACGGTAATAATAATAAGGACTGGCAAATTCAGTGTGGACGTAGCCCAAGTTGGGTGAACCACGATATATCTGTGTCTCTCTTGTAATGTGTATGTGTGATTATATTTGCATTTCTGTTTATTGTTATTGCTCTACGATCCTGTTTTTCTAACATCCGTATCCTAGAGCACTACCGAAGCATAATACATAGTTGCTAGTGTTTCCTACCGAGAAGTAGTGTGGCTCAAAAAGATACTTGCAAGGTTGTTTAGTGAAAAGATTGAGTCTACAGTTATTAGGTGTGACAACCAGAGTTGCATCAAGATTTCCAAAAAAACAATGTTTCATGACAAGTTGAAGCACATTGAAATGAAGTATCACTTCATCCGATAGATGGTACAGAAAGGTACAGTGAAACTTCAATACATTTCTACTGATGAGAAGATTGTAGATGTGTTAACAAAGCCTCTGTCAATGACGAAGTTCAGGTTTTTCTGAGACAAGCTTGGTATGGCAGAGAATGCCTCCCTCGCTGAGAGGGAGTGTTAAATATACAACATAGGGATACATTCTCCAAACCAATATTATGTAGCCAAGATTGATCCTCCCGTATAAATGTGATCACTTTGATTTCCTTCTGTGTAAAGGTTATTCCTCTCGTATAGAGGTAATTGATCAAAGTAATGATGTTGTAAAGTCTTGTTGGACAAGGATCCGTACTTGTGTGTCAAGTCATGATTATCATGTGAGCCTTCCATATAAAGGTATCTATGAGATGAACCTCCTGTATAGAGGTGTACCTTCCATATAAAGGTCATGCTTTACTTGTTAAAAGCATTTAATGTTGTGTGATGTATTATTAACCATGATCACCAGTTTCTATTAAGTGTCCTTTAGAGATTGATCACCTCTAAAGTGAATTACTTTAGCATATGATCATTTGGTTCGGATTAATATAATATGATCATAGCATCCAATAATTCTTCTTAGTAGAATGTAATGTGATGGATAATTAAAGTTAGCACATTTGACCATGCAGTAAAAGATAAAGAAATAAAACATAAAGCATAAAGATCAAGAGAATTCGAAATTTCCCATGCAGACACTTCAGATAATTAAAGAGAACTTGAATTGTTAAATCTTCAGTTAAGTATCAATGCTTCAGTTAAAGCATTAGTTAAAGAATTAGTTAAAGATATGCATCAATTAACTAAAGAACTAACAGTGGTCACTTCAAGTAAATCAATCAGCATGATTTCAGTTAAATAAGTGTTAAATAAGAAGGACTAGTTAACTAAAGTGTTTTCACTTTATTTAAATTAAAAGACGACACTTCAATTAAAGAGAGTTAACTAAGTGACAACAAATAAGATCTAGTTAACTAAGTGTTATTGCATGACGACACTTTTGTTAAACTAAAAGATGACATGTTGTTAATCCCTAAATATTGGCACATTACCCCCTTTGTAGTGGCACTTTACCCCCTTTATTATGGTGCATTACATATTATTGATGTTGGCTTGTGTATATTAGTTGTTATTGGACCCCTTTGTATCATATATATAGGAAAGAGACCCTTTCATTTTAGTCCTCATTGTATCTTGTCCTGTCTTATGTACATTGTGTAACGAGGTTCCTCTCTTGAAGAGGATTGTTATTCATCTCAGTTCTTCATTATTAAGGCGTTGATTACTTTCTTTTGGTCTATTTCTGTTATTTTTATGCTATATCTGGGACTTGGTTGCATAACAGTTGGTATCAGAGCTCTTTCCTCGGGACCAACTTCTTCAAAATGAGTCACCTTGGAATTTTTGTTATATTTTGTTTTCTACAAGGATTCAGACAGTGAGATTAAAAAAATACCTCAAACACAACCCAAGCTATCTTTGATATGAAATTTAGGTCATGAGACAACACAGGTTCATAGATATTGGACTCGGAACTTAGGGTTTTTTACTAGTACAAAAACTAGTCTAAAATAGGTGTTGTAGGGAAAAAGGTCATATAAGGGGAATGTGGGATCCAAATTGAGTGATACCAGTTGTATCAGAAAGGGTATAGAACACATTATCTGTGATATAAGTTTCAGACTCGGATCCAAAATATTGGACACATGGAATTCCGTACAAGTTAGATATTCTGAAAGGAAAAAAAATAAGAATTTTTGGGATATTCGCAATAACTTTCTATGGGAACATCAGAATTAGGTCTGACCTATGGCATCAGAAAGAGGAAACATAAGGATACAATAGGATGACTTTTCAGACCCATAGGAGTTGAAATTTGAATTTTAACTCATTTTTAATTCAACCCTAAAACAATCTTCCAATCAAGGTTGAAAAAGGTACGTCGTTTTAAATTTGACTAACTTGAGTAGAAGGATCTAATTGTGGTCAACCCTAGGGTGTGATACCTATATATATTGTTCTAAATTCCTCCTAAAAGGGGAACCTCTACACCAAATAATCCTACAAACAGTTCTACATGGACTTATGATGAAGGTGAAGAAATGCACAAGGACATATCTGATTTACAAGAGAAAATAGGGACAAAAGATGCACTAATATCAATCCTAGGTCAAACCAAGAATGAAATGGAAGTGAAAATGCATGATTTGAAAAAGGACATAGATGATTTGAAGGGTTTGAAGGGGGTTATGGAAGTTTTGAAAGAAGGTTTTTCAAAGTTGCTGCAAGAAGGGCTTCCTAGAAGTGAGAAGACCTCCCATGAAATTCATGATGAAAAACAAGGGAACATACATCATGACTTTAGGGACTCCAACATGAGGTCAAAATCCAACTACATCCCAAAGATTGATATGAGAAAGTTTGATGGCATGGATCCAGTCACATGGATACTATAGATGGAGCAGTTCTTTGAGCTACACGAGGTGCAATCCACACAAGAGGTACACATTGCATCTTTATATTTAGAACCTAATAAGTTTGTGTGGTATAGATGGCTTTGCTCTCGTAAACCACTTGTCATTTGGACAATTTTTACAGAGGAATTGATAGCACATTATGAGGACACCACGAGCAATACCTTCTTTATCCAACTGATAAATCTCAAACAAAAGGGTTCAGTTGGGGAGCATGTTGAGAACTTCCAAAGATTGAATATCAAGGTCATAGATATTCTAGAAGAGCATCTAACTGACGTCTTCATAGGAACTTTAAGAGATAACATCCAACATGAGGTTCGCTTGTAGGATCCTAAATGCTTGGAGCATGCATTCGGGGTGGTAAGAAAAGTTGAAAACAAAATTATGGAAACAAGGAAGTCTACCACATACAACTATAAAGAAGGAAGTGTGGTCTTGAGTCATCCACAACCTATAAGGTTGACACCACAACAACTAGAGGAAAAATGAGAAAAATGGACTTGTTACAGTTGTGATAGAAAATACAATAAGGGCCACAAGTGCATTGAGAATAAACTATTTTACATAGATTGTGAAGCAGAGGAAGAAGATGAATAAGAAGCACCAAAAGAACATCAACCGTCTCAAGATGAAGAAATAGAGGATACTACTTCCGAAGAGATTAATCCCACCATATCCTATCACGCATTGGCTGGAATTAACACTCCTCAAAACCTCAAGATCGAAGGATATATCAAAAAGAAAAAGGTATCGGTGTTGATTGATTCTAGTAGTACTCATAATAAAATTCATTATAAATTGGACAAGGTTCTCAATTGCTTTGTATATCCAGCACCGGAGTTTCAAGTAATGATTGCAGATGGAGGAACTATAAATTGCTCAGGAAAATGCCATAATATCAATATCACTATGGGAGAATATGTATTGAATACTCCAATGAGTTCTATTCCAATGGGGGGTGTTGATGTTGTATTAGGAGTTCAATGGTTACAATCATTGAGAACAATGGATTTTAATTTTTAGAAGCTTTTCATGAAATTTTTATGGGAAGGATACCCGCTTTCTTTCACAAGTCATCCAATCAAGGGAAAGCACTTACATAAGCCCATTTATGATAAGGAAATGTTGGCAATTCTACATGATCTTAAGAAATGGCATCCTTACCTAATAGGTAGACACTTCAAGTTCAAATAGATCATGATAGTCTTAAATACTTCTTGGAACGGAGATTATCTTTGGAAGAGAAAGAAAAATGAGTAACCGAGATGTTAGGATATGACTTTGAAATCATCTATCGAAAATGGAAACATAATGTGGTGGCAGATGCACTTTCCAGAAAAGAAGAAGATGTTGGGGCATTACTTTGTGTAATTTCCATTCCACAAGCCGATTGGATAGTAGCAGCTAGGGAAGAATGGAAAAATGACCTATCTGTGTGGATGCTCATTCGAAAGCTACAGGAAGATCCGAGTGTATCAGATACTTTTGTGTGGAAAAATGATTCACTATGGTATAAGGATTGCTTATATTTATGCAAAGACTCCCAACTAAAACAAAAGGTCCTCTCAGAATTACACACCTATCCTATAGGTGGGCACTCTGGATTCCTGAAAACTTACCACATGGTTAAGAAGGAATTTTTTTGGGAAGGTATTAAATCTGATGTTCAAAGGTTCAGGGATGAATGCTTGGTTTTCCAACAGAATAAGGTGGAAACAGTTAAGACCCAGGACTTCCACACCCATTATACATACCTTGCCAGTGCTGGAAAGAAGTCTATATGTATTTTATCACAGGTCTACCCAAGTCAGAAGGAAAGAATGCTATTATGGTGGTTGTTGATAGATTCACTAAGTATGCACATTTTTATGTACTCTCTCACCCTTTTAATGCAAGTATAGTTGCTGTAGCTTTTCTGGAAACAGTTCAGAAGTTACATGTAAATCCAAAGATTATTGTAAGCAATAGAGATCCAATTTTCATTGGAAAATTTTGGACTAAATTATTTTCTTGTTTGGGTACCCAATTGGCTCATAATTCATCTTATCATCCTCAATTCGACGGGCAAACTGAGATAATGAATAAATGTTTGGAAGGCTATCTTCGTTGCTTTGCATCTGATAAACAAACACAGTGGGTGAAATGGTTATCTTTAGCAGAATGGTGGTACAATACTTCCTTCCATACATCCTAAAAAATGTCTCCATTTATGGCACTTTATGAGTACCAACCTCCATCTATCACATCTATGTTAAAGGGAAAATCTAAAGTTCAAGCCGTGGAAGATGTCATAGAACACCACAATACTTCCATTCACTCTTAGCAATGTGAGATTCTGTAATTTTTACATTTCTCATTGACCATAAAACAAATATTGTTGTTTCCTTCCATTATTTTATATTTTGAATGATATTTTGTAATTAAATTCTTGATTTAATTACATTTATGCTTTTTATTATTTATTTAATGCTATAAAACTCTTATACTTATCCCACAATTAACAATTATGCTATATTTAATTCACAACAAAACCCACATATCACTAAAATGCATTTTAAATCAATAAATTTTGCATAAAGAAATCAAAACGAGCATACCTCACATCATGGCACTAATCTATTATTGCCAAATGCTTTCAGTTGAAAGGATCGACGAAATCACTCTTGTTCTAGTTCTGAGGGTGAGAAATAAGTAGAAACAAGTTCAGATACTATTTTTTTATTAAATTGTAAATCTTGTATGATTACTATAAGCTTTTTGACAATATATAGATTTGAACATTATTTATGCTATTTATAAGTTTTTTTTGACATGTAGATTTCAACATTATTTATAAGCTTATATGACATATAGATTTCAACATTATGTATTTTATTTATATGATTACTATACCCTCCAATACCCTTTTGAAGTAGACACTCCAATTAACTGCAACATATTTTTTTCAATTTTGTTTATGGTGTATTTTTAAAGTTATGAATTTTTCATTTCACCTCATTTTGAAAGCGATGAAACCAAACTGAACACATGTTCACAAAAATAACAATTACAATTATCAGATCTCACCTAAACACAACAAAATATATGCCAATAGAGAGTAGTTCAATGACTAAACTAACGATATCAAGTCCGACAGTCGATTTGCACTGTAACAGATGGTTTTTCTCTTCCGAAAATAGAGAAACCTGAAAACTGTGAAGTTTTTAGGTCTCAGATAGTATTCGGTCGAATAATTATTCGGCCAAATAATTATTTTTCGTTACCATACCATTAAAAATAACAACGGTTGTTGGGCCGAAAAACAAAACGCAAATTATTTTTCGTCGGCCAAGGAAAAAAAAAAAAGAAAAAAAAAAAAAAAAAAAAAAAAAAAAGATATTAGATTATTTATAATTGTATAAATAAAACTAAAGGAGTCATTATTTCACATATTTTTTTTCGTAGATGTCTCTATAAAATATTTTTGAAGGGGTTTTTTCAAAGGAGATTTCTTTCAGGGAGTAATTATTTCTTTCCAATGGGATTTTTTTTCAAGGTATTATTTCAAAAAAGTTTTTTTTCCAAGGGGTTTTTTCAAAGGAGATTTCTTTCCAAGGAGTTTTTATTTCTTTCCAAGGAGTTTTTATTTCTTTCCAAAGGGTTTTTTCAAAGGAGATTTATTGCCAAGGAGTTCTTATTTCTTTCCAAATATTTTTTCTTCAAAGGAGATTTCTTTCCAATGAGTTTCTTATTTCTTTGTAAGGAGATTTCTTTCCAAGGAGTTTTTTATTTCTTTGCAAGGAGATTTCTTTCCAAGGAATTTTTTATTTCTTTGCAAGAAGATTTCTTATTTATTTTCAAAGGAAATTTATTTCCAAGGAGTTTTTCTTCAAAGGACTCTTACAAGATTTTTATAAGGTGAAGTAAATTTCCGTTCATGTTTTTATAAATTTCGTAATTTTTTATAAATCTTAAATTTTTATTTTTTTACTATAAAGTGATGATTCTTTAATTTAACCTCTATAGATTAAACAATCATGGGTAGTAAGAGAAACTGCCAAAGCAAAAGTGATCGTAAACGTGATGATGATGCTCATAGGGAAAGAGAAAAACTCAGATATCAAGCCAAAAAAGCAAGGGTTGCAGAAACAAAAGAGATAATTATTGAAGATATAAATACAGATTTACATGATAATGTTGATGAAATGGAAATTGCAAATAGAGTACAATAAGAATAAATTGAAGCTGAAGAGACCGTTGTTGAAGATGTAAATAGGGATTTACATGCTAATGTTGATGAAGTCAATATTGAAGATCAAGTTCAAGCTCCAGAAATTGGACTTGGTGTGTGTATATCATGTATTTTTCAAATTCATTTTTTATAATGAATTGTATTTGTGTATATATGTTAAATTAAATTTAACTTGATATATAGGTACTTTCACCATTGATGATGAAATGTTAGAAGACATCGATTGCGACAAATATGGAGAAAAAATAGCCATACATGTTGCACGATATCATGCTACACAAATTTATGATGATATTCTCAAAGCATATCCAATAGCAGGACAAGCGCAAATGTTGAGATGTTTATTAGTGTCCAAGAAGTTAAAAGGTGCTACGTCATTATTGGGTATTCAGAAGGCGACAAAAGAGTCGAAATTGAAACATAATGTGATAGAAAATATAATTGATGCAATAATTTTTTTTGGAAAATCCAGGAAGAAAGATACCAAAGTTGCATGTAGAGCAATTCAGACGGCAATTATTTCAGCTAGTACTAGACAAAATCGTTTGACAACACAACTAGCAAAAACAATCAGAACCTCAAGAAAGACATTATACAAACATAACAAATTCAGAATGCAAATAGATGAAAATGATGAACTTACTTGTTGGGAAATTATTTTTAGACAACCTTACAAAGATAGAATGGGAGAAGGTGTTAAAGATATTGTACATAAATATTGGTTGGAACATGCTTGAGTTTCACCAAATTCAAGGGATGTGATACGACAAAGAATATCACAAAATGTATATGAAATCCATGCAAAACATATAATGGAAATGACACAAGTACAATTGTTCAATAAATTCAAGGAGGATCATCGTGGAATTAATATGTCAATCACTACATTTGCACAACAAAAACCATGGTATGTTAGACCTATTAATATACGTGACACATGTTGTTGTCATTATCATGTGCAATTTGAATTATATTACAACACTTTTCTTGAATTTGGTAAAATGTTTTGGACAAATTCACCACCTCCGCCCACAATACATGAATTCATATCTCAAATTCTATGTGAGAGAGATCACGATGAACTATTTTACAATAAGAAATGTGTCAATGGAAAACATTGTCATCATTGTGGAAATATGGTTTTATTCCGCAATAAATATCCTATTGATAATGATTAGTCGCTGTCAAATGTAACCGTTGATTGGAGAAGATGTGAATACATCAATTATGCTACAAGTTCTTGTGATGCACATTCCAAACAAATTGATTTGCGAGAAGTTAAAATATGTGTGACAGATTTTATGAAGAAATTTGAAAGTGAAATTTATAAATACACCAAGCATTCACATAGAGCACGATGTCAAGACCTTCAATTCAAATAGTCTCGTGAAATTTTTCCACCCAGAACAATTTTGTCTATGGTTGATTTTGCAGAAAACTACACATTTGCTGCACAAAAAGAGATACAAAGTGAATACTATCATTTTGACCAAGTTTCAATATTTGTCCATCTTCTATATAGACATTCTCAACACGATGTTGATGGCATTGAAACCACGTGTGAAAATCAAGATGTGATTAAAGAATATCACTTTTATATCAGCGATGATCGTACACACCATACACATTTTTTTCAGGATTGTATTGAAAATATTTTCTATGATTCATTAAAAAGACGTGAAGTTAAATTCAATGAACATTGGATATGGTCGGATAGATGTGCAGGACAATTTAAATCTTCATGATCATTTTTTTGGTTATGTCAACTTCATAAAGCATCAAACATTAAACATCGTTGGAATTTCTTTGAAACCGGACATGGAAAAGGTGAACATGATGGTGCAGGAGCATGCATAAAAATAGCACTTTCAAGACGGAAAATGAACCATTCTTCTGCGCGATTTCAGTCAGCTGCATAGGTTGTCCAATGGTTTAAATTACATCTAAGCCATGATTATAATCAACAATCAAAAGATGTGTGCAGGTATGTACACGATTTTTTTAATTTATATTAAATGTCAATTTAAAAAAATGTTATTTGCAAGTCTATCATTTAAGTATATGTACACTAATATTAAAAGTTGTTCTTTGTGATTTATCATATATTGTGTAGGTTCTTTTGACTTATTGGAATCCACGATATAGATAGATCAATCCCATATGAGGCTAGCAACATACATGGGACTAGAGATTTACACTCTATTCAAACAAAATCCTTCCAAAACATGTTCATTTGACAGTAGAAAGCAATCATGTTTTTGTCATATTTGCATTGAAAATGTTGAATCTACAGAAGTTTGTGAAAACATAACAAACAACTACGTAAAACATTGGAAACACACAGAGATTAATCCAAAGGGAAAAATGCCACTAGCAAGCGTAGAAGAATTAGAATCAGAAGAAATAGCAATATCATCTGATGGCGATAGAATTTCAGATCTTGTTAGAGAAGGTAATGAACTTACAACTTCTTTGTTGATTTTTTTTATTGTCCATCAGTTTATGTGTATATTCAATTTAATTGATTTAAGAACCCTCACGTCAATTGTACTTTGCACAGGAGATGTTTTCGCTGTGATTGCACCTTTAGACGATAAATAAAAGGTGAAATTTTTATTTGATGCGATGCACTGAAGGAAGATGAATTTATTGGAGGACTACGATGACAAAGGATTTGAACCTGATGTTATATGTTGTCAATATAGTCATCTAGTATGTGCATCTCGAATAAAATTCGTACAAGTTCCATCGAAAAAAAATTAAAAACTAGAAAATGGAAACTGTCCAAATATGACCATGAACGGATAATTGAGGACGACATTCCATTGCGATGTTTTTAACTATATTGAAAATGAATTGATCGATGTTTTTAAATATGATATTGAATGGAAACTAGAATAAGAGTTTAAATTATTGTCTTTTAGCATGTTGAAATCGATTCGATAATTATTTGGTAATGAGAACTTTAATAAAAGTTGGAAAAGTTAAAAAATGTTATATTTCAGCTATGGAATGTTGAATGCAAATGTAATTTTACAAGTACTAGATTAAGCTAATTGAGTCCATTATATTGAGGGATCTATGATATTTAAGTATGTGAAGGAAATCCTAAATTGGAATCCTTATCAATTTTGATATGTGGTTGTATAGTTAAAACCATTTAACCTTGATTGAATTTGAAGGATTTTAGGGTAATATGTGTGGTCTTTAAGGTGTAATTTCGTGAAAATATTTGGATTGTGATAAATCAATTTCATGTTTCTATAATGTATTTAATAATGGGAAATTATTATTCTTGATCTATTAAATGGGTTTATCCATTAGTGGCTTTGTGGTGGGATGAACAATTCATATGAATCTGATCCATGATTTTTTTGGAACTTTGCTAACCTATGGTTTTTAAATAAATGATACATGCACAAGGATAATATCACTTGTGTAAATAAAATTTAGTTCTATTTGATCTAGATTATATGAAGATCTTATTTTGAATTCTTGACAATATCATTTGTGTAGATAGAATTTAGTTCCATTTGATCTAGATTATATGAAGATTTGATTTTATATGATGATGAAATTGAACATAATTAGTTAAGTTTGCATAACTTAAATCATGGCAAATGGAGATAACGATCATTTGATTTTTAATTAGAAACAAGGACTACAGGATTGTGAAACTTATGCTAAATTAGAGCAATGATTATTTACAACAAATCGATGAAAATTCATCAAATTCTTGTCTAAAATCATTGCTCTAATTTAGCATAAGATTCACACCCATGAAATCCTTGCTTATGATAAAAAAACAAAAAATCGTTAAATCTCCATTTGCCATGATTTCAACATTTATAGTACACCAACTACAAAAGTGTTGTGTACCTGAACATTGAACATATGAATCATTAGTTAAAAATTGAAAGTATGAATCATTTATATAAGATTCAAGTTATTATTTATATGAAATTCAAGTTTATTGTTGAAACCAAGATTATATATTAAAAGAAAACCAAGAGGGTTGAAACCTTTACTCAATTTTTTTTGCATCTACACTCAAAAAATTTCAAATTTTTTTACATCTGCACTCATAAATTTTTACATCTACACTCATAAATTCAAATATATGCACTAAAAAATTGTCAATACTACAAATATGCACTCAAGAATTAAATCCTGCAGGTCTTGAAACTTGTAACTTTAGATTGCACCTATCAAAACTTAAGGCACTGAAGAATTAAATCTTGCAGGTCTTAAAACTTGTAACTTTAGATTGCACCTAGATCAAAACTTAAGGCACTCAAGAATTAAATCCTGTAGGTCTTTAAAACTTGTAACTTTAGATTGCACCTATCAAAACTTAAGGCTAGAATATACTGAAACTCAATAAAGAAATATTCAAGAGTGCAAACTGCAAAACACTATATTCTATGAACTAATTTAAAATAACAAATAGTTAATGGCTACTTTACATAAAATTTGCAATCTAAAAATTATGAAAAGAAGGTACATCAACTAAATAGTGTTGGTCTACATCACATAGTGATCTAAACAGGCTCCAACAACAATCACACATGGAATTTATATTATTCATAAAATAAAGTACTTTAAACATTAAAACATGTGTACTAATATCTTTTAAAACCATTTCAAAATTGAACGTTAAACTAGATATAAAATTGACTATCATTATGAAAGAAAAGTGTAACTTGTATATACAAATTTAATAATACATACATTCACGAACATCATGCAAAATCATATTCTAACCATTTACCACACAAAATATGCTAAATAATTAGCCCCAAACAAGGTTAGATCATTCAAAGAAAATACATAATATGCAAGTTCAATTTACATGTATATAATCTAAAAAAAAACGTTCCTGAACATGTGAGTTCAATGTACATATATATAATCCAAAAATAAATTTCCTCAATGTCCAAAACAACTACAATATATATATATATAAACAAAAAAAGAGCAATAAAAATCATTCTCTAAATGAAAGTCCACCACTATCTTCCACTAGGGTCTTCCCCTTGCCTCGAAGAGACCCAACCTGCAACACATATAAAAGCAAATTATGAATCTCATAAATTATTTAAACAGTTTTAAACTAAATTCAAAAAATTAAAATATTAAACTTATATGAAAGAACATTTCAATTATTAACAAAATTACCTCAGTGCCAATATCCACGTCCATCAAAGAACCTATATCCTCACCACTATTTTCCATATGTTCTCTTGTTCCCTAAAATTTAAATTTTGTTAATAAATAAAACATTGTGCTAGCGAAATAAACTAAAATTAAGCAATTCACTTAAAACCAAAACAAAAAAATTAAAATCATGAGCTCACAAGAGATGGAAAATCATAAAAAAATTTCGAATCTAAATGAACCTGCATGGATAAGTGACATTAACAATAAGATGTACATAGATAAATTAAAATTAAAAAAAAACATACAATATCTTTCAAACATAAATATAAATATGTAAATAATAAATATACCTCTCTAATATGCTCTTCTACATTTTCACTAGTGGAGAGTTGAAAATCATGTTCATTCAACATTCTAGAAAACTGCAACCAATAAACATTTATGTAATATATTTATTACTATACATCAAAAAATACATAATGTCATAGATATAATGTAGTTCAAAAAGTTGAATTCAAAATGAATAAAACAATTAAATAGATTGTAGGTACATAAACAAAAAACCTCTCCTATACTCGATGTGTCATGTGATAGGACATCCAAAGCTATATCATGACAAACCTTAGCATAAGCCCTAAGATATTCAATGCTCATTCTATCTACCTCATCATTCGTTTTGTAAAAAAGCTTTTGATGAATAGTGGCTTGAGCTCTCTCTTGAACCAATCTCACATCAAATCCTACAAATGTCGACATTAAACCTTCGCTAACAGAATCCCTTGCAGTTGTCCCATGTTGGGATGTGGGCTCCATCTCCGATTTTAATGTCACAATTCTGGGTGGGGTTCGAAGAGTTGTGGGATATCTAAGAGCACCTTTTCGATCGTATATTCGCCCCTTTCCAACTCCATAAAAGTCAAAATTATGATTGGTATAGTCTAGCTTCATATTTAAAAAAAAATCTGCATAAAAAAATATGGCGAAATAATTAGGAACCTCATTGTTCCATGGCAACCGACCATAGGATGCAAGGAACCGATGGTATATTAGATGTGCAAGTTCAAGGTGCTTGAAATATTGCACTTTCAAAAAATTTTGCTTTAGGCCTTCTTTGAAGTAAAACATTGAATTGGCATGTTCTTTGGTCACTCTCTCCTTCACAACATCCCACTTGTTCAAACCCATCACTTGTTCCCTTCGCCTCCGCATCAAGTCAATAAAACCGTTCGTAGTTGGTCTGAGATCCTCATATCCCTCAATGAATTTTTGCAATGATCGCAAAACAATCTCCAGACTTTGTTTTCTCTCTAGAGGGAGATCCAAACTATAAATATCATGTTGCAACTTGTCATAGTGGGATCTACAACTTTCAAGGGTCATTTGTTGAACACCACTTTCCCATGGAAGCTCCTCGGGTAAATCAGATGGATAAGTTGTTATGGGTGTACAACCCACATCTAATTCAAGATATGCCGTCATGGCTCAACCTTCATCCCTCTGTGTAGAATTAAGAGCCTCTTCCAAACCTTTCTAGATACGCCCACATCCAGTTCAGCATCTGTCCTCCTTGCTCGAACTTCATCCCCCTGTGTAGATTTACGAGCCTCTTCCGAACCTTGCTCCGCTTCAAATACAAACACTGTTGAAATTAAACATGTACAAACTTTTTGAACATGCACAAAATTAAAATTGATACATGTATTAAAACATAAATGTTCATACCAACAGAAGGTCAAGATCGACGTTCTCCCATAGAATATACAGGGGAATCATCTGTACCCCTTTGGCCTCGCCGATGATCAGATGAATGTGAAGTATACAATAAGCTTGAATCCCGAGTTGAAGCCGGCAACCTTTCATTATCAATTTATACACCAATTCTCGATGACTGTGATGACCTCCTATGCTTTTGCCTCAAAGACTCCTCTCTTTCCATTTGATATGGTATCTAGATTTACACAACTATCAACTCATAACATATTCAAATTCTACATGTTTTATTTCTATACATTACTTTTATTTCCTATATTAGTATAGTCATGTTAATAAATTTCATCCCTATGGTGGGCCAACACCTATTAGCTATTTTACAGTTTGTGAATTGAAAGTGGCTAAGTCAGTGTGAAGAAGAAAGAGGTGCACCAATGTGGTATTTCTTCCTTCTCACTTATTAGATTTAATGGGGATCTAAGTATACTAACATTAAGAATATTAACACTACTAAAATAATTTAATTATATTAGTAGTGTTAATATGATAAGGATCACTTCATTGAAGTACCATTAGCTTAGGCCCTTAACAGTTGTTCTATCAAGTCTAATATAATAACATTAAAAATATTAACACTACTAAAATAATTTATTTAAATTATATTTTTCTATACTACTGTTCATGAACTCCGTCAATGAACAAAAGTTTCTATAGGAAAATATCTTAAAAAGTGGTCAAAACTCATGCTCGCCTTATCATAAAGGTAATTACGCAATAAAACGATATAACATAAATGAAGAGCGTAATTACATATATATATACTTTCATGCAATTATCTCAAATATTGGAAAATGACTAGTCTCAATATTTTTATAATGGTTTTATTTAATACATTTAATTTAACCTACTTTATTTATTATTAATCCAGACAATCAGCATACGAGCTAACGGATGAAGTACATTTGAAATACTGCCAAGTTGTAAATAGTATGTCCATTGTGGAAGTAAAGGAGATGAACTCTGTTCATGAGCAGAGTCCATCTTTGTTCATGAACAGAGTTCATGAACAAAGATGAAATCTGTTTATGAACAAAGTTCAAAGATTGGTCTATTTTGAGAATAAAGAACCTGAATAATTAGAGAACTTTGTTGATGCAGGATCGAGAATTTATGCATTTTGAGCAAGGAAGATATTCATGCAGCAAACCTGCCCGAGGGTGATCCTCCTTTAAAAAGGATTCTATAGGATAGATTTTTATGGAGCATGTACCTTTTTGGGCTAGGTATTTACGCAATTTAAGAAAGTCCCACTAGAGAGGTATATCCTCATTATTTTAGGTTGCAAATTAAATGTGCAAACAATGTGGTAGAGTGTTAAGCCTCGATAAAAGCTTTACAGTTGATCCAATCTCTGGATGGATAGGATCCATCTCTGGTTTGTTTGACGCCTTTAAAAGTCTTCCTGGCACGATTATTTTCTGATGGATACGAGCTCAGTACTTGATAGCTGCTAACGAAATGGTAATGCATAAAGGTTTTAAGAAATAAAATGTTGATGGATACTTTAATAGATCTATGTTGCTCATATCCTTATGAATCTGCCTTTGCATTGTTTATCAAGGAGTATACATTATAAAGGAATCGATGGTTCATTTTCATATCGATGTATATACTATGTCCTTCTTTAAAAGGGAAGATGTATAAGTCCTTGTAGTCTTTTGTTGGGTTCAATTTATGTACGTATAAATGTTTTTATATACATATGTTTTCCCTATTGATATCTAACCGTCTCCCTCTTGAGATTTAATTGTAGACCAAACCTTAGTACTAGGTGAATCAGAAAATCCTATGTACATGTTGTATACATTTAGGATTCTTTAATAGTTGTTGACCTTGATAATATAAAAATATCTTGTCGGGTTGGTATGGTCTACATTGGACTTTTGTAAATAGATCCATGGGAGAAGTGGGATTTTTGGGTATGTTTAATATATCAAAATTTTGTCTCTATAGCATGTTGCTCCACAAAGTACTTCGTATTATGGGTATGTTACAGTCTCAGTAATGCTTCTACATTAGATGGTGGAATGTTTTGAGAGGCTTTGAGAAAGCGGGAAGAATTATGGTAATAGTGGTGTTGCAGAATGTAACTCTATATTTTTGAGGTCGCCCACACGGCACAGAGGGAATGCAAGTTCATGAACTCTGTTCATGAATAGAGTTCATCTCTGTTCATGAACTCTGTTAGAAATAAAGTTCTGTAAAATTGGAAAATTTCTATTTGAAATTTGATTTTGTCGGATTTGTTTATGATAAATGGGAAAATAACTAAGCTATATTATAAATTTTGTTTTGCTTAATTATAAATAATATATAACCAATGAAGATATTTTGCAAGATATGCTAAACATGGATATATTATATAATTTGATAGCTATGCAGTAAGGTAAGACAAAGAAATAAGTTACTCAAATAGATTTCTAATTTATATAAAAATTAACTAATTTTATTCTCATCTAAATCATATTTGTCTCTGTTCATGAACACAGATCTATGTTCATGAACAGAAATCTCTGTTCATAAACAATTTTTTTTAAACTTTAGTAGCACGTACAATAACATAATTGGTTAACAAAATCCTATATGAAACCGACGATAAGTCTAATAAGATAAATGTGGTAAAGTGGTTCATTGGTTTAAGTAAACAAAAAAAATATCTCTTATAATTGTCTATTTGTCTATGATTGTCTATTTGTAAATATATGTTCAGTGGTTCATATTTGTCTATGTTTATTATAATTCTTTAGGTAATATCTTTGGTTATTTCAATAGATTTCAATTAAATCGTTAGCATTTCCTCTTTTCTTAAAATATCTGAATTATTCATGAGTCTGCTTTGTTTCCATATCTATCTATCCAAACCATGGAACTATGGCCACTATATACAAGCTATATTTTTGGCTTGAAAAAAATCATTTTGTTTAAAAATGATATTAAATAACAAGGTTTTATAGCTCAAAATGGTCCACTTCCAGACTAGTAGGACTCTACTTCAAAAAACACATTTAATGTTTATACTTCCCTCACTCCCACAACCTCTCATTAGATACAAACTCCATTGATGTACAGATATTTGTTCATGAACATATTTCATCTCTGTTCATGAATAGAGATGAACTCTGTAATATGCACCAAGTGCCAAACTATAAATTACTCCACAACAAGAATGAACATCTATTTTATTTTTACTTAATTATGAAGTTTTTAAAAATGCTGAATCACAATATGTATCGAGTTTTTGCATACCTGTTTGTTTTTCAATTGAGCACTGAACCGATCGAAAGAGAAATAGAAATGATGAACACCAACGATGAAGCTGAACACCAATGATGAAGCTGAACACCAATGACCAAAGCCCAACGATGAAGCCGAACACCAAATAACTGAAGCTAAAACCTGCCAACAATCAAACCACTGATTAACATATCAAAAATAACAAAAAAAAAACTAAAATGCAAAATTGATGAAGATTACCTGCAAACTAGAGGTTGTCCAACTCCACGTCGAACACCAACTTGCAAATTGGACGCTGTCAACTTCACGCACCACATCGAGACGGTGGCGAAAGGGGTGGCGGAACACAGGGTGGAGGATCTCCATGCCAAAGTCAGCAGGAGGAAAAAAGGAAATCGGGGTCAAGCAACAGGCGGGGTCCACCAACAAACAAGGAAGAGGTCAACATGCAGGCGGGGGAAACAAGCGCGGGGTCCTACAGCTGTAGGCGGGGACAACAGGTGGGGTCTAGCAGTTGTAGGCTCTGCCGAATAGTTATTCGGCCCGAACAATTATTAAACCGAATAATTATTTGACCGAATAAGCAAAAAAACGGTGGACAATTTTCCTGGCTGGCACTGCATCGCACGCAATTCGAGGTCTCCATTATTTTTAACGTTGAACCGTTAATAGTTATTCGGTCGAATAAAGTATAGATTATTCAGCTGAATAACCATATTTATTTGGCCGAAAAAAATATTTTATTCGGCCGAATAACTATGGTTATTCGACTAAATAGCTTCCGCTATGTTTCTCGGGCAACTGATTCTAACGAAATAGACACCCATCTTCATGGATTCACCCTATAATTAGTCAGTATTGTTGAAAATTCATAAATTTTTTTCTATTGTACTAGGGGGAGATGATTTAGGACCCTATTTTAGAGTTTGTTTCCTAACTCTTTTGAAAGATGATGATAGTCTAGTTTCATTTTCAATTCTTTTCGTGACAACTCTTCTAACATATGAGTATGGTTTGTTTCCATATATCCTTTTCATTCTAGAGCACGCCCTCTGTCATTATTCCTGGAAGTACATAGAAAAAAAAAATATCTTGAATCATGCAAGAATTTGGAATTGCTGCTTTCACATACACTATGGGGAATCCTTTCATAAAAAATAGATATGTGAACATGCATCTTCAGAATTCAATAATTCCCTTACAGGATCTGCCATTTGGATTTAATTTCCTCTGATATATTCTTCTTCTACTCAACTGATTTATGGGCCCTCTTGTCTTTATGATTATGCTCAATAACCTACAACCAGTCTTGATGCAACTTTTCTTTTATGATTTCATAAGAATCCCATTGTAGTTCATCCTCGCCATCAACACCTATTCCTGCAGATCTTGCAATACAATCTTCCCACTTGATCAGGAAACATGTTTCTTGCAATTTCCTCTTTTTACATTGTTCTTCAAAGACCTATCTCACTATTATTCCAATATTCATCTTTGTATCCTCATTGCAAGAAATATTTTTTGATAATCAATTAAGAAAATTGTTAATTGAACAAGATGTAACAAGTAAGATATAGAAGCTTGAAGGAAATTAAAAAGGGAATAGCTAAACAATAGTTAGACGGTATCAACTGTAAATAATTGAAGGAAAAATATTTGAATCCTCAAGTGTGAAGTAAAACATTATACATGATAATTTTGAGGATTATATATGAGCTAGCGTATAGGGTTAAGAAGTCAAGCTTCCCCTAAACTTTGATGGGAGGTAAATGCTGACAAATCCCAGCAATCAACTTTCAACGGATAATATTATGTGAAAGCGACAGGAGGACATAAGAAAGCAAACCTTACTTCAGACCTAAGCAATTCAAATCCAAGCATTAGATCAAACTGTCACACCTAGCAGAAGATATAATAATGCTTACACCAAAGGGTATGATTGCTACTTCCTGAATCAATTGTCTTGTTCTTCACAGAGGACATAGATGTTATTTTAAGATCCAAACAAGGGATCACGAGCATAATAGGCCTATTCATGAAGTTTTGGGCCCAGATTTTTAATCCAAGGGCAAAAGTCAATATCATCGCAATCACCACCATTGAAAGGTTGAAGAATATTTATTAATAATTATTATGGACAAAGTGGCCAATGGTATGATCTAAATTAGACAGGTGGTGGTATGAGGATTTTTTATAGATAAATTAATTTTATTTATTTTAAAAATTGAAAATTAAAAGCACCCCTACAGGGATTTATGTTCCATCAAAAGTGTACTAGACCAATAGAAAAATCCAATTCTTGAATTTTAAAAATTGTTATAATTATTTTAATTTTCCAAACTATTATATTTAATAACAATTTTTTTGAAAACTTTAGAAAACCTTATAAAAAAATTATGTGAAAATGTTGAATAATGGAAGTCAACGATATTTGACTAATCATCGATTAGTATATCCCTCCCTTAGCGGGGAATAATAAATGTACACATATATATATTTTAAAGTTGATAGGAAAAACCTACCAACGACCTTCAAAAAAGTAAATGGTCTACCAACGTGTTCCATGAACAAAGAAAAATGAATTGTATAACATTTAATTTAGTCCAACCCTACGACTCCTCTTAATCCAACCAGCCGGTTAGTAGAACATAATTGTGATTCTCTTATACTTGCAATGGCCCCTGCGTCATCTTGGAAGAGGGTATATATTTTTTGATTGCGTATTCCCTACTCATCATGAGTGTGTAAACTTATGTTTTCATTTTATAAGTTTAAAATTTAAAATATCAGTGACAAGAACGTCCTGCAAACTACTGTTTTTTGTTTTTTAAGTTCAAAGATTTACATAGCTGTTTAAAAAACAAAATTCTATGCTAATTTCATGTGGTGATTAGTTGAATCTAGGTTTTATTAAAAAAAATTGTTCTTGGATTTTATGAATAGTTTATTTGGTTATTATCATTCAAAATAAGTGTGGTTTTTTAAAATAGGTGGCCAAATTTCTTAGAGGTGAATTTTGTTTACTTAAGGCTTTCTTCATCCATCCATTTATATCATCGAATTAATGGTGTGGATATTATAAGGCTTCATAATTAAGGAACTTTGGAGGCGGTTTATTGTAATTGAGTTTCTAGGTTAATGAAGTGTTTGATGTTTGATTGAGCGATACATATGTCTGGAGGACATATTGATCCTTTTGAATACCATGAGAGCATGAGCATGCTCAAGTTCTTTGTTTGCATGGTTGGAGCATTTTTGT
This sequence comes from Larix kaempferi, assembly GCA_027924585.1. NCBI lineage: Eukaryota > Viridiplantae > Streptophyta > Pinopsida > Pinales > Pinaceae > Larix > Larix kaempferi. The sequence goes on along the minus strand of BSBM01000063.1, from coordinate 15,109,058 downwards.
TGATAGGATCATTTGCAGTTGCATCGTTGCATCGTATTCTTTGCCAAATTTTATGTCTTATTAGAAAATTGTTCCTTTGCCAATCTCTATTTCCTTGAGGCACTATTCTTTAACAACAATATGGGGTTTGCAATGGCATGGCCACATGTGGATATGTTTTTTTATACTTGGATTTGAGTTTTATTATATTTGTTGACACTAGTTTTTAAGAGATTTATGTGAAGTTATTTTTGGATGATTTGTTTTTTAAATATCAATTTTCTTTACTAGTTCTAAAGAGATTTATGTGAAGGTTTTGGATATAGGAAGTTCATACTATCTATTTAAATATTATATACACTTTTTTATGGTCAAATTAATCTTATTAGTATATGTCATATTTTTTTAGTTCTTTTTGAAAGCTAAGTTTGTTCAATTTTGCAAATTATTAAGAATGAAAGAAATTATCCTTAAAAATGAATACAATGCAAACATATTGAATTCTGTTGTGTATATATATTCATTCTCTTAAGAAAAAAATTCCCTTAACATTAACCACATAGTCTCACCAAACAAAAACATCCAATTATTTTCTTCCCTTAAAATGAACCACCCTCCAATTTGCAACACCAACTACCATAATTTAAATTTTATATGTTTAAAATGGGATGCATCCATTTTACAATGAAAAAATATAATATAAAATGCATCCTATTAGAACCAAATTAAATCACATTTAAAATAATGAAACATAATAAAAAAATAATATTAAATTTCATGGAATGACCCAACACCATAACATACTTGATAAAACAATAACACCATAACATACTTGATAAAACAATAACATGTTAACAATTGCATAATACATAGGATACATGAAACCCAACTTAATAGAATACTCCACAATTTTCCAAGGACATGCATGTCAAAGAAAATTATAACAATCACATGAGGAAGATACTTCACAAACATATATAACACTTTCCTCTCGCAAGAACATAGGTATAATAAGAGAGCTTTTTTTCTTTTTAACAAAAAGATAGCTCATTCCAATGATGGTTGGCTTTTCTTTCTATGGGCCCATCCTTTATGTTGGCCTTGCTTAAGACTTTTCAACCTCAAAACAATCTAGGAAATTCATCTTATTCTTTTTGTCATAACTAGGTTGAATAGTTAAATTACCATTAGTCATTGTGTTTTCTCAAGAATAAGTTTAGATAAAATTTGTGCCTGTATTTTATAATTATATAAAAGTTGTAGGCAATATAAAAATGAATGTCAACATTGATAATGCTTAAATGTAATTGAAAATCCGACTCAACGTTAATGCTATAGTTAAATTCAACTAAACGTTAATACTATAGTTGAGACTTCATTGTAGACATTGATAAACAAACTCGAACAAACATAGAATAGGCATCATCCTAAATTCTTCATTAATGAAAACTTTTCTTCATAAATTATGGCCCTATCATGACCAGCCTTCTGTTTACTATATGGTGAAAATTAGAAGCTATGATACATTTTTATTGCATAGCATAAGAAGCAAATACATTCAGATCAACATACAAGTCTATGTAAATTATCACTACAAATGAGGCTCGATGTTTCACAAATTAAATGCCTTGCCATTAAGGAGGGAAGCGGCTAAATTTCTAGCGTTTATTTTGGATTACGATCAAGATGGTGATTAGATTAACTCTTATGGGGAATGCTCTGAGAATTTCTGAAAAAGTTGTGGGGATCAACCTGTGATGCCAGTTTAGATCTGTAAGGCAAGGTGGGCCATCTGATATCCAAAACTACAACCATTGGCATTTCTATAAATTTCCAAGATGCGAAAAATTTTGTATGGTCTGGCCAGTGTTAGGTTAATTATATTTAATGTAGTGAAGTACTAAAAACACGTGTCATTTTTAGAAATTTTGTTTTTTAAATTATTTTTATTTAATTCTAAATTATGAAAATAAACACCACTCCACCACGGAATTATGTCCCATCCAACCTTTACTAAACCAATTATAAATTCAAAATTTTTTATTTTAAAAATTATTAAATTTATTTTTATTCCTTAAAATATTAAGTTTAATATTGAAATTATACAAAACATTATAGAACTTTGTTAAAAATTGTATTTTAAAAATCAAATTAATATAAGTCAAAAGAGTTTGACTTTCCAATGAAAAGTATATCTCTACTAAGAAATAAAAATCTCTTTTAAAATATTTGTTTGAACAAAAATTTTAAAATGTAAATTTAAAAAAAAATAAAATCCAAACATTAATACATTATATTTAACAATTTAAGAACGATTCATGTAATTGTAAATGCATTTTTTTATATATTTAATTTTTTTACATATATTTAAATTAAATATGTAGCACTCTCCACTTTCAATTTGGACTCAAATGTCCATTCAACGGTGAACCCAATGTGGAATGCATCACTAAACTTACTATTCGCACATCTCAAAGCAATGGTCTTTGAATAGTTCATAAAATTATATTTTGAAATATATCATTTTATGTTAATAAGGTTGTTTTGGTTATTTAAAAATAGATTTGACTATTAGGAAATTAGTAAAGTTATTTAATTTGTGGTTGGTGAATATTGATAGTTTACAAGTTAAGTGCCACGAATAAGTTATTTGTTATTTGTTCTCACCTTCTTCTAATTAAATGAATAAGTTATTTATTCATTTGTTTGTTTGTTTTTCTGCGGAACGGGAAACCCACCAATACTTCCCCACATTTTGTGTGGATGGTAAGGATGGAAAACCATCGGCCAACAATAACGGTTTGGCCTAACCCCTTAGGACTCAAGCTCAAACTCGTGACCTCCCCCATACCCAGAGAGTATTTGCACATCTTACCAATTGAGCTAACGCTTGAGGCTAAATTCCATGCATCAACTACCAATTTCTGTTTTTCAATATTTTTTATAATTGTTTATTTTGAATTTGGAGCTACAACCATAAAATCAATCTCGAGAGTAATCATTGTGAAAATTATTTAACAACAACAATATTTCTAAAATAAATATCAATTACCACACAATAAATGGCCTATTTTTCTTAGCCAGGTTCACTAAAATCGACTCCTTTGTTGATAAAATAAAGGGAACCAACTTTCCCCTTTCTTTCACTTGAAGATCTTCATCTCTATTAAAATTATTAGTGTGTTTGATAATCTCAAAAACCTATTTTACTAGCATTCATAATAATGGTCTTTTTTAACCAATAACCAAGCGATAAAGGGCCAACAGTCTTCTCTCTAAACAACCAAGCACTGATGTTGAGATACTATACTGCCCACATCTAATTCTCTATGTATATCAGTGCTCCCAGTGGTCTGTGAACCATTGTGTCAAGCAGATTACCATCAACATGCTATAACAAGAGAAACATCAACTTACTACAAGAAAGCACTCCACGACAACTCCTTTTTACACTTGTCTCTTAATCTCAGGTTGCATTCATGAATATCTAAATCAATACAAGGTGCTGCCAAGCCCTTTCTTTGAGTTCTTAAGTTTTTATTATTCAAGGAATTTTTTTCCTTTTGTGTATGAGAACCAATCCTCTTGTTCTTCGCACTTTGGAAAAAAATGTGGGAGGTATTACTCAAATCATTGGTTCACTACTGGGTGTACTTTTTTCTCCGGGTAATATGCCTAATATTTACAATTCATTAATAGTTGGTCCAGGTATAACTGGTAAGGAAATTCAGGTTACTTGTGAAGTACATTAATTATTAAGAAATCATAAGGTTAGAGTTGTAGTTATGAATATTACATATGGTTTGACCAGAGTAATGGGAGTGATTGACACGGGAGCTCTTCTCAATATGGTTACATGTTTTAATTGAGTGGTAGTTTTTTTTTCCATCAAATTTTTTTTTGAAAAAATCGTACTATTGCTATTCCATTGAATCAAATAGTACAAAGATAGTGTGTATATCATAGATACAAGATATCCAAACCAGAACTTGTTCTCAAAAGGATCATCAGCATAGCTGCTATACATAATTATAATCGCCCATCATAAGGAATTTACAAACAAAACTGCTCATCATCCCAAGAGAACGAGATATCTTAAAAGAAATATAAGTTACCCCTGTCAAGCAGAGAGGCATCCATCCATTCTTCCCAAAAAAGAAAACCTTCAGGACCAGCAAAGGCATCTTTTGAAAATTGATCAGCTTGAGAATTGTGTGACTTGAAAATATGTTCGAAAGAAATCTAATCTTGCTTTGCAATCTCCTGACGAGTTCGAACACACCAATTTTTTAGATCAATAACATTGAGAATGTATTCATTTGAGGCCCATTTTATTGTTACTCGGGAGTCCCCAAAGACTTTGAGATTCACCAGGCCAAAGGAATTTTCCACCTTTAGAACAACCCAAAGTGCCAATAACTCTACTTTCATATTGGTACCTCTGCCACCATTAAGACGAAGAGAAAAGTAATGGTTTTCATTGATATAGATGACCCCACCAGTTGCACACATACCATCCTGAGCAGCCCTGTCAAAGAATAAAATCGACTACGAAACCACATAGGAAAAAGTACTTTCACTCACAACTTTCTTACCATGTTCCACCTCAGGATAAGTTTGTAACAAATTACAAACAGACTTCACACACTGCACATCATTAGGCTTCTTATTCTGAAAAATCACTTCATTTCTTGTAAACCAGATGATCCAAGACATAAAAATAGGAAGGAAGAGTGGCTTTTTGTTATCCCTAACCCAATTGAGCAGACCAGTGCCAAAGTCCAAATCATCCTAAACAAACAGCAAATTGAGATCTTTACAACACAGTGACCAAATTTTTTGCAAAAACGAGCACTTCACAAAAAGATGACCAGCAGATTCAAAACTTAAATTACATAAACAACACCAGCCAGGACCATTCCAGCCACGTTTAAGTAAATTTTCCCAGGTCTTAAGACTGCCATTGAGAGCATGCCAAAGGAAACATTTCACCTTCAAGGGGATAGACCAATTCCAGATTTTTGAATACCACCACTGACTAGGATAAATACAATGAACCTGAATAATCTTGTCATAAGCAGAATTTGCAGAAACAGAACCTTCTTTTGGATTGCCCGCCCAAATTAACTTATCAGGGGTCCCCGATAGAGCAATACCAGCCGATCTTAGAGCCCGAATAAAACGTTCCCATTCCAGCGCGTGATCCGGGATCTCCCACTCTAATGCTCTTAACCAACCATTACCAGAACGATGAAACAGATCAATATCATGAACATCATTTAAGGTTTTATACCCCAAAAAATTTAACCAAGATACCAGACTATCTAACAGTCTAAAACATTCCTCCATACCAAGCACAGGATCCACTCTGATTAGAATACTGCAGCCATTACTTACCTGCCAAAAAATATCTTTGGCAATCCATTCATATACTTTAAGAAAACCTCTCCAAACTGGAGACAGCAAACCAGAGATCCTCTTTGGCTTCCTCAACCAGTTGATAAAATCAAATTTAATATATTTGAGATGGAGAACCTTCGACCAAAGAGAATTACTCAATAAACCACGCCATAATCTCTTCAATCTAAGAGCTTTGCTGAAAACATTAATATCTTTAATACCCCACCCACCAAAATTCACCGGCCGAGCAAGAACCTTCCATTTAACCATCACCAGATTTGTGCCATCACGTTTACCAAACCAGAGAAAATTGAAAATAAACCTCCTGAGCCTATTAAGAATGTAGACCGGAATCTCTAAAGAGATAACCAGAAAACCAGAATACTAGAAAGCACTGCTTTAACTAATACAAGTTTGCCACCCGACGAGAGCAACCGGAAAATCCAGTGATCAATTCTCTGTTCAAACTTACTATTAATCCACCGCCAATCATTTGCTTTATAAGAATTAGGTTTTAAAATAAAACCTAAATATTTCAAGCCATCAACCAAATCAAGACAATTATATGGTAAGATGGATTCAATTTCACCTCTTCTTCTAGCTTCCACATTATGTTGATAAAAACATGACTTAGAAATGCTAACCTTCATCCCAGAAACCTTGCAGAAGAAATTAATGATATTTGAGAAAACCTTCCATTCTATGACAGAGTCGATGCCAGCAAGGAGGACATCATCAACAAAAAGGAGATGCGACAAGAAGCAACCATCACCCATCTTGATACCTTTAATCAATCCCATTTATTTGGCTTGTTGAACGAGTCTATTGAGACCATCAATGATCAGGAGAAATAGAAGGGGTGACAGAGGGCAACCCTGCCTGATCCCTCTAGAGCACTGAAAAAAAGAGGTGGGATTACCATTTACCAAAACAGCAATACATGGCGTTGAAACACAAGCCATTATCCAATTTATCACAAGAGGAGGAGTACCTATTTGAATTAGAATCAACCTGAGGAATGACCAATTGACACGATCATAGGCTTTTTCTAAATCCATCTTTAAAATCAGAGCCTTCAACTTCTTGGATTTGATAGTGTGAAGCAGTTCCTGGGTAAGACCAATCGAATCATGAATTTGCCTATCCTTTAAGAACCCAAACTGTTCTGGAGTTATAACAGTAGATAGAACATCCTTCAATCTCTGAGCAATAATTTTGGAAACAAGTTTATAAATGAGATTACAGAGCGCAATGGGCCGATACTCCCCAAAAGAAACAGGTTTGTTACTTTTAGGAATTAAGGTAAGGAATGTGGAATTTAAAGCTCCAAAAATGAACCCATGAACCCTAGTAAATTCCACAAGACGTTGAATGTCTTTCCCCATAATATCAAAGAAGTGCACACAAACTTCCATTGGCCATCCATCAGGACCAGGGCTTTTGTCCCTGGCAAAATTTTTTAAGGTGTGCTCAATTTCATCTAAAGAAACCTCCTTCCCCAACACCTCAGCTTCGTTTTCATCAATACATCTGGGATAGAGTTTTGCCAATCTGATTTGGTCCAAAAGATCACAGCCACCTTCCTCTTTGTAAATATTGCCAAAAAACCTCACAGCTTCAGAGCTCAAAGAGTCCAAACCCTTTAAAGAGTTTCCATTATCATCATTGATATCCCATATCAGTTTCAAATTCCTCCTTGCAGATGCAAAAGCATGAAAAAATTTTGTATTCCTGTCCCCATGATTGATCCACACCGCTCTGTTCTTCAATCTCCACTCCCTTTCTTCCATCAAGAGGATATCCTCCTTTTTTTTCTCATATAACTTCAGAACTTCAAAATCACCCTGATTTAAAGAACCATCAAAATTTTGCATACAAGCATTTTGAATACTGTATTCCAAATTCTTCAGTTCAGCAGCATCAGTCTTCTTTCTAACCTTAATCCAATTAATAACTTCTTCTTTAAGCTTCAACATTTTATGACAGAAATAATCAACAGGGTTTAAATTCTCAACATCCGAATTTAACCAAAAAGATTTCACCATCTCACAAAAATCATTCTCCAAAAGCCAAGAACTATTAAACTTGAATGGGAAACAAACCTTTTGACCATAATCTTCAAACTGAAAAACAATAGGCCAGTGATCAGAGAATTTCACCTCATGAACCCAAGTATGAGACTTCTGAATGATACTTAAAAAAGAAGACTTCACCAAAAAATGATCTAGTCTCTTATGAACACCTGCATCCCCCTGCCTACCGTTTGTCCAGGTTGGAATTAATTTAGCTGGAACCATATCCACCAGGTCAAATCGACCTAGAAAATCCATAAAGTAATCCGCCAATGGATCCAATCTAGCCCCATAACCCCATATCTCAGAGGCAGATTTTGTAAAATTCAAATCGCCAGCAATCACTAAATGAGGTAAGTTAAGAACCCCAGAGGCAGCCAAAGCATCCCAGAAAATCCTACATCCATCATAAGGAGCATAACAATTGAGGACATGAATCTGAATGTTCAACCCTAAACATATTCCTTTCATCAGAAGACCCCATGGAGTGGAAAAGACTTTGAAGGAAAATAGAGAAGGGTTCCAAGCCACCACCAGTTCACCAAAAAGACCATTGGAACAACAAGTCGCAACTTCCCATCTAGGAAGAAGGTCACCTAACTTAGTGACCGCCACCGAACTTAAACACATAGTTTCTTGAAGTAACACAACACCTAGACAAATAGCTGCAAATAGTTTGGAGAAGGCCTTTTCCCTAGCAACCTTCCCCAACCCCCGAATATTCAAGGATAAAATGGACATTACGAACCAGAGGCACAGGGTATCTTTGCTCTAAGACCCTCATCAGACAAATTAATAGAAACCCCAGACATCAACTTTCCAGCCTCCCGAGGAAGGATAGAATCAACAGTATCAGAAGCCCGACACCCCTCTTTTTTCTTTTTACCCCTACGAATGGTAACATTCTGAAATTTAACAACATGAAGCGGAAGAGCATCAGAACCAGCAAGAGGAGATTTGGAGAAGGAAGGTATCGGGGTAAGGGTTTTTAAAACCCCATCAACTTTTAGTTCACAATTTCCACCAATCCCAGACTCGTCAAGAATATGCAAGAAAGATTCCGAAGCCCCATGACTCTCAGGATCAAAACCCTTTGCAGAAGGGGACAAAGGCATAACAGAACCCCGAGCCACATCACATAAACCAAGATTCCCAAAATTATCCAAACCCTCATCAACCCTAACCCCAACAGAGGCTAATTCAGAGGAAAGATTGCGAACAACAGAAGGTTTCACTAGATCAACAGACAAAGGAAGACTCCCGACAGAGGGCACATGAATACCATGTCTCAAAATGACATCCCCAGAAGCAATACGAGCATCTAAATCCTTCTTCGTAACTTCCAACAAAGCAACATCTTCCTTTGAAACTTCAAAATACACAGCATCAGGAACATGAACAAACTTACTAGGTTCAACCGAGGGAGCACACAGGTCCAAATTACCATTCACTACCGACCCAGTCTTCAAAATATTAGGGCATTTTGCAAAAATGTGCCCAATTTTCTTGCACGCGAAACAGCGGAATGGAAATCTGAAAAAGTCGAGCCTTTGCTTCCAGCATCTACGTCCCCAAACAACCTCAACTTCTGCTGGGAGACCAGCATCGATATCAATTTCCACCATTACCTTGGCGTATCTTCTATCCATGCCAAATAGGGATTTTCTATCAATACGGATGAAACACCCAACCGAGTTTGCCAAGCCGACAACAATCTCCTCCGTCCAAAGTTCTATCAGCAACCCTGGAATCAACATCCAAAGGTGTCGAAGTCTCTGCTTCTCCGTTAAAGGATCGAAGGCAATATGCCAGCATTTCAGAATGATAGAGCCTTCTTTGAAAAGCCAGGTACCCTCCAAAACCCTCGACATCATGGCAGCATCCGGAAAGACGAAAAGAATCCAGCGGTTCATCAGTAAATTGACCCTTGGAGCCATACCAGAAACCGGCACCCAATTAACCCTAACCCATTCCAGGATCTCGTCTTTCGAACCGGATGTAAATTCCAGATGCCCAACTAGAGCACGTTTAGTAAGCATTGCAACCCTATCGAGATTGGCGTCTTCAACAATCACAAATCTAGAGAGTGAAGACCTTGCTTTGTGAGCTTTCAGCCTGCGTTGAACCCTCGCCTTAGCTCCATAGAAGTTAGGGTTTCCATACACCGACGAGTGCAGCACCGACGACTCCGGCACACCACAACGATTGTCCACGGGAGGAAAAGAAACTGCCTCACGATGGTGAAGCGGAGAGGCCATAAGGGCCCGAGACCGGAACAAAAGGTAAAACCTACACCTGTCCTTCGCAGAACGAAAAAAACGGGACCCTCAGAAACCTGGATCCCACTACCTCCGCAGCACAACCTAGACAACTAACCCTGGTTACAGTGAACCACAAATGAAAGAAAATTAACCCGTGAAGACTACTACCAAAAAGACCTAGGGCATAAGCCCAGAAGGGCTTACCACCATCAAGACTACCAGGGATTGAAAACCCAAATTTCATCGTTCCAGAATTGCAAAAACCTCACAGCTCTCACCCACAAAACCCTCGCAACCTCCATCGTCTCCCCCTGTTACAATGAAATTATTGCTTCCACGCTTGTACTTCCTGTGTTTCTTTCTACAATATGTATGAATTTTGGTAAAACCTAGCGTGCCATAAGTTATCATTTTGCAATTTTCTCACCATATCATAACCTTAATTGAGTGGTAGTTAAAAAGGTTTGCGTATGTCTGTTGTTATATTTACGAGAAAATGCTTTTTATAATCAACATTTAGAGTTTCACAAAGATTACAATCCTTTCAATCCATTACTATACAACTTATGAAAGTTCGCTCTTATTTTAGCTATGTATCTTTTTCTTTAATTTAATTAAAATATAAAACTAATTTTGATTTTCAAAGTTAAAATTAATAACCTTTTTACAAAATAACATTAAACTGGTTATAAATAAAATAAAATTCAAAGCATACATCTTTGCTTACTAGTAATGTATTTTATTGTCTTGAATATTTTCCCATAGATATCATAATCCTCACATAAACATCTTCAATGATATTAACCTTGAGATAGATTTAAACACAGCTTTATCCAATCAGATCAGATCAGCTCTATTATTATGCTCTGCTTTTGAAAAGAGAAAATAAGCCAGAAAACAGTACAATTATTAACTTTATTTTCAATGGAAGAAGATTTTTCAGTGGAAGCAAAAAGAGAATTCTCGGGTGCAGAGGAGGAAGGCGTATGAAATAAGGCGAAGATAAACTGCGAGAGCCATTGAATTTGTAAGCAGAAGACGCAGAATTCTCACGCTCTGTTCTGCTCTTCAGTCGTTGATAAAAAAAAATCTTGAAATCCATGAATATATAACACGAAGGAGATGAACTTGGAAGCGCGCTATTACTCAAAAGTCCAGAAGCCTTCAGACTTTGCTTGACTAATTATCCAGAGTCTGTAATTTCCTTGTTATTTTGTGTAATAAAATTCCACAGGGCTTCTCGCATTTGTCCATTCAAAGTTGTTGAATGATTTACCGTGAAGTTCTCAGAATCGGGCGAGACCAGACTTTCTCTCGTTGAAACTCACTCTAGTCTTTTAGGAACTACACCGGAAGCCACCAAAGTCGACGCACCCGAAATTTTCGGTCAAACTAACTAATTCTGATATTTTGGACTTTGACCTTCCCCGTTATTATATGTTTTTAAAAGTCACGACAGGGTAGTTAGGGTGGTCAGCTGGGGCCGTCCCACCCAGGTTCCATCCCAAGTACACTTACATGATGCCCGCGAAGCGTCAGACTCCTATGATGAAAAAAAAATGTTTTTAGATACTAAGAAACATGTATCCATATATGGCTACATCTTGTAAGCTCTCTTAATTAATATTAAAAACTCTTCAACTAAATAACTGATTTCTCGTTGAGAGCTTCGGGAATGGTCCATAACTCCCTCAACGGTTCTCTATCTTGATCTGTGGAACAATTGACACATAGCTATCATAAGCTTGATGGAAGCTTGGCTATTAAAACCCTTGTTTGGTCCCCAAGCTCGCTAACTCAATCCCCTTCAGTTTTACACCATCAAGAAAGAGAAAGCAGAGCTTGGAAGTGCCGTACAAGAAGCTAAACGTTGTGGAACAGGGAAATCTTTTACAGCAACTCAAGTAGCATCAATGGCTGGAGGTATGATCTATTTGGTACTCATATTTCGATTTTGTATCAAAGTTTTACTCCGCATTTTTCAGGATCGAAAGTTTAAGCTAACAGTTGGTATCAGAGCTGTATTTATCTCTGCCTTGATGTTTGGATTGCTGTGCGTTATATTGTTTATACGTTTGCTATTTCCATGTTTGACTAAACCGTGGGCCTTTGAGGACCGACTTTACTAAACCATTAGCCTTGGAGCTCTATCCAGCCACTCGTGAGTCCATCCTATCTGCATCCTACTGCTATATTGCATGTGAGGGCTGTGAACCCTACAGGTCTGATCTGGAAACTGTCGTAGGCATTTTTTTTTTCGTTTTGTCGAGCCCAGACCCCGGAGCACTCCCCTTGCCCTGGTCTTTATTGTTGTTGTCGTTGTTGTTTTGGAGGGGCGTAGGGATCATAGCCGATGGCGCTCTGCCAGATTCCGTGGGCCTGATTTGTGGAGGCCGCATCTCTTGAGATTTTTTTTTTGTAACCTCTGCGTGGGCCTGATTTGTTGGGCTTTCATCTTGTTTTCTTATGAGCAGGTTGCAGCCCTAGACTGCCTACCAAACCTCTTTTGTGGACTGTCCAAGCAAATCGCAACCTGCTGGTGGTTGTTTGACTAAAACGTGGTAGATTAAAATATTGTGTGTTTTTCGTTTTGCTGACTGGAAGCATTTTTTAAGGCTCTGCGTGTGCACATTTAAGGATAGAGACATTTAGTGTGAATGCTGGCTGGAACCCTAGCTCTGGAAGCTCTGTATGCCTATATATTGTCACATAAATTCACTCCCAAAACCTTAAAGATGTTAATAGTTGTTTGTCAATGCATATCTATATATTGTGGAAAGTTATTGATAAGAGATCCTTGGATATAGTTGTACAAATAGTAAAAATATATATATGTATATTTTAATGGTTAATATATATATATATTAGACCATGGTAACTTTATTTATATTTATACATGGTCAAATATGTTGGGCTATATGAATAGATATATAATGCATAAAGAGAGTGGCTCTGCTTCACATACTTTTCTGTGAGATAATGGATAGATGCCTATGCTTTTATACCATAATGGTGATGTTTTATACATATATATAAGTTTTATATATATAGATATTTCATTTGCATGATTAGTGTCAAGTTAATGTTATGCATAAAAGTAATAATGTCAGTGATCTATATAATTTTAATTGATTAGAGAATAGCCACAGCATCTCTAATTAAATAATATTATATATTATGTTTGATTAAGATCACGTAAAGAATAATTAGACATTAATTGTAATTAATTATACTGAATATAATAAATTCTATCCCACAGGAATTTTTATTATATTTATGTAATTAATTAGGATAAAATATTGAATTATTCATAACTTACCCACGGGAATTACGAATTAATAGTTTTATCATAAAGAATAATTTTTTTTAATCTGATTGAATTAAAAATTTAGCCCACAGGCAATTTTTATGTCTTTAGATTCAATCTTAAAGCATGAATTTACATTGGTAAAACATGAAAATTTTATTTGGTCTCAAATTTTAACATAAACATGTGATCTTTATTTTTATGCAGTTTTACAACCTGCAAATTTCTCTGAAATTCGTTTTGATATCCCTGAACTTAAGGGAGATAACTATAAAGTCTGGAAGGAGAGAATTCTCCTTCATTTGGGATGGATGGACATAGATTATGCTATTAGGAAAAATGAACCACCAGCACTCACTGATACCAGCACTGCAGCGGACATCACGCTTTATGAACGATGGGAACGATCTAATCGTCTTAGCATGATGTTCATTAAGACTAAAATTTCAGCTGGTATTCGTGGTTCTGTTGATCAACATGAAAAGGTCCGAGACTTGCTGAAGGCCATTGATGATCAATTCGTCACTTCAGACAAGGCACTAGCAAGCACCCTAATCATGAAGTTCTCATCCCTAAGACTCACCAGTGTGAAAGGTGTGCACGAGCACATCATGCAGATGAGGGACACTGTGGCTCAATTGAAGAAACTCGAGGTTGAAATATCGGAGTCTTTCCTAGTGCACTACATCCTGAACACCCTTCCGCACCAATATGGACCTTTCAAAATCTCATACAACACACATAAGGATAAATGGTCAATTAATGAACTTATGACCATGTGTGTTCAAGAGGAAGAAAGACTGGTAATGGAACTGGGAGAAAGTGCAATGCTGGCAACGCATAGGAAGGGCAAATCTCAAGCCAACTGCAAATCTCAAGCCAATAAGAAAGGGAAAGGTAAAGTACCTCCCCAAGCTAATATTAAGAAGGATTCCAAGTGTTTCTTCTGTAAAAAGAAGGGACACATGAAGAAGGAATGCGAAAATTTTCAGAAATGGCTTGCGGACAAAGGTAATGCAATCTCGTTTGTTTGTTATGAATCTAATATGGTAAATGTCAATATTAACACTTGGTGGATTGATTCTGGATCAACAATTCACATTTCGAATTCTTTGCAGGGTTTGCAAAGCCTAAGGAAGCCAGTGGGAAGTGAGCAAAGCATCTTATCAGGAAACAAGATGGGCTCGCATGTGGAAGCTATAGGAACATGTTGTTTAACTTTAAGTAGTGGTTTTGTTTTAAAATTAGAAAAGACCTTTTATGTTCCAAGTTTTTCTAGAAACTTGATTTCAGTTTCAAGGCTTGTACCTTTTGGATATTCCTTCAACTTTTTAGAAATATCTTTCAGTTTATTTTATAAATCTGATTATGTTGGGAATGGTATTTTGTCTAATGGTCTTTATTGCATTAATTTACAAAACAATGTCACTTATGATTCAATGCATGTTAACACTGGCACTAAAAGATGTGTTATTAATGATGATTCCTCTAAATTATGGCACCGGAGACTAGGTCATATCTCCATAGAAAGAATTAAAAGATTGGTAAATGAAGGGATACTTAATACTCTGGATTTTACTGATTTTGAGACTTGTGTGGATTGCATAAAAGGAAAGCAAACCAACAAGTCGAAGAAAGGTGCCAATAGGCGTTCAGACATATTAGAGATCATACATACTGATATATGTAGTCCAGACATGGACTCACATGGTCAGAGATACTTTATTTCTTTTATAGATGATTACTCACGATATATGTATCTCTACATGCTTCATAATAAGAATGAAGCATTAGATGCCTTTAAGATCTTTAAGGCTGAAGTAGAGAAACAATGCGGCAAGCAAATTAAGATCGTGAGATCAGATAGAGGTGGAGAATATTATGGTAGATACACAGAAGATGGACAAGCACCTGGGCCATTCGCAAAATTTCTTCAAGAGCATGGGATTGTTGCCCAATACACCATGCCTAATTCACCCGACCAGAATGGTGTAGCAGAAAGAAGAAACCGAACTTTATTGGACATGGTGCGGAGTATGCTTAGCAGCTCCAATCTTCCTAAATCCTTGTGGACTGAAGCACTTAAGACGGCAGTGTATATATTAAACCGAGTTCCAACCAAGGCCGTTCCTAAAACGCCATTTGAATTATTGAAAGGTTGGAAACCGAGTTTGCGACATATGCGCGTTTGGGGATGCCCATCTGAAGTGAGAATATATAATCCACAAGAAAAGAAGCTGGACCCAAGGACCATTAGTGGGTATTTCATTGGATATGCTGAAAGGTGTAACGGTTACAGATTTTATTGTCCATCTCACGGCACTAGGATTGTGGAATCAAGAAATGCAAAATTTCTTGAAAATGACTTGATCAGTGGGAGCGATCTAACTAGGAACATAGTTTCCGAGAAGGATCATTCAGAATCTCAACCTTCCACTTCAAGTGATAGATTGGTTATTGTTCACAGCACCCCTCAAGTACAAGCTGGTGTTGAACAATCAATTGTTGAAGTTCCACAAGCTGCTGACGACATTCTAGTAGATCAAGTAGTCCAAGAGTTTCCAAGAACTTTTGAACAACGAGTTGAACCACATACTTCTCAAGAAGATAGTGATACAACATTAAGAAGATCTACTAGACCAAGGAGATCAGCAATTCCTGATGATTATGTTGTGTATCTGCAAGAATCTGACTATAACGTTGGAGCCGAAAATGATCCCGAGTCCTTTTCACAAGCCATGAATTGCAAAGAATCAGAATTATGGTACGATGCCATGAAGGAAGAGATGAATTCTATGAAGAGTAACGAAGTCTGGGATCTTGTTGAGTTGCCTAATGGTGCAAAAGCCATTGGATGTAAATGGGTCTTTAAGACAAAGAAAGACTCATTGGGCAACATTGAGAGATACAAGGCTAGACTCATTGCTAAGGGATTTACTCAGAAATAAGGAATCGACTACACGGAGACTTTCTCTCCTGTATCTAAGAAAGATTCCTTGTGCGTTGTTATGGCATTAGTAGCCCATTTCGATTTGGAGTTGCATCAAATGGATGTGAAAACGGCTTTTCTAAATGGAGATCTAGAGGAGGAGGTTTACATGAAACAACCTGAAGGATTCCCCTCTAGTGATGGTGAGCATCTAGTTTGCAAGCTCAAGAAATCCTTATACAGTTTAAAACAAGCATCCCGCCAATGGTATTTGAAATTCCATAATGTAATTTCTTCTTTCGGTTTTGTAGAAAACATTATGGATCAATGTATATATCTGATAGTTAGTGGGAGTAAAATTTGTTTTCTTGTTTTATATGTGGATGACATTTTACTGGCAACCAATGATAAGGGTTTGCTGCATGAGGTGAAACAATTTCTCTCTAAAAATTTCGATATGAAGGATATGGGTGAGGCATCTTATGTCATTGGCATTAAGATCCATAGAGACAGATTTCGAGGCATCTTGGGTCTATCTCAGGAAACCTATATTAATAAAATTTTAGAGAGATTTCGGATGAAGGATTGTTCACCAAGTATAGCTCCCATTGTGAAGGGTGATAGGTTCAATTTGAATCAATGCCCGAAGAACGACCTTGAAAGGGAACAAATGAAGAAAATTCCATATGCTTCTGCTGTCGGAAGCTTAATGTATGCTCAGGTCTGCACAAGACCTGACATTGCATTTGTTGTGGGAATGTTGGGACGATATCAGAGTAATCCAGGTATAGACCACTGGAGAGCTGCAAAGAAAGTACTGAGGTATCTTCAAGGAACTAAAGACTACATGCTTATGTATAGACGGACGGACAATTTGGAAGTAATTGGCTACTCAGATTCTGACTTTGCTGGATGTGTTGATTCACGCAAATCAACATCAGGATACATTTTTATGATGGTCGGTGGAGCTGTATCATGGAGGAGTGCCAAGCAGACCTTGATTGCCACTTCCACTATGGAAGCCGAGTTCGTCTCTTGTTTTGAGGCTACTTTACATGGTGTATGGCTTAAGAGTTTCATTTCTGGTCTTAGAATTATGGATTCTATCTCTAAGCCATTGAGAATGTATTGCGACAATTCAGCTGCTGTTTTTATGGCTAAAAACAACAAAAGTGGGAGTCGAAATAAACACATCGACATTAAGTATTTAGCCATAAGGGAACGTGTTAAAGAAAAGAAAGTGGTCATTGAGCACGTCAGCACTGAGTTTATGATCGCTGATCCTTTGACTAAGGGCATGCCACCGTTTAAATTCAAGGATCATGTAATGAATATGGGACTTGGTTCCATTATGTAGTTTCTCATTGTATGGACAATATTATTTTTAATGAAATTCTTAATTACTGTGTTGTCTTTTCTCATACATATGTGCACCTTAATTTAATTTGAGAAAATTCATCTATGAGGACCAAGAATAAACATAAGGTTTATTCATTAAGAAATTGTTGCCACATAAATTAAAATAGCAATAAATACATAGTAATACATGGAAGGTAATACTTGTCATAAGAGGACTTATCGCCATGATTCTTGTATCTATTACTTAATACAGATTGTCAATAGGTTTTAAGATGAGACATTAAGTTTGGAAGTATGGACCAAGTGGGAGAATGTAAGCTCTCTTAATTAATATTAAAAACTCTTCAACTAAATAACTGATTTCTCGTTGAGAGCTTCGGGAATGGTCCATAACTCCCTCAACGGTTCTCTATCTTGATCTGTGGAACAATTGACACATAGCCATCATAAGCTTGATGGAAGCTTGGCTATTAAAACCCTTGTTTGGTCCCCAAGCTCGCTAACTCAATCCCCTTCAGTTTTACACCATCAAGAAAGAGAAAGCAGAGCTTGGAAGTGCCGTACAAGAAGCTAAACGTTGTGGAACAGGGAAATCTTTTACAGCAACTCAAGTAGCATCAATGGCTGGAGGTATGATCTATTTGGTACTCATATTTCGATTCTGTATCAAAGTTTTATTCCGCATTTTTCAGGATCGAAAGTTTAAGCTAACACATCTACCATGTGGCAACTAAAAGGAGTCATGACCAGATATGAAACAAAACATATTTCATAACATATTTTAAAAGAAAGTTACCATGTGGCAATGTCCACATTATTGTTACTCCATCTACCATGTGGTAACTAAAAGGACTTATGATGAGATGAACATATTTTAAACAAAGTTACGAGGTGGCAATGTCTATGCATTATTGTTAACAAGTTGTTTTGAAATGTGCTTTGATGTAATCAAAGCTATCGAAACAAAAAAAAAACTAAAAAGAAAAACATCTATACAACTAAGATCATAAACTTGAAACCAATTTCAATCTATTTTTGCTTAGGTATTAATTGCACTTTTTTCTCACTACATATAGTTTCCATTCGCTCTCATTGTGCATTTAAGTAACATAATAACTAGTTTTGCCGGATGAGTGTCTAATCATGTTTCTAAATAAACTAAGATGATAAGTTTAATATGTTAATACCTAATTTGAGATGACATAATTTAAAATGTATAATGTTTATTGAGAAGACATTTATTAAAAACAATATTTGAAAATAACATATTGTTTGTTGTGAATAATGTTGAGAGCATGTATAACAATAAGATGTTGAGATTTTGTTTATCAAATAATAATAATAAAAAGTCCACTCATTTTAAAAAGCTATATAGTTAAAATTGTAAGAAGTTACATATAAATATAGATATAAATAGAATTAGTTAACATTTTAAAAAGCTACATATAAATAGAATTAGTTAAAATTATTTATTAAACACCGGTTTATTAACCATAAGTTTTCACGCCATGCACTATATACTAAATTGAAGAATGAAGAATGAGACAATAAAAAAATTTAAAAGTATATATATATGATTAGATGAAATAGTTTACTAACCATAAGTTTTCATGTGAGACTTCCCAAAAAGTGTAACTTTTAAACCTGTGAAGAGAAGCAATGCATATATATATTTAAGAAAAAAAGAAATTTACACAATGTCTCACACAAGCTATATAAAGATTTATTTTGGAAACTCTTAACTAGGAAAACTAGCAAAACTTAGAGCTACACCTCTCACTTTCTTATTATGATTATTAACCATTCACAATACAATATGTAGGTATTCTACAACATCCAAAACCCTAATCCAGTAACTTGGATTAGAATTAGACTCCAATCCCTTAAGCAACATTACATTACACATTTTTAGGACAAACCCATAAATAACCCATAAAATTTCAAACTTGCCTTTGGCTCGTATCGGCAATGCCCATTCCCAATGTTTGCTTAGTGGAGCAGGGGATGGAACCCTACAAAGAATATAACACGTACAAAGAATATAACACATACTCAACAAAATGACCATATTATAACTGTTTTGACATAAAGAAAATTGTAGAAAGAATAATATCAAATTTAATAATGAATAAACATTGAGAAATTAAAAAAAAATAATAAACTTACAATAATTAATAAAAAAATTAATTTTTAATTCATGAATATTTTTAATTTTAATTTATAAACATAAATTTCTTTTCATTATACTTGCCTCTAGATGGCACATTTCTATAGGCCGGAGGAAGTATCTATCTGCCCCCCCCACCAAAAAAAAAAACATGCATGCATCAGTGTGTTATAGCATAGTGGAGGATAAAAACAATTAACAAATAAAAATAAATAAATAAAAGGAATTGTAAGAGGAAGAGCTTAGTACCCCTAGTTTTTGGAGATCATAACTTAAAGAAAAAATCATTTTTTTCTTTAAAAACACAACTTTTTAAAGAAATAAACAAATTATGTGATCAACAAACACGACTTTCATAAACGGGGGTTTTTATCAAAAACCCCTGGGGCACCTGTTGATGCCCCGAAGATCGCATCATCAAGCAGAAAGGGATCCTCCCCGGTAGACTATCCCAATTAGATTGTCCACCGTTTGGTGTGGGGAATCCGTCCGGTTAGTGATTCCGGCAACCGTTAGATTTGGAGATTTGCTTCAATTATATCGGTTATGGCCCGATCCACCGTTCTTTTTATTTTATTTTATAATTTGAAATGATATGCAAGTGCCTAAGCTATCTTAATCTAAATGCAAAACTCGAAATAAATCTGTATCTAAAACTGAAATAAATCTGAACTATCCCTGCAAGGAGCAAATTATAAGTATGAGTAATGCGTTGGAAGGATTATCTAAAGATCAACAGACAACCATTAAATCGTAAAGATAGATCTACAGCAAGAAAGCAAGAGATATTAGAAGATAGCTTCCGATTCATATATAACACATTCCATTACTCATGTAGGAGAAAATTCATTTGCACAAGAAACAGTAAGATCATTCAATACAGAGAAATAATTCAAGACAGCAAGAAACATCTCACAGTAGGATATGAAAGACACAAGAATAATCCAGCATGCATCCAACATCCATTTCCATGCAAAAGACGTCCTCTCCAGGCTCTTATTAGGTAGATTTCATTTTTTTGAAACAAGTGCAAGATAGCTCGTACAAGTTCAGAAAAATTATTTCCCTGCAAAAAGTCATTTTCACTGTTTCCTAAACTTCTATTTATATTATTACAAAATGCCTCTTGGGCTGCCACCTGGCTCTTTACACTTGTCCTCTACAAACTTTTCCCTTTTAATAAACAAAAATCGCGACCCTTTTCTTAAAACAGAAAATTCCTCAAAAAGAAAAGGACAGCTGTCTAATGGTTCTACGCTTTAGACATAGGAAGGCCAAAAATACAAAAAATAGGAACAACGCCTTAGGATCAGCGTGTTCACTCTTGGGAAGGCACTCCTACTGGGAAAGAAGCACTTGGACTGGCTGATACTGCTGCTGCTGCTGGGAGAGAAGCACTTGGACTGGCTGTTGCTGCTACTGCTTTCTTTTCCTCCTCTGCTATGTGACTGAACTAGATACCAGTGTCTCTAATAACTACATTTGCTGAGGAAGAGAGCAAGATCTTTTGGGAAGTCACATCTTTACTAAGCTCTGCTCCAATACCCTGAATTTTTGCAACTGCTGCTTAGTGGATTTCTTTAAGCAAATGACTGTATATTGATGACAACCCAATATAGTGATGGAGATCATCAATGGCTAAGACATCGATCTTCTTTACATATTCTATTTGAATGCCTAGCTCTTCCTTCAAGTCTGATAAACGTTGCTCTTTGCTCGGGAACTCATCAAGGGATTAAGGAAAACTCAACTTGCACTTATCATGCACTTCATGGATTTTTTGATAAAGACTGTTACTTTTATCCATTGTTCCTTGGATCTTAGCCATTAGCTTAAGGCCATAGTTCCTGCAGAATTCCATAAGGGCTATATCTTCATTAAAACCATCTTCAGATTTGAATGGGAGATGCTTGGGGAAATCAACCTTCCCTTTTCTCCATTCCATCTGGCTCAGGATGTTTGCTTTAACCCGAGTATATTTACCCTTAAGCCTATTGGCCTTTGCATTAACTTCTTTCAATCTAACCATCATGGCTTTGAGCCTGCACACTTCTTCAGTAATCAGCTCTTGTGTGGCATGCATTTGACTCAGAATATCACAGGATAGCTCATGAAAGGGAGACATATCTATTGTCCTACTCTCTGTCTGCTCTAATTGCTCACCCATTGCTTGCTTATCTGCTTGCAGCTGAGACACCCTAACTTCCGAATCGTTCTTTTCTGCTCCTAAAACCATCATCTGGACTGCCAAATGGTCTTTTTCTTCTTTTAACTGGCAATACTTATCTGACAATTCCTTGTGCTCAATAGACAGGCGATTATACTTATTTACTACAAGATCCCTGTAAGCCTATTCATTAGCCACAGTATGTTGTAACATGCAAGCTCTCCTCTTTGTCGACTCAACTTCTCTAACCATATCGGCCACATTGTCCTGCGTTGCTTTTGCTGCTTCTACAGCAGCGGATGCCATGGCTATGGGAGCCTTATTTGTATTTTGCATTACTGTGGTCTCTCGTCGGGTAACAATATCTTCTTGGAAGAGTCTCTTTATCCTCTCTTCCGATTTCAGGACCACTCTCTTCTTATCATACACAAATTCATCCCATTGGGACACAGTATGCTCTTCTGATGGAGTGTAAGGGACGATTGGGAGGTCCATTACATTTATTTCTGCTTCTGCGGGTGTTCCCAGCACCCAATATGTCTGTTTCCATATTTTGGGTGCCAAAGCCACCTGCCTGGGCATCTTCATCAGTCTTAAGTTCTTCTTCTGTCTTTTGTTCCTCTTTAGCTTTTCGTTCCTCTTCATCTTTCTGCTCCTCTTCAGCTTTACACCTTCTTTCTTCTTCTTCAGCTTGCTGCTAATTTTCATTTTCTTTCATCTGCTTTGCATCTTCAGCTTCTTTCTGCAATCTTGCATCTTCAGCTTCTTTCTGCAGCCTTGCTTCCTCTTTCAGTCTTTGTTCCTCTTGGGCTCGGGCATCAGCTGCTTCTCTCTCTTTCTGCAGGCTGGCTTTTTGGGCTGGGGTAGAGCTAGAGTTTGCTCCACTGCCTTGATGACAAATTCGCAACTCAGTCATGTTGCTGATGCCTCTGAATGCCTCTTCCTCGGCATCATAGTAATGAGCATATTCAAAATGAGCATAAATTTCTTTGCAATGCTCGGCAACCTTCCCCCGCCTATCATTTCTATGGAAGATCATTTCACCGAAGTGGAAAGCTTTCAGCTCTTGAACAAATTCCTCAGCTGATGCAACCCCTGAGAATTTGTAGGCTCCTATGCAGAAGGGTAAAGGAGGGAAAGAAGCCTTATGCTGCTTGTTAAGCACCCCTCCTATTCCATCAAGGAAAATTTGTCTGACTGCTTCCTTGAGGACTACATAATCAGTAGCGTACTTTGGCAAAATGTAGGGCGCTTTGGTCCCTCCAAACATCCTGATGTAGGTTCCCTGCTCTGAGAAATAAAAGTCTCCATAGCTTTCTAGGATCTCCATGGCATTTTCTGACATATAGTTGGGCTCTTCCTTAAATATCTGCTCATATAGAGGCATGATGAACTCTTCGCAGATGAGCTTATAGATGAGCTTATAGCTTGCTCTGTAATTTTGAGCCCACATTATTTTATAAGCAGTGTAGACCGGGGTGTTGGCTTTATCCCATGTGTAACCTAGGTTGGGGAAAGATAGTTTGGCCAAAATACAGTCAATGAGATAGGAAGACATGTAAAATTTAAAATGATTTATTTAATAAATATTATACAATCATTTTTATAAACCTTAATTTTATTTTTAATAAATATTTATAAAATTAAATAATTTTAAATAAAAACATATCAATAAAACTATTTTCTTTTAAATAAGATTTCCAATATTTTGAATAAACCTTCGATTCATTAAATAAAATAAGTGTACGATAATAAGTGCAAGGACATAATAATTGTACAAGTGTCGAATGCATGCACCCATCCATTGGTTGCACAGATTGTTATTTATTATAAGCACCTTAATCCACATGGTCGAGAAATGTGCAGTGTAATGGTGGAGAGTATTATGTTTCTAATATCGATCAATCCTTGGGACTCTGTGGGCATTTTAGCATTCTTCATATACACACAACAAACGACATGGTGGTTAGTAGCCATCCATGCTACCTTTGAAAATTTTGTTGAACAAACTATCCCCACCCTACCCAAGCATCATCACCCACGACACATGGTGGATCTCTTGTATGATATCCAATTCAAAGCTTTCAAAGAAGGATTTTTACTTTATTATGTCAATCTGGGATCGTACAAACTTAAGAGGTGTTGAGATTGTATGTGCAACTTCAAGAGGATCTAATCTACTATTAGGTGATGTTTGATGGAAATGAAGTGCTAATGCAGATCCGAATATGGAAGGAAAAAGTACTCGAAGTGGAAACTACTTGTTCTAATTCTAACTGTGTGAATTCAATGAAAACCTATTAATTTAAACTTGATTGTGATACCAATTACCAAATTAACATTTTCATGAAACAAATAACCATACTAATTAACTGGGAATCGAAACACTATTTTGAAATGAGAAAAGAAACTGACTGTTAAAGCAATATAATCCTATGGAAGTAATTAATTATAGTTTCGATGGAGCAGATCTATGAAAGTAAGCAATTTTGATCTCATTATAAAAATTAAATGTGCAGGAAAATAGCTCTTCATAAAACTATAGGAGTAACTAAACAGTGCTACAAGAATTACTAGTCTAGACGCTAGAGGAATCATAACCAGAAATTGCAATGAAATCAAAATACGATTAACCCTGAGAATTACTAGTCTGCGCTACAGGAATCATAACCGATCCAAAGAAATCAAATCACAATGAACATGAACATCTAATTTATTGAATGCTCTAATTAAATGAAGCCTCCTGGGATCACGATGATGGGACCCTTCCTCATAGCAACCCATGAGCGAATTAAAACTAAGTACTCACAATTAGAAAATATGATTCAATAGAAAGTGGGCTTCGTTGTTCATTCCCATGTAAAATGTATTAGAAATTACAAAAGTAACTTGTCTCTGTTTGCCAAATATTAACAAAGAAGAAGGCATGTATGTGCTCGAAGGCTTATATATATATGTATTACAGAGAATCATAAAAATACCTAGATCTAATACTACAATTATTCTCAGGCATACCTGATACCTTGTCCCTAAAAATGATGGAGATAACTAATAGTGAGCTAGGGTCTTGAAATGTTTTGGTGGCTAGTATAAATGCCCTTAATTGGTTGTTCATTTCTTCATTTACCAATGGAACTTTGGATATTAGTTAAGCCTCTGATAGTGACTTCAGTTGTGACTAGAGGTGGAACTCACCTTTCCTAAGGATTGATCTTCAAAACAACATCGATCTTTGTCTTCAGTCCCTGATGCGATCCCCTGCAATTCACAATGAGATGCTAATACCACACATTAGACTCCTTTAATCAAGTTTTGAAATGAATCAATCAAAAGAAAAGATAAAAATTCCTATCATCATCATTCCATTCATTAAATACTTAATCAAACTCAAAGTATGTGTCCAACCACTTAGATAATACCCTATTGAGTTGGATGTTTAGGCTCTGAGTGCGTGATTTACCTACCAAAATTAAGACTCATCAACACATTTCATTTCCCACGCGGAGCCAAACAGTATGTCTACTGCCACGTGACCTTCCAAAAGTAATAGTGGGCCATTATATGACCGAGTTGGTATCCAAGTGAGTCTGTACTGCTGACGTCAACTAGCCACCCATGTCTAGGCTACACAAACAGAGGCTGACATTAGCACTACATACCGAATAATTTTATTTTTTTTGATAAAATATGATTCAATACAAAAATTTAAAACTATAATATACATTAGATTTTGAAAAAATAACAATTGTATGACAAGGATTAATATAAATACCCAATTGCTATATGTCCCCTTGCAGGGGCCTAATAACATATTAACATTAACATTAAATTTAAAATTACTTTGCAAATAAAATAGTAAATTTCATAAATAAATATGTTTACTTAAATTAAAAATAATATTTTAAAGAAAAAAATATTTTTTAATTTTACATTCACCCATTTCAACATCAAACCATTTATTCTACTAGCATATCTACATCAGTGGTGGATGGAGAATGCCGATATGTATCACTATCTAACTCAAATATATAAGCCACCACATAAATGTACTCAACGAACTTACTTTACCCTGTAGAATCAACCATTGTGTTTTCCTTACCATATGCACAAGCCTGACCTTTTAGAGACTAGTAATTATTGGCCTCACTACTTGTAGATATTATTTTAGTGTGCATCGTTGGGGGTGTAGTCTATGGATGTAGACGGGTTTCTGGTTGGAGTCATTGATGGAGGCAGAGGTGTTTATCAAGCAAGCCACGATGTGGGCTTAGGTGTTGGTTGTGGTTTTGGAACAGGTGCAGTCCTTTGCACTGTAGAAGATTTAGGGAAGGATTTTCCGTAATCCAAATCCCATTACCTCTCTTTAGAAGAAATGAGTTAAATTTGGATGGAAAAATCAATGTGAAGAAGCATTTGCAAAACTAAAGCAATGATTAAGAAGTTCCCTCATATTGAGAGTTCCAGACATGGACAAGTATTTTTGTATCTGTACATATGCTTCGGGTCAAGGCTTGGGCGCATTAATACAAGGAGGAAATATAAATTATGCCTCATGGTATCTCAAGAACCATGATTTCAATTATGCCACTCATGGAATGGAATTGGTGGTATTGGTGATGTCCCTAAAGTTATGGAGAGATTGTCTCATGGGACACCATTTTGAGTTGAAAAGAAACCATAGGAGTCTTCAAAACATTTTTACCCAAAAGGACCTCAATGCCTGACAATGGCATTGGAGTGAGTTGCTTAATGAGTATGATTTTTGGGTAATGTATATCAAGGGAAAGGAGAATAGGGTGGTTGACGTTCTAAGAAGAAGGCTCCGGATTCACTCAGTCATATTCTTAAAGGTATACTTGAGAGATCGAATTGTAATTTACCTTTCTTGGGATAATTGGTACCATCAAGTGAAGCCCAACTTACAAAGAGGAATACCAATTGGATCTAAATTTGAAGGGTACTCTTTGGAAAGTGATGGACTTTTAAGTTCAGGGGGTAGATTTATGTCCTTCAGAATTGTGACCTAGGGAGGTTGATAATGAAAGAACCCCATAGAGTTTCATACTCAGCACACCCAATAGTAAAGAAAATGCATGTTGATTTAAAAAATATCTTCTTCTAGGCCAGGATGAGAAGGGATACAATATAGTTTGTGGCTCGATGTATTGAATGTCAATAGGTTAAGGATGAACACCATCACCCTGCACGCCTCTTTCGACCACATGATATACCAAAAACTAAATGGGATGTTATTTTAATGGATTTTGTTGAAGGATTACCCATGACACCTATGAGACATAATTGTATCATGGTGATTGTTAACAAGTTGACTAAGAGAAATCACTTTATTCCAATCAGGAGCACCTTTATGCACTAGGCATTGCTCAAATTTTTCTTCGTGAGGTAATTCACTTGCATGAGGTAACTCAAAAAGCTAGCACATATAGAGATTCCTTATTTAATTTGTGGTTTTGTAAAAGTGTTCAATCATCTATAGGTACCCAACTTAACTTTAGTACTGCTTATCATCCTAAAATAGATGGCTAAACTGAAAGCGTTAACTAGGTACTAGAAGATATGCTAAGAATGTATGTCATGGAACAACAAAACTAGTGGGAAAGGTGTCTTCCCTTAATGAAGTTTGCATACAACAATAGTTATCATAGTTACATACATGTAGATCCATATGAGCTCCTATATGGAAGACCTGGCATGACTCCATTAAGTTGAGATCAGTTAGAGGATCGAAATATGTTGGGATCCTACATGCTTTGAGAAATGGAGGAAAATATGGTTATAATTAAACGAAGACTTAAAGAAGCTAGAGACTGGAAACAAAATTATATGGATGCCAAAAGAACATATAGAAGCCATGAAGATGTTGGAATTGTAGCGACATAAGTTTTGTAATAGAATTGTGCACTGTTGTAAAGAAGCGTGTTGTGATGTTTATTTAATAATGTGTTTTGTAATTGAATAGAATAGTTAAAAGACAATTGGAAAGAGACATAATTGTATCAATTTTGTATAAAAAGGGAAGAAATGGGGATGTCTTGAGTTGATGTTAATCCCCATTTTGAGCATATGGATGTAATATGACCTTTGATA
This sequence comes from Larix kaempferi, assembly GCA_027924585.1. Classification (NCBI taxonomy): domain Eukaryota; kingdom Viridiplantae; phylum Streptophyta; class Pinopsida; order Pinales; family Pinaceae; genus Larix; species Larix kaempferi. The sequence continues at coordinate 15,081,309 of BSBM01000063.1, read as the reverse complement.
TTATGAATGAAAGAGGAACCAAATGTTATTCTATTTTCCGTGTCTGAAAGAATATTTTTTTTTATTTATTTACTAGCTGTTGTTGTATGAATTAGATTTTGAATGATAATGATGAAATTATGCAATCCCTTTTCCTAAATTCAGTCTCTATAATTCCTATGAGCGTATTAGGTGATACTGTATCCTTATAAGATGTTGAAAATGCTAATGCTCATAGGATTATTGTTGATGACTTAGTTTAGAACATTGGGTCTAAATCTAATCCAACAATTGGTTCTATTGTCGAGACTTGAATAGGTTAGGTTTGCATAGAATGAGTTGGATACCAATGAGAGAAGAGTTACAATAATGGTTGATGCATAAAGAGGAAGAATTCGCGTAGAAGGATACTCAAAATTTGGACATTGACCCACAACGCTATTTACAGAGGTACATTTATGCAGATGAATATGATTTGTTTTTTAATTTCATTATTTATTGTTTGACTGGTTTAAAAGACAAGTAGAACTTAATGTGGTGTGGAGGCCGAGATTAGAAGTAGTTATTTGGGATCAAGAAAGGGTAGAAGAACTGGAGAATATTGATAATAAGTGGAATAGGGTGATAGATTTGTGGTTTTACAGGGTTAAAGAAGGATATATTATTGAGTTTGCTATAGAATACCACAAACCCTTTGCTCAAATTTGAGACAAACCCTAGAAAGAGGATACTGGAACAGATCCCCATTTGGATAAAAATGTTGTTTGTAGAAAAAGGGATTATGTGCATGCAATCAGATAGAATGGAGGAGTAGACCCCTTCATGCTGGGAGGGAGGGAAGAAAGAAGAGGGGACGAAGAATGAGATAAAGAATTAAAAAGAGACATAAAAATAAACCCAGATGAGAAAATACGAAGGAGATGAATGACATGAACGAAGAAGTGCGGTAAGGGAAGCTGTGTGGAAATTTAGTTTTGATATAACTAGAAGGGATAGAGAATAAATTGTAGAAGGCAGTGGAGAGGTGAAAAGAAAAAGAGACTCATTAGAATAGCAATATATAGAGGGCGTAGTGCTAGGGGAAAGCAATGCAGAAGATGAGGATGAGGAAGAATAACAACCAACAAAGAGGTTTGGTGCAGAAGAGAGAACATAAGAGGATGATGTGGAAGAACAAGGAATTAAACATGATCCAGTACAATGGAGAAGATATGATCTGGAAGAGTCAGAACAAAGCGATGAGGAGTCTTAGCGCAATGAGATAGTGGAAAGATCGTCTGAAAATGAAGTAATAGAGGATGGGAATTGCAAGATTGAGAGAATTATTTTGTCAATTAAATATTGAAGCTAGGTTCATCCAGATCCATATGTGAAGAGCATAGTGCAGTCATGTTGTCTAATTCCCCCCTTGAACCACCCTCTCAGTGGGTGTTTTTAACAAGAGCTGAGAAATCCCACTAGTACAAAATGAGATATAAGTGACCAGGTGACCAAAAAATTAGGTCACCATAGTTTTTTCAAGGGATAAAGGACCAAAATTGAGAAATTTTAAGTGATCTAACTAAAAATGACCAATTTGGTCACGGGATAAGAACTAAAGTAAAAATGACCAACTTGGTCACGGGATAAAAAATAAACTAAAAATGACCACATAACAATTGGTCATTTTTAATTAACTAGTACAAAATGAGATATTAGTGACTACATGACTAAAAACGTTAGTCACCATAGTTTTTTCAAGTGAAATACTACCAAATTTGAGCAATTTTAAGTGACCCAACTAAAAACAACTAACTTAAACGATTAATTTAGTCTAGGGATAAAATATACAACTATATAATAGGTGACACAACTAATTTAGTCCAGGAATAAAAATATAACTGGTCAACAATTATAATTTGATTTTGTCTTTCGTCAAGGAGATGGTTGGTTTCATTTTCCGACCACAGGGCCATCCAACCTTTCATAATACCTGTACCCAATGAAAGTCCCCATCAATCTTTGGCACGTAAGATGGTGATTTGAACAATCTAGAAGTGTCTAGGATAAATGTCCATGGGTAAACAATAGATCTCAACTGTGGAGCCGCTGAATGTGAGGGAAGATGACATAAGAATCGAACATCAAGTCACCCCTAAATTTTAGGGGGCAATAGGCTTATGGTTTCCAAAGTGTATAGAGTTGTCTAGTGACTCCGTGTTGATGTCTTCACAAACAGCTCTAGAACAGGATCCATGATTTGAAGAAAAAAAAGGAAACCTTAAATTACAGCTAGAACATGTATTGGATAACATGTCTCCTAATGAGAGCATGTGTTTTTTGGTTGGATTTATAAAATAAAATGAAGCGAAACATTAAAAGGACTAGCACGACCACTTAACTTGTGGTCAGTGAACACCGATATGTCACAAGTCTGCAAGTGCCATGAACAAGTCATATCTTACTTGTTCTCTATGCTTAGTTGTAATCACATGTTGTATATGCCTCACCTACTTGTTACCTTCTTTAGTTAAATGGATTGTTTGTCACTCTTTATTATCCATGCATGAGCTACAACTCATCCATGCATTTGCTATCAATTATTTTTATTTTTATTTTTTTTTATAATTGTTTATTTCGAATTTTGAATGATCATGCCCATCAAATCAATATGGATAGTACACTTGTCTCATCATCCTCCAATATAGGAAAAACATAGATGGTATTCCACCCCAAATTTCAAGATATAAACACCTATCGGTGTAATTAACAAGATTTTAAGAGTAATTAGTTATGTGGTAACTTTGAATTAAATGTTATTATTATCATAAAAACAACAACTTTAATTATATTTATAAAAAAAATGTAATTTTTTGTTTATGATCCCATGGAATGGTGTCTAGTAAAGATTTCATTGAATTCATTCTTTTCATATCATCTTGTACCTTTTTTCTTGTTTAATGAAGTGCTTTCTAACACCGGGTTTTTCTCGTGATACAGACCATCAGTGTACTTATTTTGGCCAGCATTCTTACTGCTATCACCTTCAAACTATAGAATGCATTATTTGGTGGTTTCCGGTTTTAATTTAATCATAAGTTTAGTTTCATGTTCAGCTTCATGTTTGTAGTGCTTTTCATTTCTATTCATTTTTACCCTAATGGGTGTTGTGAGAGGATCCTACCAAGTAGCTAGCGAAAATGAATTCAAATGTCAAGTCAAAGCAATAGGATTCTTCACGACATGTTTACAAGTCTGGAGCTGTAGGCTATTGAGGTAAGGCATTCAAAGTTAATCCTATAAGCTTTGGCCAGGTGTGGATTCATTAAACTTCTATACCAATAATTTTCTCCAATATTACTCAATGACATTCTCCAATTTGTCACACAAAGGTCGCTGGATTGAAACCCATTTGATGTTTTACTGGTTAATGTCAAATCTGATGCTATCAATGGACCATAACTGTTTTTTGAGGAATTGGGTACCCGGTGACCTAGGGAGCCAAGTTTGCCATCATTTTGATTAATATTTAGCGCTGATTCTCATCATTAACATCAACTTAAAATGTCCAGTTTATTATTATTTTTATAATTGGAAACATTTCAAAGAATTGCACTGCACAAAACTACCTAGTTTCCAATTCAAACAACTAACTATTTTGACAAAATTGTATAGAACTTGCACTCAGCCCTAATACTTATTCGTTTGAAATTAATACTATTTTGTTGGAACATTTCACAGTAAGAATGAAACTCTGTTGGATTGCTTAATATTCTACCAACCTCATCAATGAACCAAGGTCCCATGGGTCAAAAGGTCAAATTGTTTGGAACCCAATGTGCATGGCAAAGGCCTAAACTAAATGACAATGTAAAGTTGAAGGAACTTCCAGAAGAAAACCCCTGATTGGCTGCACCACATAGAGTGGGTTCCAGGGTTGAGGGGTAGCTATTCAAGCAACATTTCCCAGGACATACATTTTCTTAATCCATTTAAAACTCCTCTTTAAGGGTGGGGCATACCACTATGGGAATGGAGTCTCTTGGTTGACACTTGATACTCTGTCAACCACACCAATGAACCAACGTGCCCTATTGGAAAATACCGATATTTTAAGTTTGCCTTGTTTATTTGGATGCTGATGCAATGGATCTCATGGTGAAATATGGAACTTTCTTCCACAGGAAGCACTATTGTTGATGTATGTCACAATTAATATATTCATAAGAAAAAAGGTTTATCACACTCAGTACAAGTGCCATATCTGCAACTTGATGCTTTTCCAAATCCGAACCTTGCTTTTGATTTGATAGCCATAACTAGTTTGGAAGAAAATTGCATACATGGGTACACACACAAAATAGGTTATGTGCATTGTTTCTCGGCATAGTTGAATATGATATGTACATGGAGAATTATAAAAAATGCATGGGAATAACCCTCGAAAAAGAACTTGTTTAAGTAACAAACACCAAGATAATAGGCTGTAGAAAATGGCATTCCCTTTTACAATAAAAACAAAGAGTAGACTAATAGTTATGATGGGTCTCTAACCTTACTTGAACAAGATGAAAGGGATTCAAAGCTCATCGTTGAGATAGGATGCTTTCCATGACACGCCCCTTACATACTTGGAAGGAGTATTGCAATTTGATTTTCTAAGCAAGACTTCACTGTGATAATCTTAAAATTCATATCTTGGAAGTTTGCATACAAAAGTCCCAAAGTACCTAGTTCTCATTTTGTATCCTTTTTGCTTCATCTTGTTGGAGCCTATCAACCATGTCCTCATATTTTCTTTTCCTCTTCATGGGTCTAGAACTTGCTAGGACACTACCCTGGATTAAATGCTGCAATTTTTCCACCTCCACATAGGTCTTGAGACTTCAATGATGAGCCCACCTCCCAATCTCCTCTCTTTCCCTTGGCTACCAAATCTAGTTGTCCTTGACATATTTCTATAAATTTTCAAATTATAGCACTTATATTGTATTGACACTTATCTTAGACTATTTTTTAGTTGTTCATTAACTACACATGTTGAGGTTAATTTCTACTGGTCCTTAGAACTTAGACATTTTTAGTTTTCCGCTTTTAGAATTTTTCTAGGAGATGGCTTGGCATTCACACTTTGTATTGACACTGGATGTACTTTATTAGTCCCTTTGACCTAATGTTTTTCTCTTCTGTTGGACATGGATAAATTATCTTGACTTATGTTATCTAATATTTAGCTATATTGGTCCAACATAGACTTTGATTCAAGGCCTATGATACTTGTTTCTTTAATTCTCATTTTACTTATGACTTATTAGGGCTTTGCGTACATTGTTAGCATTAGGTCACTTGAATATAGATTATCTGTGATTGAAATTGTTAGCTTGTAAACATATTAAACACTGCCATTTAACCTACTACATATATTGGCATTCACTAGCCCCATATGTTGCTTTTAAGTAGTTGTTGTTTCATTAATGTTGTAATACCTCTTATATATATCCCTCAAAGTTTTGTATAATAATGTTGAATTAATTGTTATATTTGTTCAGTACCAAGATCTATAAAAGGATTGGACCTATTGCTTACAAGATTGAGCTACCACCCCATCTTAGGAAGATGCATCTTGTATTTCATGTTTCAATGCTTATTGATTATGTTCCTGATCCATCACATGTGTTGGAATTGGAGGGATTGCATATTTCCGAAGAGGGGGCCATCCATGTCGAACCATATGGCATAATGGACCACAAGCTTCATTGGCTCAAGAGATGAAGTATTGATCAATTTAAGTTCCAATGGGATCAGTACAACCCAGATCTTCCACCTAGGAGGACACAGAGGCAATGCATCAAGGTTTTCCATATCTTTTTTCAATAGATTTACTTAGTATTAACAAACTTATACATGATGGTTCACTAGTAGAAAAAAATGAGATATTTGACTTAAAAAATGACTAAAAATTGCATATAAATGACTAAGTTTAGTCACGTGACTAATAGTCATTTATTTCCAATCACTTATACGTGACTAAGAAATTTTAGTTATTTATTGGTTGTTTTGATTGGTCAGTTTGGTAGTATATTTAGTTTTTGTTTTAGTCATTGATTGTTGTTAAATGGTCATTTATTTAGTCATTAATTGTTGTTAACAGGTCATTTGTTTAGTCATTGATTATTTTTAATTGGTCATTTATTTAGTTATTGATTGTTGTTAACTGGTCATTTATTTAGTCATTGATTGCGGTTAACGGGTGATGTATTTATCCATTAAGTGTGATTAACTAGTCATTTGTTTATTCATTAATTGTTGTTAACTGGTCATTTATTTAGTCATAATAGTCATTTATTTCCATCAACAATTAATATATTTAGTCATTTAAATGTTTAATTGCCTTGAATCAACAGGTAGTCTATTTAGTAATTTTTATTCACTAATTTCTGTAGATAGTGTATAGAGGAATTGAACCACCAACCTCCTTCCTATAAGATAGGTGCTCTTCCATTGAGCTAGAATCCTTCAAGAACCGGGGAAATATCGAGGTAGACATATAATGCTTAGTTATTATATATTCTGCATACCTACTCTTGATTCAAGAATTGAAATCTCATTGTATATTGGCTGAGTATAATTCCAACTAGACCATTCATGTTCCAAGCATGGTACATAACTTCATAAAAATATTATGAGTTAAATAGGCCAATGCCTTACTTTAACAAATGAACAAAAAAATCTAATAGAAAATATTGTAAATTATGTGACTCCAAAGGATAGATTGAATGATTTAACAAGAAAACATGGTGGTAATTATTAAAATTCCATTGAAATTTCATATTTGACAAGATATTATTACATATACAAAAGTAAACCATCTAGTCCTATACACACAGTACATAATCAAGAAAAGGTAAAACACGTGTTGTGCCTAATTTTTCTAACTCTTGATTTACAAACAAACAATAGTCAGTCAATCTCAAAGATAAGTCAATAACTATGTAGCTATGAGACAATACCTACTTACACCTTTGGGAAATACTTCCATATGAAACCATGAATTTATACATGCAATGATTAAGAAAATAACACAAATTTTTAGGCTCTATAAAGTTATAGCACACAAAATTTTCAAGTTGGAATTATTGCTTGCCTTTGAATTGAACATAGGAAGGAAATAAATACCATATCAAAGGGATCCTAACCATAATAATTTCTAATACAATATGTACACAATGAGAAAGCATGAAAGGATAATGCAAGCCAAGTTATAAATCCATCACATGTTTTTAATAGTGTTCTTTAACATAATATAGTAGTATCCACGAAACAATAAATAGATGCAAATCCAATTACCCGACAAAGTACTCATGACTCTCTCACTAAAATGATGAAAGCAATGGCTGTAGACAACACCAAAGGGAGATTTTAGTTTCAAGAATAGTTTGCAACATAAACATGCAGTAACACAATAATCAAATACATGCATGCATAGTCTTGTTAGTGAACTATAGTTTCTCCAACAATCTGAAACTTAAGAAGCCACTAATGGAAAATTGCTCCCAAATTTATGTTCTTCTTCAATAGACAATCCAATGTCTATCCACATGGAATGAACCAAAAACATTCACTTGCCGAGAAGGATTTGTCATAATAAACAAGTTCACATTGTATGATAATTTGCAACTAAAGGAAATTCAAAATCATGAAATTTAGGTTTGTGGCAACAAAAAAAAGAAAGTTTGGTATGTGACACATCAAGTGCAAAAACAATAGACAATTCGAATTCAAGTGGTGAAAGCATTTTAAGCATAAGTGCAGATGACAATGATTGAATCTAGTATATATGTTTATGAAGTGATGGCTTAATTTCAAAATTTGATGTTTCAAAATTTGCATCAATTGAATGAGGCGTATTTGAAGAATGCCTTGGTGAAAAGTTGGCAAAACTGGGGAGCTTGTAGGTGAACACCAAGTAAAAGACTATTATTTGTCTACATGAGGACACATTCTAATAACACAACCACCTTGTCAAAATATTTACACATATAAAACATATTTAAAAGGCTTTGATGAGTTTCTGAAAAATGGAAACTACAGTAGACAAAGGATTCAAAAGATGGTACAACTCTTAAAATATAATTGCCTATATGAAAATATAACTCTGAAAAACCCCTTCAATCTAATTACTATAAAATTTTAGTTTGAAATAAAATAAAACATATGTTTGGCTATATTCCAAGCAACAATCTCATATTGACATCTATACCACTAAAGAATCTAAAACCTAGAGTTCTTAGCAAAATTGGAATATGGGCAATTAATAGAATGTTATTTTGTTTGTTTATCAGTTTTGGAATCCATTTCCAGTCAGGCCAGGCATATTTTTTACTACAGGATCTCCTCAGATACTTAAAACTTCTATGAAGACATTTTTATCTATCAGTGCACATGGAGAACAAAGGCACAAGATTTTATCTAGCTATCGAGATTATGAATCAACAGTTGCACACAAAGAGAATGCAAGTAACCGATCGAGAAGTCCAATGCTTTTGACCATAAAAACTTTGTGATTTGTGATGACACTGTTCACTATGTTTACATTAGCCTCTACTTGGAAATTCAATTGAGCAAACATCATGCACTTTTACAACAACAAGAAGTGGAGCAATTTTTGGTTGATCTCCAAGGAGTTGATAAAGAAGTTGAATATTATCCTATGTAACGAGGTAGTTGGTGATGGAAGATAACATATAATATACTCATTGAAGAGAATATACTTTGCATAAATTATGCAAATGAAGAATTACAAAATCAAGTGTATGGACCTGAAGAGATATTTACTGTATGGTCATAGAGTGAGCACAAAATGTGATTGCCAAATTGGCCCATTAAGCAAACCATATGAGAAAGAGAACAACCATGAGAAAACATTTTGTAAGCAACTTGCCACTAGTAGAAACAAAAAAATTACACCTAAGAGCAAGTCTTAGATCTATAAAATCCATGAAAAATATAATTGGGAGTCGTTTTCATTTCAACATGTGCCCACTGTAGTGGCTTCACATGGAGACATGTTTTTTTTGTAGTAGGGGAATCGACAATGATGGCGGTATCGTACTCGCATGACAGGGGGTCAAATCTCGTCGGCTACCACTATAAATCCTAGAGGAACCACCCCACCCTCCAAAAACGGCCCTCAGGATGCAAGAGGATTGAACCCATGACCTGCTTAGCAGCACGGACGCCTTAGCAAGCGTCCACTGGCCACGAGCCCAAACCCTGATGGGCCACATGGAGACATGTTAGGAGTGCTTTCCAACTAAAAATATTTTCAGTAGAACAAGAAAGAATGATCTTACTGGAATAATTTCAAGATTGTTCTCCGAGGCCAAATAAACATTAGTAAAAGTTTGAGTCTCTACGCCCTGCATAACATATAGAGTGAAGATCAATTCAAACTGCTCAAATCAGGTAAACATTCATCTTCCTTCTTCATTATTAGGCCTTACAAGAAGAATAAAGTTATTTGAAATGTGTTAGAAAATATTTCATATGGGACTTACCTAGCATGCACATATTTAAGAGATCCGATGTGTATCTAAAGATAAATGTACGTTTTATGTTCTATGCAATTGTTTTACATTCAATAATCATATAGTACTCCAATGGGATTTCTTATTGTAATTCTCTGTATTGCGCCAGGAGATACTCTCGGTTGGTAATGACAAGGTTCGAATTCTTGTCTCTTTAGTAAACAATAATGAAATGTTTAACCTCCGTGATATTCAATCATATGAGGTACTTATGTTCACATCTTTTGTCTCTTAGGTTCATCGTGCAAGCTATATGTGAAATTGAATGCAAGGATCTACCCTTCACCGTTCTTGTAAATCTTTAAATACCCATTTTAAGAGTGATTCTTGTGTGAATCCTCTTGGGTGTTCTTTACCTTCTTGATATTTCAATATATATTTTTTAAGTATTAATAACCTGTATGGGCTCACTCAGTACCATGGTTTGATACCCTGAACATATACATTAAAATGATATAGTACTATTTTTTTTGTAAATCTGCAAAGTATATTAATAAAAAAAGAGAGGAAAATTGCATAGCTCGTAGGCATTTGAGGCGGTCTAAGATGATGGAACCACCATCCAAATCTATCAAAGATGTTATAGTGACTCTTATAGACCATACAAAAAAACTGCCTCTTAGAGGGAGGTCGGGAGAGAGTTTTTTTTATCATAGTTTGAACTGTAAATGTCTAATTTATACAAAAAACTGCAAAACATTCTATAACGAAAAAGCTGGAAAGAACAGAGTGAACCACTGGGTTGCGAAGCTGTCTTCGGGACCAACATGAAAAGGTTATTCAAGAGGGGTTTCCTCCAGAATGGGGCAACCGCCCTAGAAGGCATCGTTGGGCTCTTGCAGCTTGACAGGAAGTGGCCTTCCACATTTCAAGGTTTGATGAATTCCATTTTCAAGCCTTTCCTTAGAAAATTTTTGCTAGTACTCTTTGATGATATACTATTCTATAGCAAGTCTTGGGAAGAACATGTTCAACATGTTGACAGGGTACTACAACTACTAAAGGAGCAACAACTATATGCAAAACCTTCCAAATGTTTCTTTGGGGTAAAGGAGGTAGAATATTTGGGTCATATTGTATCTCAGGAAGGTGTCAAGGTAGACCCCAACAAAATTAAATCCATGATGGATTGGATGATTCCCAAAACCCTAAATAATCTTCGAGGATTCTTAGGTATGACAGGGTACTACCGCAAGTTTGTTCAGAACTATGGAAGAATAACAACACCTCTAACAACATTACTGAAGAAAGATGCATTTTCTTGGACTCTAGAGGCAACTCAAGATTTTGAACAACTTAAGGAGGCTATGTGCAAATTTCCTGTTTTGGCCACACCAGACTTCACAAAAACATTTATTGTGGAATGTGATGCTTTGGGAAATGGCATTGGCATCGTTCAAATGCAAGAAGGATACTTGCTTGCTTTCATAAGTCATCCAATCAAGGGAAATCACTTACAGAAGCCCATTTATGAGAAGGAAATGTTGGAAATTCTACATGCTCTTAAGAAATAGCGTCCTTACCTAATAGGTAGACACTTCAAGGTAAAAACAAATCATGATAGTCTTAAATAATTCTTAGAACATAGATTATCTTCGGAAGAGAAACAAAAATGGATAACCAAGATGTTGGGATATGACTTTGAAATCATCTATCAAAAAGGGAAACATAATGTGGTGGCAGATGCACTTTCCAAAAAAGATGAAGATGTCGGGGCATTACTCTGTGAAATTTCCATTCTACAACTCGATTGGATAGTAGCAGCTAGGGAAGAATGGAAAAATGACCTATATGTGTGGACGCTCATTCAAAAGCTAAAGGACGATCCTAGTGTATCAGATAATTTTGTGTCGAAAAATGATTCACTATGGTATAAGGATTGCTCATATTTTTGCAAAGACTCCCAACTAAACTAAAAGGTCCTCTCAAAATTACACACCTCTCCTATAGGTGGGCACTCCGGATTCCTGAAAACTTACCACAAGGTCAAGAAGGAATTTTTTTGCGAAGGTCCTAAATCTAATGTTCAAAGGTTTGTGAACGAATGATTGGTTTTCCAACATAATAAGTTGGAAACAGTTAAGACCCCAGGACTTCTACGACCATTAGACATCCCTTGCCAGCGCTAGGAATAAGTCTCAATAGATTTTATCACAAGTCTACCCAAGTTAGAAGGAAATAATGTTATTATGGTGGTTGTTGATAGACTTATGAAGTATGCACATTTTTGTGCACTCTCTCACCATTTTAATGCAAGTACAGTAGCCGCAGATTTTCTGGAAACAGTTCAGAAGTTACATGTAAATCTAAATATTATTGTAAGCGATAGAGATCCAATTTTCACTGGAAAATTTTGGACTAAATTATTTTCTTGTTTGGGTACCCAATTGGCTCATAGTTCATCTTATCATCCTCGATCTGATGGGAAAAATGAGATAGTGAACAAGTGTTTGGAAGGTTATCTTCGTTGCTTTGCATCTGATAAACAAAAACAGTGGGTGAAATGGTTATCTTTGGCAGAATGGTGGTACAATACTTCCTTCCATACATCATCAAAAATGTCTCCATTTATGGCACTTTATGGGTACTAGCCTCCATCTATCACATCTACATTAAAGGGAAAATATAAATTTAAAGTTGTGGAAGATCACATAGAACACCAACAAGAATTTATCCAGATACTTAAGGGCAACCTATCTATGTCACAAAACAAGATGAAACAATAAGCTGATCAACATCAGAGTGAAAGGATTTTCGAAGAAAGGGATTGGGTATTTCTAAGGTTACAACATTACAAGCAGATGTCCCTTAAGAAACTAAATAAGGACAATAAATTAACACCCAAGTATTATGGTCCTTATAAGGTGTTGCAGAAGATTGGTAGTATGGCTTACAAATTGGAGCTTCCTTCATCTTCAAGAGTGCATCTAGTTTTCCATGTTTATTACTTAAAGAAGGTAATAGGAGACAAGATCCCAATTCAAGCAATCTTGCCCGAGCTTGATGAAGAAGGAATATTCATATTGGAACCTCAACAAATCACTGAAACAAGGACCAAACAGCTACGAAATCGGGCTATTACGGAGTACCTCATCAAATGGAAGAACCTGCTAGTGGAAGATTTGACATGGGAAGATGAGTCCTTCATACAGAAGCATCCACAACTAATCAAGCGTTGAGGACAACACTTTTCTCAAGGGGAGGCGCATGTTAATCCCTAAATATTGGCACATTACCCCCTTTATTATGGTGCATTACGTATTATTGATGTCAGCTTGTGTCTATTAGTGGGTCTATTAGTTGATATTGTGCCCCTTTGTCTACTATATATAGTAAGGAGACCTTTTCATTTTAGTCATCATTGTATCTTGTCTTCTCTTATGCACATTTTGTAAGGAGGTTCCTCCCTCGAAGAGGATTGTTATTCATCTTAGTTCTTCATTATTAAGGCGTTGATTACTTTCTTTTGGTCTATTTCTGCTATTTTTATGCTATATCTACGTCTTGTTTGCATAACACACATGAGTTGTGACACTTGCATGTCGACACTTAAGTTAGCCACCTAACTAAGTGGGAAAGCTTTCATTTAGGAGGCAAGTTCATTCTAAGTGACAACTCGGTGATATAAAGCACTACATGAGATGTGGGACGCACCTTTTCATTCAATATTTATACATCCCGTTTGAGGGCGAGTTCATCATGAAGTTAGAAGTTAAAAATAGAAGAGAAGAATGCATAAATATGTTATGCAAGATTGATGAATCCAATGTGAAGCGAATTCTCTTCTCCATTGAAGGAAAGGCATTTCTCTTTGTGCAGGGTATTGTTCGTGCTTGTTATTGTTGTGTTGGACACACATCCGAATGATCTCTCTTCTCTATTGCTTCTATATCTTCATCAAGAGTGTTTGGTGATATCTTATCTTCCGAAATCAATCTACAATGTTGTAAAAAAAGCATTCTCTGCTATCCATTATATTATACTAAGAAGAATTATTGGGTTTTTGTTCTCATGATTTTGAGGATTTCCCCCAAGGTATATCTCGTGTTATGGTTGTATGAATTTCACAAATTGAATCGTCTCATTGCTTCAAGTATCCGCATCTAAAATAATTAAAGATCAAAGCTTGACCAAATATTAACACCACTCTCATGTTCTGATATTTTGTTGTCATTATCTACCCCCTAGGTGTTGGTGTTTTTATAAAACATCTTTAGTTAACAAAATCCTTTCCTGGTATTTGAATCTATCTTCATGTAGATGGATTGTGGTGTTCAAATTTGTCACCAGTTCCCTCATCTCTCTCTCTCTCTCTCCCCTTGGTATTTGAATCTATCTTCATGTAGATGGATCATGGTGTTCAAATTTGGCACTAGTGCCCTTAGTTCTCTCTCTCTCTCCTTTGAATTTGAAGCTATCTTCATGCAGATGGATCGTGGTGTTCAAATTTGGCACTGGTTCCCTTAGTTCTCTCTCTCTCTCCTTGGTATTTGAAGCTATCTTCACGTAGATGGATCGTGGTTATCAAATTTGTCACTAGTGCCCTTAGCTCTCTCTCTCTCTCTCTCTCTCTCTCTCTCTCTCTCTCTCCTTAGTATTTGAAGCTATCTTCATGTAGATGGATCATGGTTTTGAAATTTGGCACTAGTGCCCTTAGTTCTCTCTCTCTCTCTCTCTCTCTCTCTCTCTCTCTCTCTCTCTCTCCTTGGTATTTGAAGATATCTTCATGTAGATGGATCGTGGTTTTCAAATTTGGAACTAGCTCCATTCTCTCTCTCTCTCTCTCTCTCTCTCTCTCTCTCTCTACATAAGACATACGCATTTGGGAAAGAAACAATTGTGTATTTTGGTTATATGGGGTTCTCCTAACCTCACACATCAAGGGGAAACTATTATTGCCTTAATTTCACTCACATGAACAAATGGGAGATCATTGTTGAAGGCATCACCAATTCACAATAAAACACACAATACATCATATCCACATCATGGTCATTTGTCACCTTTTTAGAAAATTTGTGAATCTTTCAGCCACGTGGAAATTCCTTCAATACCTATCTCACTTAAAGAAATAATGGAATTCAACTATCTTCATGGCACATTAAAGGCCAAGGATTGTCCTACATGGTTCTAGGGTGGTGCACAAAGCTAATTCAAGCTCCCATCTTAGGAATGCATTTTCCTTTGGCCTCTCAAAGGTCATTAAGCACATGGGAGCCCCATAGTGGATGAGGAGCATTCACATTGAAGCCATTTCACCATTCAAGTTTCACCATTATCTATAAAAGAAGGCCATGGAGTTAAATTAGAGAAGAAGTTAGAATCACAAGAATATACTGGATCAATGAACTTAGAGATCATGCATATCTCTCTTTCGTCTCTACCATACAATGCTCTCATACTTGTTATGTTGTTTCACTGAGGAATCGAGGTTTCTTCATTGATCAATGTTCATGGAAAATTTTAAGCATCCACAATTTCTTAAAGTGTGGAAACCTTGCTGAACCTTACTAATTCTTAAATTTCCAACAATGAAATGTTGGGTGATATTTTTGTAAAAAGATTCAAATTTCTAAGGATTTTATATAGTTTCTGAACAATTTTGGTGATTTTTAGAGGTAAAAGATGTTATCCCATGAAATTTGGGTATCACTTTAGAAAAAAATGGAAAATGACGAATCTTTTTTTGGAAAGAAAGGTCGAAAATTAACCCATGAACTAAATTCACCCCTAAAATTTCCCTTATCAACTTTGAATAGAAAAATCAAAGAGGAAAAAGACCCATCCCAATGAAAGTTTCGAGCCTATTTACTTCCATTCACTCTTAGCAATGTGAGATTCCATAGTTTTTACATTTCCCATTGACAATAAATAAATATTATTGTTTCCTTCCATTATTTTATATTTTGAATGATATTTTGTAATTAAATTCTTGATTTAATTACATTTATGCTGTTTATACTTTTTTATTATTTATTTAATGCTATAAAACTCTAATACGTATCCCACAATTAACAATTATCCTATATTTAATTCACAACAAAACCCACATATCACTAATATGCATTTTAAATCAATAAATTTTGCATAAAGAAATCAAAATCAACCTACATCACATACCTCACATCATGGCACTAATCTATTATTACCAAATGCTTTCTCAGTTGAAAGGATCCACGAAATCACTCTTGTTTGATTCCTAGGGTGAGAAATAAGTGGAAACAAGTTTAGATACTATTTTTTATTAAATTGTAAAACTTGTATGATTACTATAAGCTTTTTGACAATATATATGAGCTTTTTGACAATATTTAGATTTTAACATTATTTATGCTATTTATAAGTTTTTTTTTACACGTAGATTTCAACATTTTTTATAAGTTTCTTTTACATATAGATTTCAACATTATGTATTTTATTTATATGATTACTATCATATAATAAAATAAAATATGACTTATTTTCCTTATATGATTACTATTATATAATAAAATAAATTATGATTACTCTAAGCTTTTTGACCATACATAGACTTCAATATTATTTTATATAAAATAAAAACATAAGGTTGAAAACCTTTTGTCACTTTCACTTATATTTAAATAACAGCCTCCAGTGTTGAAAAACCTCTTGTTACTTTCACGTTTTAAACTCTAATTACTCGCGGTTACCATAACTTAACTTACAAATATGGTATTAATTGTATTAATTTCTGAAAGCTATGAAATCACCATGTGCTAATTTTATGGAAGAGATGTATCCAAATCAGAGTATGATAATAACTAAATCTTATTAATCCATATGAGCGGAAGTACTAATGAATATCATAAAATATTAAATAAAAGTTTAATAATATTTAGGATTTTTTTTAAAGAGAAATTGAAAATTCATTAATTAGATGTTTTTAGTGATTTTGACATTTTATAGGTTTGCAAGTTAATATTTTTTAGACCATAAATTAATTCACAAATAAACTAACTAACAAAAAAAATCTCTTTTAAAATATTTGTTTTAATACAAAAATTTTAAAAATAATTATAAAAAATAAAAAATAAAAAAAATTCCCAACACTAATACATTATATTTAACAATTTAAGAACAATATAATTATAAATACATTTTTTTTATTATATATTTTCATTTTTTTATATATATTTAAATTAAAAATGTAGCACTCTTGACTTTCAACTTGGACTCAAATGTCCATTGAACGGTGAACCCAATGTGGATTGCATCACTAAACTTACTATTTGCATCTCTTGAAGCAATAGTCATTGAATAGCCGATATATACCTATTATATTTTGAAATATATCATTTTATGTTAGTAAGGCTATTTTGGTTATTTAAAAATAGATTTGACTATTATGAAATTAATAAAGCCATTTAATTTGTGGTTGGTGAACATCTATAGGTCACAAGTTAAGTGCCACAAATAAATTATTTGTTACATGTTCTCACCTTCTTCTAATTAAACGTCTCCACAAAATTCTCATATCACCTAAAAGTTATCCATGCATCAACTACTATTTATTTTTTTTATTTTTTTTTAATAATTGTTTATTTTGAATTTGGAGTGACTGCCATAGAATCAATCTCGGGAGTACACTTGTCTCATGCTTGTGCAATCTAGAAAAAGCATAGATGCTAGTCCACCCAAAATTCTAAGATATAAACACCTATCGATGTAATAAACACCTATACATTTATTAAAAAAATATTAAATAGTTATCGTTATAGATTCATATCATTTTGACAGTTTGTTTGATGACAATAATGATTTCTACAATAAATATCAATTACAACATAATAAATGGCCTATTTTCCCTAGCCGGCTTCACTAAGTTTGACTCCTTTATTGGTAAAATAAGGGGATCCAACTTCCCCCCTTTCTTTCACTTGAAGATCTTCATCTCTATTAAAATTATTAGTGTTCACTTGAAGATCTTCATCTCTATTAAAATTATTAGTGTGTTTGATAATCTCAAGAGCTTCTTTTACTAGCATTTATAATAATGGTCTTTTTTAGCCACAATCTTAGTACTATCAAGCTCAATATGGTTACATGTTTTAATTGAGTGGGAGTTAAGAAGGATTGAGTATGTTTGTTGTTATATCTACATTGCTCCTTCAATCTTACTTGAAAACATTTGCATGTTTCTCCAATGTAATGTTAATATTTGGATTATATATTTGTAATTTAATTGATTTTTTATTAACATAACAACTCATGAAAGTTTGCTCTTATTTTAGCTGTGTATCTGTAATATCCCTTCAAAGAAAAGTGCTTAAATTCACCTTATTTCAACTCTAGAAATGTAGTGTACAAACAGTTCCAAACAACTCCAAATGCTTTTGAATTTGGGAAGGAAGGTCTTGAGAGGACATAGGACACATTAATGCTTTTATCAGACACCCAAACACCTGCTATACCCATTCATGGTCTACAATTTGCAAGGAGAGAAGTTTTGGGACAAGACTAGTCAATTGGATTAATGGAAATCCCCCTAGGTATGCCACTATTTTCCATACCAAACACTGTACGCCGTTCACTAATTCTTAATTTGAGATTTGTCTCTTTTATAGGACATAAACGAAAACATATATGCAACATTATATCAGGCTTTAGGGTTGAATAGGTCTCCCAAAGAACAACAACTTCTAGAGTATAAAATTTGGGGTGAAAATGGTAGACAAGGAGCCTCGAATTTGGTCACAATCTATAGTAAACTTTAGGGGTCTGCAAAACTTATTTGGGACATCAAGTTAACTTCATATGAAGCTCATAAGATGGAGAAAAATATCAGAAAGATCTAATATAAAGCAGGTACAACATCATCCCAAAATCACCATGATAATGCTATGAGGAAAATGGCTCGAATCTCAGTTTTGATTGGAAATATCAGATGAAGTACATGGTATTTCGAGTTGTGGATCTCATGATATGTCTATTATAGATTTATGCAGGAACTAACATGTTCATAATATAAAAATAGAAATCCTCCATTAACTATATGCAACAAGAAGTGCACCCTTGCACTTTTACATGGCATTGAGAGAAAGATAGTAGAATGAGAATAGAGAGGAATGATAGAAGATGAACTCGAACTCGGATGGGGGTTGAACCTACATAAAAACATATCCATGAAGCTCTGTTGAGAGGTCTGAATTTCCTCTCCATCAACCAACTTGGATGAGAATCTTGCACCCTCGAAATTGATTCTAAGGCAGGGAGGATGAACATCCACCGTGCAAGGACAAGCTAAGCTCTCCAATGTGCCAAATGAGAAATGATCAAAAGATTCTCTCCTTCTTTCTTCTCTTTTTTTATTAACCTCCAAAGGCCTCCATAGATCGAATTAGCTCCAATATCCTTCTCCCAACTCGAGTTAGGGAGAGATTCCCATGAATGCCACTTGTCCAACACTTTCTAGCCTTCCTCTTCCATCAATTCGAATGGGGGGAATCTTGGCTGCCATAACTCCCCTTGTGCGCCCTCTTGGAGGCTATTTTTAGCCCTGACAGGTCATATATGTCATATGTCAGCAATCGAGTCTGAAATTTTTCATAAGTGTCATAGAATCTTCATCATTGTTGTCATAGAAGTTAGGGAATCTAGCTCCAAGTGTCACAATTCTTCTATGATGCCTCTTCCTCTTCCATGGGAGTTACTCTTCCACTCTAATTCGACCCTCCTAGATTCATGCCATGAATAATTCTTCTCCAACTCCACCAAGAACGTTAGAATCCACCTTGGATTCGAATGGGTGAGAATAGGATGCCATGTGGCATGGAGAATCTTTCCTTGTGTGGGTCCCACACCACCTATACGCCCTCATGACCAAATGCCACGTTATTTTATTATTATTATTATTATTTATTTATCCCCTTTAATGTATATTTTTCAATCTAATGTCCCTTTGGGGTCTTATAGCTCCCTTATTCGAAGTCAAATGTTTCCACGCCAACCTAGGGAACAAGTAGATTGGTGGAAATTTCCCTTCATGAGATTTATTTGGATGGGGACATTATAGTCGTCCCCAAGCAATTCCAAATTGGGATGCTACAAAATGTGTTCCTCTTCCCATGTGAGATCCTCACTTGGAAAATCTTTCCATTGTACCAAATATTCTCTTATGGTTTTGCTCCTCAATTTTCTTCCTCTTGTTTTCAATTTTTTTTATGGAATGAGTATGAGTTGTCCTTCATCATCTAATGGAGGAAGTGTTTCTAAAATAGAAATTTGCTGACCAATAGCCTTCTTAAGGCATGAAACATGAAACACATTGTGTATTTTTCTACCTTCCAGAAGTTCTATCTCATAAGCTACCTCCCCAACCTTTTGAATTATCTTACATGGACCATAAAACCTTGGTTTAATATTTTCTGATCCTTTTCCTTTTAAGGCGATTTGCTTATTTGGTTGCAGCCTCAAATAAACCAAATCATTCACTTGAAAGTTTCTTTCCTTCCTATGTTGATCCACATACTATTTTTGTTGATTTTGGGAAACCTGCAAATTGTATTTTAAGAGCTTCAAAATATCTTGACTTTCCTCAATCCAATATTTAGCTTTTGGAGCTCTACTATCACCAAAAATGTGATCAACAAAGGTGAGTGCTTCATAACCATAAAGTGCTTTGAAAGGATACATGCCAATGGACATATGGAAAGTAGTATTGTAGCAAAACTCACCCAAATGTAGCCATTTAACCCATGCATTTTGCTGCTCACCAACATAGTTTCTCAAGTACCCCTATAACCATTGGTTCACCCTTTCTATTTGGCCATCATTTTGAGGATGATAGCTTGTGCTAGGAATCAATTGTGTTCCCACCAATTTGAAGAGTTATTTCCAAAAATCACTCATAAATCTGCTATCCCTGCTACTCACAATATTTTTGGGAATTCCATGCAATCTGAAAACATATCTAAATAATAGCTAAGCTACTTGTGCAGCAGTAAAAGATGAGGAAATAGAAAAGAAATGAGCAAATTTGGTGATTCTATCCACCACAACATAAATACAATCCTTACGAAGAGCCTTGGGAAAACCCGTGATGAAATCTATGGAGATGCTTTTCCACTTTTGTTTTGGAATAAGCAATGATTGTAAGAGACCAGTAGGATGGGTGTGCTCAAATGTTTTTTGCTGACATATCTTGCATTCATTCACATACTTTAAAACATATTCCTTCAAACCTTTCCAAGAGAACCTTTGTCTTAGCTGCCTATATGTTTTAAAGAAACCAAGATGGCCTGCTAAAGGAGAATCATGAGCTTCCTTCAAGATTTTGTGCTTTAAATTTGAACCATGAACTAAGTATATTCAGTATTTATAGTATATTAGGCCATTCAATATATTGTAGCTATCATCTCCCTTGGCCCCATCTAACAATTCACATGCAAATCTATCTTTGGCATACTCTACTATTAGCACATATTTCCAATCTTTTGAAATGTCCATATGGGAAAATGAGGGTCTCCTAAACAATGCATCTACTACAATATTATTCTTTCCTTTTACATATTCAATGTCAAAATCAAAAGCTTGAATCTTACTCACCCATTTTTGTTTCCTTTCATTGAGATCTTTTTGTGTAAGGAAATTCTTAAAACTGTTATGATCAATTTTGACCACAAATTTGTTCCCCACCAGATATTGTCTAAACTTGGCCAATGCATGCATGTTGGCTAACATTTCCTTGTCATATATGGAGTAGGGCCTCTCATGTGGCTTCAATTTTCTACTCTCAAAATATATGGGGTTTTGATTTTTCTTTAGGACTGCCCCTATGCCTTCCCCTGATGCATCACATTCCAAAACAAATGGTTTAGAGAAATATGGTAATGCAAGTACTAGAAAACTACTCATTACCTCTTTCATTCTTTGGAAATCCTTTTCATCCTATTCATCCCATTGGAAAGCATCCTTCTTGGTCAAACCAGTAAGAGGAGCAGTCAATTTTGAAAACCCCTTCACAAAATTCCTATAGTAAGTGCAGATCCCAATAAAGAACCCCAATTCAGTGATGTTCTTGGGTGATGGCCACTCAAGAATAACCTTTATTTTCTCCAAGTGCACCTTTACCCCAACTTTCCCAATGATGTGCCCAAGATACAAAATTTGGATCTGCTTGCAAAATATTTTGTTCATGCATGATTGGAAGGTTGCTGGAGCATTGGTCAAACCAAAAGGCATGACAAGAAATTTGAAATGATCATAGTGACATCTGAACGCATTTTTCTGCACATCCTTCTCCTTCATTCGAATATGATGGTAACCAGATGTAAGATCAATTTTTGAAAAGAAATTTGGTCCAAATAGCTCATCCGTGAGCTCATCTATCTGAGGGATGGGATATCTATTCTTTATTGTCTTTTTGTTTAAGGCTCTAAAATCAATGCACATCCTTAAGGTTCCATCCTTTTTCTTCACCAAGACAATTGAAGAAGCACAAGGACTTGAGCTTGGCCTGATGAGCCCCAATTCCAATAGTTCTTTAATATCCTTCTCAATATCATCTCTGAACCTTTTTGGGTGTCTATATGGGGGTATTTGGATAGGTGAAGTACCTACCTCCAAAAAAATGGGATGTTCAACTCCTCTGTCAGGTGGCCTTCTAGGGGGAAGGTCTCCAAAAACCCTCTCATACTTGTGTAATAGTTGCCTTATCTCCCTTGGATGTTCTACAACCTTTATGCTTGGTTTGGGGGAAGTGATTAAACATTTTTTATCCCATTCAATGTCCCCATGTCTCAATATGGACCTCATACTATGGGAAGACACCACTTGGTTAGGATATGTGTGCATTCCTCTCACTAAAATTTGTTTTCCTTCCGAATATTTGAATTTCATTTCATGTATTTGGTAGTTCACTGTATGTTCTCCTATAGAGTACAACCATTGTACTCCAAAAACCAAATTTGTATCAACGACATTCACCATATAGAAACTATCAGTAAAGGTGTAATTTCCTATGGTAAGTTGTAGCTTTGGAATCCATGTGTTGCAGTCCATAGAATGGTTACCTGGAATGATGACTGTGAATCGTTCGAATGCTTTAGTAGGTAACTTTCTCCTCTCCACCAAGGCTACATCAATGAAGTTATGAGTTGATCCTCCATCTACCAATACCGAAACCTTCTTCCCTTGTACCACTCCCTTGCATCAGAGGGTGTGAAAATGATGCACTCCAGATAGCACTGCCAACTTCCATGTTTCGAGTGATGGACGATCTTCTTCTATTGTGGCATATCCCTCTTCTTGGGATGAATGTTGTTCTTCTTCCTCCATGTCCCCTTAGCACATTTATGCCCTGGTACCCATGGTTGATGACATGTGAAACATAGTTTCTTTCTTCTGAGTTCTTCCTTGCTTGGTCTCTCTTTCTTGTCTCGCCCAAATGAATCTTTTTTCCATGGTCTCTTGTCATATCTTAACTTGGGAGGAAAAATGGACTTGGGAGGATACTTTGTCTTGGGTAGCACATTTTGCAGATCTCTTGCCAAATTCATGGCATCTTTTAATGAGGTAGGCTTGTGAGCTTTAACTAAACCTTTCAAAGGTTCATCCAATCCTTTAGTAAACAGAAATACCAATTGAACCATAGATATATCATCCACCATAACTGGAAATTTTTGGAATTCCAACATGTTCGAGCCTCAGGGTTTCCAGTTTGCTTCAACTGCACTAGTTCCTTGAAAGGAATTTCAGGGTCTTTTTGATCAAATCTTTCCACTAACCTGTTAACAAAGTCTTCATATGAAAGGTCCTCCTACAATATTCACTCAACTATTGCCATTCTACGAGAACTTCATGCATTCCATATTGGGTGTTAGGATCCTCTTTTGCCTCAAGAAACTTGGGTGTGGTGGCTCTTATTGGGCCCTGGAATTCATTGGGTCGGTTGTGAGGCTCTGTCTTGGAAAAAATGTTTTCACCAACTGTCTTTTTTTCGTCGAAATGAGAACTACTGATGCCTCTTATTTCCAATTTGCTTCCAATTTGACTTTCCATCAATTTGAAACCTTTCATTATCTTCCTTGTCATGTCCTCAAAAAATGGTTTCATGAATTCCCTAAAATTCTCTTAATCCTCCATATCTTAGGTTTCTTTTTCATCCTTAGCCATAGTGTTAGTAGAGTGCACCTCTTTTCCTACTTCTTCCTCTTCACCAAAGGTACTTTCAGTTTCGGTTTCTAGGGGTTTGGGATGAATTCTTGACCTCATCAATGGTCATTCAAATCAGGTGCAAAGACCATGATTTGATACCACTGTAATATCCCTTCAAAGAAAAGTGTCCAAATTCACCTTATTTCAACTCTAGGAATGTAGTGTACAAACAGTTCCAAACACCTCCAAAGGATTTTGAATTTGGGAAGGTATTGAGAGGAAATAGGACACATTAATAAATTTATAAGACAACCAAACACCTTTTATACCCATCCATGGTCTGTAATTTGCAAGGAGAGAAGTTTCGGGACAAGACTAGTCAATTGCATTAATGGAAATCCCCCCTAGGTTTGCCACTATTTTCCATTCCAAACACTGTACGACCTTCACTAATTATTAATATGAGACTTGGATCTGTTAGAGGACATAAATGACAACATATGTGCAACATTAGATCAGGTTTTAGGGTCGAATAGGTCTCCCAAAGAACAACAACTTCTAGAGTATAAAATTTGGGGTGGAAATGGTAGACAAGGAGCCTCAAATTTGGTCACAAACTATAGTAACACTGTAGGAGTATGAAAAAATTATTTGGGACATCAAGTTAACTTCATATTAAGCTCATAACATGGACAAAAATCTCATAAATCTCTGATATAAAACAGATACAACATCATCCCAAAATCACCATGAAAATGCTATGAGGAAAATGGCTTGAATCTCATTTTTGATTGGCAATATCAGATGAAGTACATGGTATTTCGAGTTGTGGCTCTCATGATATGTCTATTACAGATTTATGTATCAACTAACATGTTCATAAGATCAAAATAACAATCCTCCATTAACTATATGCAATAAGAAGTGCGCCCTTGCACTTTTACATGACATTGAGAGAAAGATAATAGAATGAGAATAGAGAGGAATGCTCGAGAAGATGAACTCGAACTCAGATGGGGGTTGAACCTGCATCAAAACATCTCCATGAAGATCTATTGAGAGGTCGGAATGGCCTCTCCATCAACCAAACTTGGATGGGAATCTTGCACCCTCGAAATTGGTTCTAAGGAAGGGAGGATGAACATCCACTGTGCAAGGACAAGCTAAGCTCTCCAAATGTGCCAAATGAGAAATTATCAAAATCTTCTCTCATTCTTTCTTATCATATTTTATTAACCTCCAAAGGCCTCCATAGCTCGAATTCCCTCCAAGATCCTTCTCCCAACTCAAGTTAGGGAGATATTCCCATTAATGCCACTTGTCCAACACTTTCTAGCCTTCCTCTTCCATCAATTCGAATGGGGGGGGATATTGGCTGCCATAACTCCCCTTGTGCGCCATCTTGGAGGCTATTTTTATATCTGACATGTCATATATGTCATATGTCAACAATTCGGTCTGAACTTTTTCATAAGTGTCATAGAATATTCATCATTGTTGTCATAGAAGTTAGGGGATCTAGCTCCAAGTGTCACAATTCTTCTATGATGCCTCTTCCTTTTCCATGGGAGTTACTCTTCCACTCTAATTCAACCCTCCTAGATTCATGCCATGAATAATGCCTCTTCAACTCCCCCAAGAACGTTAGACTCCACTTTGGATTCGAATGGATGAGAATAGGATGCCATGTGGCATGGAGAATCTTGCCTTACATGGGTCCCACACTACCTATGCACCCTCATGACCAAATTCCACCTTATTTTCTTTTTATTATTATTTATTTAGCCCCTTTAGTGTATATTTATCAATCTAATGTCCATTTGGGGTCTTATAGCTCCCTTATTCCAAGTCTAAATGTTTCCACCCTAACCTAGGGAACTAGTAGATTGGTGGAAATTTCTCTTCATGAGATTTATTTGAATGGAGACATTACACTATCTTCTTCTTTAATCAAGTCAAAATATAGAGATAATTTTGATCTTCAAAGTTAGAATTAATAACCTTCTTATAATATCTTAATTTGACATTTTATAAAATAACATTAAACTGTTTATAAATAAAATAAAATTCAAAGCATACATCTTTACTCAGTAGTAATGCAATTTATTGTTATGTCTTTGACATATATGAATCGGGAAAGAGGATTAATTTGGTTTTGATTTTCTGCTTTTTCTATGGTTTTTCTAATGTTCTTGGGCAACATTAAATGGAGATGTTATGTTGTTGTAGTTTGATTGGTTTGCAGAAACTGAAGTATGCCTTGAGAATCCCTTCCCGGACCTGGGCTACGTGCTCCCATCATCAACATTAAATGGAGATGTTATGTTGTAGTTCGATTGGTTTGTAGAAACTGACGTATGCCTCGAGAATCCCTTCTCGGACCTGGGCTGTGTGCTCCCCTCATCAACATTAAATGGAGATGTTATGTTGTTGCAGTTCGATTGGTTTGTAGAAACTGACATATGCCTCGAGAATCCCTTCCCGGACCTGGGCTGTGTGCTCCCGTCATCGTAATCATAAAAGGTTATTTAAATTCCAAAACATGTCCAGGTAGTAGTGCCCATTTCGATGTCAGTAAATAATTTTTTCTGCCAATTTTGATTTCAATTTTTACTATGCATACGACCCAGGCTACGTGCTCCAATTTAACAAGTCCACTGGTCGTGTTTGATAAAATATTATCAAACTTAATTCATTTGATTAATATTGTTGGCATTGTTGCTCTTGTTGTTGTCGTCGTGCCCGGGTGTATGGCGTGAAGTTGTTGTGGTGCCCATGTGTATGGTGTGAAGCTACCCATGTGTATGGCGTGAAACTGCAAGATTCAGTGACAAGGGTATGGATCCTGTTCCTTTTAGATGGAGGAATATCTACCAAAATGGTAAAGAATTCAATGTAGCTCAATGCAACAGGTGTGTTGATTGTTAGAAAAACAGGATCGCAGAGCAATAACAATAAACAGAAATGCAAATATAATCACACATACACATTACAAGAGAGACACAGATATATCGTGGTTCACCCAACTTGGCCTACGTCCACACTGAATTTTCCAGTCCTTATTATTATTACCGTCCAGCAAGGTGAAGGGATACAACCTGCAGCACAACCGCTGCACTTCCTCTTCTCTGTTTCACAGTCTCTCTCCTGATCTCAGAGATCTTTACAATGCATAAAACCTAATACATCATCCTACCTAGCCGTCTTACAATTTCTTTATTTTATAAGGGAAATACAATGGGAAAATACCACGGGATACCCAAAACCATGGGCCTGCAAAATAGCAGGCGAAAACAGCCCCAAAAATTTTCTTCGGGGGTGTTGCCCCTGGACTCCCCAGCCAGGGGGGATGGTCCCCCCTGGAACCCCGTGGGGGGGCAATGCCCCCCCACACCCCCCCGCTGGGGTGAGTGTACAGTCCACCTACATATCATATAAAACTGGGGTACAAACACGGCTGATACAATATCATCTATGAGACTAGAAGATATGGCTCCATAACCAACATTGATGAATGTCCATCGCACAACTCAGTGTATTTTACATTTCCATTGCATTGGTACTTCTCTTATTGTATACATGTCCTCTTTTCTCTTTTGATTAAAACTTCTTTCTTTGTTATCTATATTTGTTTTTTGGCTATTAAACAGTAGCAGATTAATAGACTAGTAGCTGTTGTCACTTTGGCATGAAATTAAATTGGACAATTTAATTTAATTTCATTCTCTTATTTTTGACTTCGTAATTTTTGAGTGGGTTTTGAGTTCAAGGATCCTTGAACTAAAGGAATTGCATTGGAACAAGTTGTGGGCTCCATGCCCTTCCTGGTAGAATTCTCAAGGCCACACTCTTTCACACATAAAATTTTTGAATCTCTTTCTGGTGAATCAAATTGTGAAGGGGAAGAATTGATCTCTTCTATAGGATGACCAAATCCTTCTGGAATATCTCTCAATACACCTTTCCTAGTGCTTTCTTGCATTCTTAGCTCTGTTGTTTGACTTGTCGTTTTTAGTTTACTCACACTGTATGGCAGCAGCCTTGTCTGGTAGGGTAATGGCTTGGCAGTTTTGTTTTTGCTCATATAAGAAGGATTGAAAAGCAGTTTATTCCATGGTGGTTTATGGAAGCTTATTTAGTATCAGTCACTGTCATCAACACTTTCCCCTCCAGATGCTTCGTACCCATCACTAGTAAACCTCTGGAGCTTGGGACCTTTAGTAGTAATGCATGAAATAATTGTTGAAAGCATTGATATGTCTTGATGGCCTGATATTGACTCCTAGAAATGTTGAAGATCAGGTGAAGCAAGACTTCTTTCAGTTGA
Organism: Larix kaempferi; assembly: GCA_027924585.1. Taxonomy (NCBI): domain Eukaryota; kingdom Viridiplantae; phylum Streptophyta; class Pinopsida; order Pinales; family Pinaceae; genus Larix; species Larix kaempferi. The sequence continues at coordinate 15,053,322 of BSBM01000063.1, read as the reverse complement.
TGATGGTATCAACCCGCTCGTAGACATTGCCAGGCTAGATCTGAAAGCACTACGTGCCTCTAACTGTAGAGGAACCAATCCAACATAGCTCTCCATAATTGGCCGGTTGATATCCATAAGATAGTCATTGCCACTTAAATTTGACTTATTCATTGATTCAGAAGAAACTTTCGTTGACTTCAAAGACCTTGTAAAAGGGAAATTGTTGATGGAAGATTGTGTCCTCCCACGCTTGTAAATCCATCTCTTATTGTCAGCTAGATACTTTATTTATGTGCTTATATCTCTATTGTTGCTTTCCAGGCTATTTTTTGTCTCTATCACTATCATACCTTCTTACTTGGATATGGGACACAGAACTTTGGACTTCTTCCTGGCCTGAGCAGCTACCTTTGAAACCTCTTCAGCATTCATACAAGGTAGGGACCGATGACTTAGTTTCACTGGGCTCTTGTTCCTTTGTACCATTCGTTCACTGGGTATTCTCTTTCCACTTGCATTACCTACCTTGATATTATCTTGTGGCAATATAGGTTGAAAATCACCAAATGCGTTAAGTAAGTATATCCTGTAGTTTTCGGAAATATATAAATGTATGTATGGAAGACACTCGCATTTTCATTTATCTCAAAGAATAAAATATTGTAAACTCAGACCTGACACTTGACAACCTGACCCTTGACCGATAGCTGAGGTAGATTGCACCATAAGCCATGTTGCAAAGTATTAATTGAGCTTGAACCACTAAATGTTGAGACAGAGCTTGCATGTGACATTTGAGGACTCTGTGTTCCTTCATCCATATTTTGTTGCTCTTGCTCTCTCATTGCTACAATATAATCATATGTGCTTACACCCTGTCATTGCATTTTATCCAGAAGAAAAGCATATATAATTTATTGATTCATAACATAAATAATGTAAGTGAGTTGTATGAACACAATCTCAGTGATGCAAATCAAATTCTAAAAAGATGAATACCAACCTTTTTTTATGAGCAAAATGTGAAAGAAGAAAAGCATATATAATTTATTGATTCATAACATAAATAATGCAAGTGAGTTGTATGAACACAATCTCAGCGATGCAAATCAAATTCCGAAAAGATGAATACCAACCTTGTTTTACGAGCAAAATGTGAAAGAAGAAAAGCATATATAATTTATTGATTTATAATATATATAATTTATTGATTTATAACATAAATAATGCAACTCACATATAATTTATTGATTTATAACATAAATAATGCAAGTGAGTTGTATGAACACAATTTCAGGGATGCAAATCAAATTCTAAAAAGATGAATACCAAGAGAAAAATGTAAAAGAAGAAAAGTTGTCCAAGAGGAAGTCTAGCAACCATAGCCAAAATAGAGCAAGAACCCTGCATCATCAATTATCAATTATTGGCAACCCCTGGCCTTGGTACAAATATCATTGAACATGGAAGAAGGAAAATCGAAATACATAGGCTATTGCATAACTCACCAACACTATAATGAAAGGTCCGAAATATTTTCTATTTTTGGGGGGGGGATTTTTACTTCAAAAGAAAATAGAATTTAAAGATTTATGTTAAATGTGCAAATTTTATATCTAATCAATTTTAAATTCCTCTTTCAAAAAAGTAAAAAAATAAATATATATTTTTGCTTAAATATGTTTGTATTTTAAAATCATTGAATATTGATGAATTTATCATGTTTACTTTTCCCACTTGCACAAGCCTGTAGGTTCAAAACAACTTTTACTGCTACAACATTTTCTCTTCTATAGCAGATGGCAATGTCTAAGACATCACCACCATATGGCTCTTGTTTTGAATATTTTTCCCTTTGACAAAACATCTTCATTAATATTAACCTTAATATTAACCTTGAGATAGATTTAAAGACACAGCTTTATCCAATCAGATCAAAGACCTTTCATTCATCTCGTTCTTTAATAAATTTAAGCTGATTTACATTAATGATATTTGTACTGATTTAAATTTATGATAATCTAATGAAAAGTTGATACGTTCAAAGATCAAAATTGGACCAACTAATAAAATATTTGTCCATGCACTTTCATTTGGTCCGTGTTATTCAAGACTTTCCAAGAATCGTGTCCCACATAATACCAAAAGATACAAGGAAGTAAAATTTATGTGGAAAATCCAGTTAATTAAAGTTTATGAAAACAAATGATGCCATATTATTGTGCATTTCCTTTGAGACATTTTGGTACCTAGATGATGACTATGACAATATAAGGCATTCAATAAACATTTAGCAGTGCAGTACTTAAGAATCGTGTCACACATAATACCAAAAGATACAAGGAAGTAAAATTTATGTGGAAAATCCAGTTAATTAAAGTTTATGAAAACAAATGATGCCATATTATTGTGCATTTCCTTTGAGACATTTTGGTACCTAGAGGATGACTATGACAATATAAGGCATTCAATAAACATTTAGCAGTGCAGTACTTAATGATGTTGTTGTGGAGATGTGATTTGTTGGATTTAATGGGATTTGATTCATATCAATTCAACAACAAATTAAATGCTGCTTCCATAGGTATATATTAAACATCACAATACAGACCATATAATTTAGAATTTTTATTTTTAGAATTCAAATTTGTTTTTATTAAAAAGAGAGTCAATATTTTGTTCCATAGATAAATTCATAACATTTTTTGTCAAAGTGAAGAAATGTCAACATCTACTATTTTGAAGAATTAAGATATGGCCAGAATTACATAGTCAATACATAGAGACTTAACAAGAGCATCGTATCACTTACAAAAATTGAACCTGATTGGAGAGGTAATAATCATTCCTCTCAACCACCCAAACTACATCCAATAAACCATTAAAATTAATAACATACTCACACTAAAATTCGTAAAAGTATATCTCATCAAATGCATGCATGTTGAGGTAAATAAAGTCATTCCCCTTATCTATTATTCAAAAGATAAAATAAGCCACAAAACAGTACAATTCTAAACTTTATTTTCAATGGAAGAAGATCTTTCAGTGGAAGCAAATAGAGAATTCTCGGGTGCAGAGGAAAAAGAAGGATTGGTCTGGGCGTTTCCATTTCCCTGTAAAATTTGAGGAGGTGGTGGGTTTCTCCTCTTCTTGCAGGCATCATAGACTGAGAACAGTACGAGTGCTACTGCTATTACTGTCACCGCAACTCCGACAATGAAGCAACCTGCGGCGGGATGAACAGATTGATATCATTATTCCAAAACCAGAGATAATATCATATCAATGGAATACAGAATAGAATTAAGAAATTATATTTACCTGCTGCAATGGCTGATATGTTTCCATCTTCTGTATCTTGATTGCCTGCAAAAATCCAGAGTGTTAGATCGGGGAACACTGGTAACATATATGTTTATAGATTGATGGATTCATTCAAGCACTGAGTACTTTGTAATAATTTTTTTGTAGAAAGAGATTGGGAAACCTACCATTGTCGGGGCATTTGTCTGAATAGCTATTGCCGTCGGGACAGAGGCAAAAAGTTGTTGTCGGTTTCTGAGTGTCATAACCACATCTCCCGAAACTGTTGAAGCAAGCGCCACAGCTTTGAAATCTGTTGGGGTCGACATGCCATGTTACCAGAAATCCCCGCCATGGGAACTTCGGATTGATATGGGGAGGCTGAGACGGATCCTTTTGAATTGGTAGTTGAAGCTGCGTTTTACAGAAGTCTTGCATCCCATCGTCTGATCCCAGAATATTGTAAGACCAATCGTCGTCACATGATAACTTACCCAAAATATATTCACAGCCTTGGTCGCATTGTCCCCAGATCGTGAGATTGGTGTATGTATCTACGATATGAAAACGAGAGGTGGACAACCAGAATTGAGAGTAGTTACCTGAAAAATTGCATTTATTGGGCCACAGATTGTTGTTAATAATTGTCATGCTATTATTATAGATATTACTCAATATGCGGTATTCGTCTCCACCGATTTCAATGAGGAAATTGCCGCCCTGTTTATCACAGCGAACCTGAAAATCAGGGTCGCCACAGCCGCTGTTCTTGATTCCGAAAGGATACTCGAATTGAAAATCCCCACACTTGAGAACCTCATCACAAACGTCATAGTAAGTGGCCAGACATGGTGATATCGAGGAGCAGAGAAGGAAGGCGTATGAAAGAAGGCGAAGATAAACTGCGAGAGCCATTGAATTTGTAAGCAGAAGACGCAGAAATATCACGCTCTGTTCTGCTCTTCTGTCGTTGATAAAAAAAATCTTGAAATCCATGAATATATAACACGAAGGAGATGAACTTGGAAGCGCGCCATTACTCAAAAGTCCAGAAGACTTCAGACTTTGCTTGACTAATTATCCAGAGTCTGTAATTTCCTTGTTATTTCGTGTAATAAAATTCCACACGCCTTCTCGCATTTGTCCATTCAAAGTTGTTGAATGATTTACCGTGAAGTTCTCAGAATCGGGCGAGACCAGACTTTCTCTCGTAGCAACTCACTCTAGTCTTTTAGGAACTACACCCGAAGCCACCAAAGTCGACGCACCCGAATTTTTCTGTCAAACTAACTAATTCTGATATTTTGGACTTTGACCTTCTCCGTTATTATATGTTTTTAACAGTCACGACGAGGTAGCTGGGGTGGTCAGCTGGGGCCGTCCCACCCAGGTTCCATCCTAAGTACACTTACATGATGCCCGGGAAGCATCAGACTCCTATGATGAAAAGAAAATGTTTTTAGATACTAAGAAACATGTATCCATATATGGCTACATCTACCATGTGGCAACTAAAAGGAGTCATGTCCAGATATGAAACGAAACATATTTTAAAATAAAGTTACCAAGTGGCAATGTCCATGTATTATGGTTACTCCATCTACCATGTTCCATCTACCATGTGGTAACTAAAAGGACTCATGATGAGATGATGAAATAAGACAATATATTTTAAATGAGAGTTACGAGGTGGTAATGTCCATGCATTATTGTTAACAAGTTGTTTGAAATGTGCTTTAATGTAATCAAAGCTATCGAAACAAAAAAAACTAAAAAGAAAAACATCTATACAACTAAGATCATAAACTTGAAACCAATTTCAATCTATTTTTGCTTAGGTATTAATTGCACTTTTTTCTCAGTACATATTGTGGCAATGTCCATGCATTATTGTTAACAAGTTGTTTTGAAATGTGCTTTGATGTAATCAAAGCTATCGAAACAAAAAAAAAAACCTAAAAAGAAAAACATCTATACAACTAAGATCATAAACTTGAAACCAATTTCAATCTATTTTTGCTTAGGTATTAATTGCACTTTTTTCTCACTACATATAGTTTCCATTTGTTCTCATTGTGCATTTAAGTAACATAATAACTAGTTTTGCAGGATGAGTGTCTAATCATGTTTCTAAATAAACTAAGATGATAAGTTTAATATGTTAATACCTAATTTGAGATGACATAATTTAAAATGTATCAAGTTTATTGAGAAGACATTTATTAAAAACAATATTTGAAAATAACATATTGTTTGTTGTGAATAATGTTGAGAGCATGTATAACAATAAGATGTTGAGATTTTGTTTATCAAATAATAATAAGAAGATGTCCACTCATTTTAAAAGCTATATAGTTAAAATTTTAAGAAGTTACATATAAATATAAATATAAATATAAATATAAATATAAATATAAATATAATTAGTTAACATTTTAAAAAGCTACATATAAATAGAATTAGTTAAAATTATTTATTAAACATGGGTTTATTAACCATAAGTTTTAACGCCATGTACTATATACTAAATTGAAGAATGACACAATAAAAAATTTAAAATTATATATATATATATATATATATAAATGATTAGCTGAAATAGTTTACTAACCAAAAGTTTTAATGTGAGACTTCCCAAAAAGTGTAACTTTTAAACCTGTGAAGAGAAGCAATGCATATATATTTTTAAGAAAAAAAGAAATTTACACAATGTCTCACACTGGCTATATAGAGATTTATTTTGGAAACTCTTAACTAGGAAAACTAGCAAAACTAGCAAAACTTAGAGCTACACCTCTCACTTTCTTATTATGATTATTAACCATTCACAAGACAATATGTAGGTATTCTACAACATCCAAAACCCTAGTCCAGTAACCTAGATTACAACTCCAATCCCTTAGTCAGCATTACATTACATATTTTTAGGAAAAACCCATAAATAGCCCAAAAAATTTCAAAGTTGCCTTTGGCTCGTATCGGCAATGGGCTAATGCCCATTCCCAATGTTTGCTTCGTGGAGCAGGGCCCCCCTGAGCCAATCTCACGTGCAAGCTCGGTGCATATGACTGAGTACTATGCGGATCCTTAGATGCCAATCCCCACACACACATACAAAGAATATAACACATACTCAACAAAAAGACCATAGTATAAGTGTTTTGACATGAAGAAAATTGTAGAAAGAATAATATCAGATTTAATAATGAATAAACATTGAGAAATTAAAAAAATTAATAAATGTACAATAATTAATAAAAAAATTAATTTTTAATTCATGAATATTTTTTAATTTTAATTTATTTTCATTATAATTGCCTCGGGAAGGCACATTTCTATAGCCGAGTGGGGGGAAGTATCTATTTACCCCCCCCCCCCCCCAAAAAAAAAAAATGCATCAGTGTGTTGTAACATAGTGGAGCATCGCAGATAAAAAAAAAAGTTGTCTAAAACTTCGTCGATTTGGCCTATAGGTTAGGCACACAACCGGTAAGAGGAAGAGCTTAGTACCCCTCGTTTTTGGCGATCATAACTTAAAGAAAAATTCCATGTTTTTCTTAAAAAACACAACTTTTTTAAGAAATAAACAAATTACGTGATCAACAAAACACGACTTTAGTAAACGCGGGTTTTCATCGAAATCCAGTGCTTATTTTGCAAAATACGAATTTAACTATGTTTTAATGGTGATTTTGATGGTAGAAATTTATTAATGTATTAACTATAAAATAATTAACACATAATTATTTATATTATTTAAAATTAAGTATATTAATATCTATAACTAAAATATATTAATATTACATATGAATTAACTATATAATCACTATATAAGCCCTTTATGCTAACTATATTATTTTTATTATACATGTTTTCTATTTGAAACTTTGGGTCATTTTCCCTTTTAAATTTTTTTGAACCATATCCGTGGTGCATCATTCAATAATTAGGAGCCAAGATTTTACGTTAACCTCTCACGACATTGAAATGAAACCGCTAAGTGAAAGGGGGAGAATTTTTAATATTTCTGAGGTGATAGAGATAAAAAAGAATAAGAATGTAAGAAAGAGTGATGGAAATTTTAGGGTTAAGTAACATAGGGAAAGGTTTTAACAAACTCTCTTTTATCAATAGGGACAATGGGTAGAGGGATGGGTCAAAAGGATTAAATATTGTTTTTATTTTATTTTATGAAATGTAGAAGGGGTACGACTTAGGATAGAGGGGTTAAGGGAAAAATAGATTTTACATTCATCATACTTGAAAATCCATGACAATGGAAATGAAAGGATTTTATATATTTACAAAAGAGGAGGGTGGCTCCTTTTTTTTTACTTAAAAAAGGTCATTGGATTTTTTTTACAAAGAGGTACGTCTCGTGGAAAATTTATTACATTCTGAACATAGCCGTGACAAGAAGACTAGAAGATGGGGAAAACCAATGAATTAAAGTAGGACACAAACTTGGTGAATTTCACTAATAAGAAGTAAAATACTCTTGCTTGTCGAAATTTCAACTGACTACCGAAAGGGTCAAACAGTGACAATTTTTTTCAAATGAGATATGGGCGTGGCTATGGTGATGAGATAAACACGATGGTATAAAAAAAAGACATGAATATGCACATAGCAGCAAACAACAAATCTCTGGAACTTTACTTGGCCTCTGCATTGGATGTCTTGAAAGAAGAAAATGTTGTCGAGTGACACAGGGGTCTCTAAATCCATCTGTAGTGTTAAAATCTAGAAAATTGTAACACTCATGTAGAAGAAAGGGGTCTCTGAATCCATCTGCAGTGTTGAAATTTAGTAAATTGTACAAATTCATTGTCAAAATTGCAATTTTCCATTGTTGGGGTGATATAACTAAAAATGACTAAGATAAACAATTAATTCATATTCTTAGCCATTGTTAGTTAGTCATATTTGTATGCATGTAACTAAATTAGTCATTTACGTCAGTACTTTTTATTTTGGTCACTTGTTATTTAGTCGTAAATTTTATCCTATGAATAAATTAGTCGTTTATCTTAGTCGTTTTTAGTTGGATCACTTAAAATTGCTCAATTTTAGTCGTTTATCCCTTGAAAAAAATGTGGTGACTAACACTTTTAGTCGCCTAGTCACTTATCCCTCCTTTTGTACTAGTGAAACAGATTCAAAACCACCAAAAACCCTGGGCACCCAAAATTTCAGAGTTTGATAGTTGTAACCAGGATTTTTAAAACTTTCTATCGGATGTTTTCAAAATCATGCTGGAAAAATAAAAAAAATTCATTTGAAATTGTAGAACTTTTAGACTACGCGAAAATAAAAATAAAAATGCGTGCATCAGTGTGATATAGCATAGTGGTGAGAGAGATGTGTGATGTAGTTTAGTGGTGAAAGATTTGCATATTTGATCCCTCTCTGCACTTTGTAGAACCAAAGTTAGATGGATATATACTAGTATATAATACATTTATTACCAAAAAAAATGTCAAATGAAATTTAAAGTACAATCTATAGTAATTAAAATGATTTATTTTATAAATATTATACAATAATGTTTATATATATTAAAAAGTTAATTTTATTTTAAATAAATATTTATAAAAATAAATAATTTTAAATAAAAACATATCAATAAAACTATTTTCTTTTATATAAGATTTCCAATATTTTGAATAAACCTTCGATTCATTAAATAAAATAAGTGTACGATAATAAGTGCAAGCACATAATAATTGTACAAGTGTTGAATGCATGCACCCGTCCATTGGTTGCACATATTGTTATTTATTATAAGCACCTTAATCCACATGGTTGAAAAATGTACAATGTAATGGTGGAGAGTAATATGTTTCTAATCTCTATCAATCCTTGGGACTCCGTGGGCATTTTATCATTCTTCATATACACACACCAAACAACATGGTGATTAGTATCTCTCCATGCTACCTTTGAAAATTTTGTTGACCCAAGCATCATCACCCACGACACATGGTGGATCTCTTGTATGATAGCCAGTTCAAAGCTTTCAAAGAATGATTCTTACTTTATTATGTCAATCTAGGATCATACAAACTTAAGAGGTGTTGGGATTGTATGTGCAACTTCAAGAGAATATAATCTACTATAGGGTGATGTTTGATGGAAATGAAGTGCTAATGCAGATCCGAATAGGGAACGAAAAAGTACTCGAAGTGGAAACTACATGCCCTTATTCTAACTGTGTGAATTCAATGAAAACCTATTAATTTAAACTTGATTGTGATAGCAATTACCAAATTAATTTTTTCATGAAACAAATAACCATGCTAGTTAACTGGGAATCGAAACACTATTTTGGAATGAGAAAATAAACTAAGTGTTAAAGCAATATAATATTATGGAAGTAACTAATTCTAGTTTCAATGGAGCAGACCTATGAAAGTAAGCAATTTTGATCTCACTATAAAAATTGAATGCGCAGGAAAATAGTTCTACATAAAATTATAGGAGTAACTAAACAGTGCTACAAGAATTACTAGTGTACGCTATAGGAATCATAACCAGAAATTGCAATGAAATCAAAATAGGATTAACCCTGAGAATTACTAGTCTACGCTACAGGAATCATAACCGATCCAATGAAATCAAATCACAATTAACATGAATATCTAATTTACTGAATACTCTAATTAAATGAAGACTCTTGGGATCACGATGATGGGGCCCTTCCTCACAACAACCCATGAGCGAATTAAAACTGAGTACTCACAAATAGAAAACACACCATTCAATAGAAAGTGTGCTTCGTTGTTCATTGCCATGCAAAATGTATTGGAACTTACAAAAGTAACTTGCCTCTGTCTGCCAAAATATTAACAAAGAAGAAGGTCTGTATGTGCCCGAAGGATTATATATATATATATTTTTTGCAGAGAATCATAAAAATACCTAGACCTAATACTGCAATTATTCTCAGTCATAGTTGATACCTTGTCCCTAAAAATGATGGAGATAACTAATAGTGATCTAGGTTATCGAAATGTTTTGGTGTCTAGTATAACTTCCCTTAACTGGATGTTCATTTCTTCATTGACCAATGGAACTCCAGATATTAGTTAAGCCTATGATAGTGACTTCAGTTGTGACTAGAGGTGGAACTCGCCTTTCCTATGGATTGATCTTCAAAACAACATCGATCTTTTTCATCAATTCCTGATGCGATCCCCTGCAGTTCACAATTAGATGCTAACACCACACATTAGACTCCTTTAATAAATTTTTGAAATGAATCAAGCAAAATAAAAGATAAACATTCCATTCATTAAATACTTAATCAACCTCAGAGTATGTGTTCAACCCCTTAGATAATACCCTATTGAGTTGGATGGTTAGGCTCTGAGTGCGTGATTTACCTACCAAAATTAAGACTCATCAACACATTTCATTTCCCACATGGATCCAAACAGTATGTCTACTGCCACGTGGCCTTCCAAAAGTAATAGCGGGCCATTATATGACCAAGTCTATATACGAGGGAGTTTGTACCGCTGACGTCGACCTACCACCCATGTCTAGGCTACACAAACAGAGGATGACATTAGCACTACAAAACCAATAAAATTTTTGTTTTGATAAAATATGATTCAATAAAAAAATTTAAAACTATAATATACATTAGATTTTGAAAAAATAGAAATTGTATGACAAGGATTAATATAAATCCTCAATTGTTATATGTCCCCTTGCATGGACATAATAACACATTAACAATAACATTCAATTTAAAATTACTTTAAAAATAAAATAGTAAATTTCGTAAATAAATATGTTTACTTAGTTAAAAATAATATTTTAAAGAAAAAAATTATTTTTCAAGTTTACATTCACCCATTTCAACATCAAACCAGTTATTCTACTAGCATATCTACATCAGTGGTGGATGGAGAATGTCGATATGTATCACTATCAAACTCAAATAGATAAGCCACCACATAAATGTACTCAACGAACGTACTTTACCCTTTGGAATCAACCAATGTGTTTTCCTATCATATGCACAAGGACCTTTTAAAGAATCTAGTAATTATTGGCCTCACTACTTGTAGAACTTCTTTTAGTGTGCATCGTTGGGGGTGTAGGTTATGGATGTAGACGAGTTTCTAGTTGGAGTCATTGATGGAGGCATAGGTGTTTATCAAGCAAGCCACGATGTGGACTTAGGTGTTGGTTATGGTTTTGGCATTGGTGCAGGATTTCACACTATAGAAGATTCATGGAAGGATTTTCCTAAATCCAAATCCCATTACCTCTCTTTATAAGAAAGGAGTTAAATTTGGATGGACAAATCAATGTGAAGAAGCATTTGCAAAACTAAATCAATGATTAAGAAGTTCCCTAATATTGAGAGTGCCAGACATGGACAAGTATTTTTGCATCCGTACATATGCTTTGGGTCAAGGCTTGGGCGCATTGATACAAGAAGGAGGAATTATAGATTATGCCTCATGTAATCTCAAGAACCATGATTTCAATTATGCCACTCATGAACTAGAATTGGTGGTAGTGGTGATGGCCCTAAAGTTATGGAGATATTATCTCATGGGACACCATTTTGAGTTTAAAAGAAACCATAGGATTCTTCAACATATTTTTACCCAAAAGGACCTAAATGCCTGATAACGACATTGAAGTGAGTTGCTTAATGAGTATGATTTTTGGGTAATGTATATCAAGGGAAAGGATACTAGGTTAGTTGACGTTCTAAGAAGAAGGCTCTGGATTCACTCAATCATATTCTTAAAGGTAGACTTGAGAGGCCGAATTGTAAGTTACCTTTCTTAGGATAATTGGTACTGCAACAAGTGAAGCCCAACTTACAAAGAAGAATACCATTGGGATCTAAATTTGAAGGGTACTCTTTGGAAAGTGATGGAATTTTAAGTTCTGGGGGTAGATTTATGTCCTTGAGAATTGTGACCTAGGGAGGTTGATAATGAAAGAATCCCATAGAGTTTCATACTCAACACACCCAATAGTAAAGAAAATGCACGTCGATTTAAAAAATATCTTCTTCTAGGCCAGGATGAGAAGGCATACAATATAGTTTGTGGCTCGATGTATTAAATGTCAATAGGTTAAGGATGAACACCATCACCCTGCAGGCCTCTTTCAGCCACATGATATACCGAAAACTAAATGGGATGTTATTTTAATGGATTTTGTTGAAGGATTACGCATGACACCTTTGAGACATAATTGTATCATGGTGATTGTTGACAAGTTGACTAAGAGCAATCACTTTATTCCAATTAGGAGCACCTTTATGCACCAGGCATTGCAGATTTTTCTTCATGAGGTAATTCACTTGCATGGGGTAACTCAAAAAACTAGCACAGATAGAGATTCCTGATTTAATTCGTGGTTTTGGAAAAGTGTTCAAGCATCTATAGGTACCCAACTTAACTTTAGTACTGCTTATCATCCTAAAACAGATGGCTAAACTGAAAGATTTAACTAGGTACTAGAAGATATGCTAAGAATGTATGTCATGGACCAACAAAACTAATGGGAAAGGTATCTTCCCTTAATGAAGTTTGCATACAACATTAGTTATCATAGTTCCATACATGCAGCTCCATATGAGCTCCTATTTGGAAGACCTTGCATGACTCCATTAAGTTGGAATGGGTTAGAGGATCACGCTATGATGGGATCCGACATGCTTTGAGAAATGGAGGAACATATTGTTATAATTAAACAAAGACTTTAAAAAGCTAGACTACTGGCAACAAAATTATATAGATGCTAAAAGAACATATAGAAGCTATGAAGATGTTGGCATTGTAGCGACATAAGTTTTGTAATAGAATTGTGCAATGTTGTAAAGAAGCGTGTTGCGTTGTTTATTTAATAACGTGTTTTGTAATTAAATATAATAGTTAAAAGACAATTGGAAAGAGACATAATTGTCTCAATTTTGTATAGAAAGGGAAGAAATGGGACTGTCTTATCCCCATTTTGAGCATATGGATGTAATATGACCTTTGATATTATGAATGAAAGAGGAACTAACCGTTATTCTATTTTATGTGTCTGAATGAATACTGTGCATGATTTATTTACTAGTTTTTGTTGTATGAATTAGATGTTGAATGATAATGATGAATTTATGCAATCCCTTTTCCTAAATTCAGTCTTTGTAATTCTTGTGAGCGTCTTAGGTGAGACTGTATCCTTCTAGGATGCTGAAAATGCTAATGCTCATAGGATTATTGTTGATGACTTAGTTTAGAACATTGGGTCTAAATCTGATCCAACAATTAATTCTGTTGTCGGGACTTGAATAGGTTAGGGTTGCATAGAATGAGTTACAAGATTGGTTGATGCATAAAGAGGAAGAATTCACGTAGAAGGAGACTCAAAATTTGGACATTGGAAGGGTGGGGGAAATTGTAGGTAAAGTGAGGTGGGCCTCCACCAAGGTTAGGTGGGGGTCGACTGATCGGGGGTGGTGGTATTTGAGGGATAGTCGGTTGGGGTCCGTGGTGCAACACAAGCTGTTTCCCCCATAGAGTGTATGGTGCGTTTTCAGGATTGGATTGGCCTGGCGCAGGGTTAATGGAACCTGGATACGCTTGAATCCATGGGGGTTGAGTTACATTGGATGGCCCCCCAACATGAGATATTCCCATGGTGGATGGTCTGGTGGGTTGGGACGGTCCAACGGAAGGTCTGTTGGGGTTTCCACCGCCTATGTTCTGGTTAGGAAATGGGGGTTTCCCCCCAACCATAATAGGCTAACCACTATTCAAAGGTTGAACCAACATAGGTTGTTGACTAGCTACCATAGTAATAACATTACCAATAAGGTAACCTGGGGGAACGGAATACCCTCCCCTCGAATTTTGAGGTGGAAAAGGAATTGGTAAAGTAACTGTGGTAGTGACGGGTGTGTTGGACTGTTTCCCTTCCACCGGTTGGTTCACTTGAGGTGCAGGACTGGACTCTTGTGAGGGTTGACCAGTCTTGTTAGTGGTCTCGTGGTGGGGTGCTTCAGGTGATCCGAAAGATATCGAATGAAATGGGATGGGTTGGTAAGGAGTTAACGATGGGTCTTGAACCCTCCGTTGGAGACTTGACTGTCGAAACTCTTCATCCATGGAATGAAAGTGAGCCAATTGGCCACGAAAGTAAGCTAAAGTGTCTTCCAAGGTAGTCTCATTGGGTGAGGATGAGGTGGCAAAATGAGCCACTGGGTGGTCTGTAGAAGATATCCAGTAAGCTGTTGAAGGACCAACAGCTGCAGTAGGGTTTCCCTAGGGTTGGTTTATCCATTCCAACAGACCGGTTTCTCTCGGGAAAATGGGAGAAATGTCTCGTGAAGTGGGGGTATGTGCTTCTTCATCCTGCGCGGGATGAGAGGCAGATGAATCTAGTGGAAACAAAAGTCCTCCAACATTCAAAGTGGGGTTTTCCACTTCAGTAACTACGACCACATTACGCTAATCCATTATTACCCTCGAAATAACCTCTGGATTAAGGGGATATTCGGGTGGTAAGTTCAAGATCCTACGGGATCTTCTCCAGGGAAAATCCGCCAGAGTATCAGGAAAATCAGCCAGAAAAGCTGAAATAGTGTTTCTCCTAAGGGTATGCTAAAAGAAAAGTAGTCCATAAAAAACCTACTCAAACTAAGGCAACAAGCAAACTTATGTGACAGAGTGGATTCAAAAGTATGGAACCTCACGGGATTATCAAGGCATCGCAAACTGCGATATACTTCAGGGTCCAACAATAGGACGCGACAAGGAGGATTTGGAGCATACCCTTTCCTGCATATTCGATTACCTGGACGATACGTGCGTGCTTATCTCCCCGAGTGTTGTTCTCGGTGTATTGCTTTGCCAAGACGGCCAAATGGTTAACTCGGTTGGTTTCAGGAATCCTAGTGGTGTCTCCTGATATACGCAAGGTATGTGGGAGCTCAAATCCGTAGTGGTGTTGTCTAATGCACAACCGTTTGGCAAGAGACCTTCCGATATACATGTCGAGTACGTGATACACCCTTTGATATACACCAAGTATGGATTATGGTACTTGGTGGGTACGTGAAGGAGCTTGATATACCGATGTACGTGGAAGACTACAATACCTCCAGGATATAGTGCTAGAAAATAATGATAGATACCATGCTTAACGACGCCAGAACACATCTCTAACTTACACACAAGTTGCTAAAAATTTTACCTAGTTCTACCGTTAATTTTATCTTGGACGGTTAGGTGAATGCATGAGGTGAGTACATAATCGGAATCATAATGCAAGCCCAAGCTACATGCATGAAATATTCTTTTCTTTCAATGAATTCTAGCTATGGGAAGGAGAAAGCTTTTTCCAATGGTATTTCCAAAACAAACTCAATGCAACACAATTTCCAATTCAAACAAAACTTGACAATGAAAGTACTCTTTTCCTTTTTCAACGAAACATAAAAGTACACAACACTACTAAACCAAATCATAATGACTTTTTCTTTTATTTTTCTTTTCAAAGTAAAATGACCCTAAGTAATGAAAAGAGAGGATTCTGAAATGAAATATGCAAGATTTTCTATTTCACTTTCAATGATCTAAAAGCAACAAAAATTAAAAATGCATCTATCTTTCCTTAACATGGAATCAATTTTGCAAAAATCAAAGCGTACTTTGAGCCTTTCAAGAAAAATGAGCGATTGATAATTTGAGAAAAACACAATGGATCATACATTCATTCAACTTTTCCAAAACATAAACAAGAATTTTTCAATCCACAACAATTTTCTTCAATAATTTTTTGAGAAACAATGGAAAGAAGCACTTTTAAACTTTTCGATGGATGCATCAAAGAATAAACTTCATAACAACTCTACTTTCAGATCTACATGACTGAAAAGAACACACTACTTGCAGCACTAGTACATCTAGAAAACTCAAGAAAAGACAAGCACTCAACCAAACTAAAAAACACACTTAACTCAAAATCAAGCAGCAGCAAGCAAACTAAGCAAGCAAAGCTCAAAACAAATGTAAATGAGGTCTGGAGGGTGATCCAATGCAATGATCATATCAGGGATGGAAGGAAGGTAATGCAAGAGTGAAACGGATGAAGGTGGGGGAGATGAGAGCATCCACCACTACCAGTTCTCAAACTTGTCCAAGATAGAACCCAAAGTCAATCCAAATGAAACCAAACTCTCAACACATAAATCATAAATGGGGTCTCTGGCTGGATCTTGCAGCATAGAGGGAGTTCATACATCAGACCAAAGTTCAAACCATCGAATGAGGGAAGGGATGCCAGTCTGCCAACTTTTGACAGATCGGCGCACTCTTCCCTTACACACAGTGCGACATCATGGTTTGCCTTGATGGGAGGTGTGATGATGTTGCAATATACCAATGAAAAGGATGTGATGAGTAAGCAACAAGTAAAGAACAAAGACTCAAAGAGACAGAGTGCCGCTCTGTTTCCACTACCCAGGTGTGACAGGAGAAGTCTAGGTTAAAAACTGAATCAGATCTCTCAATCATGAACCAAAAACAGGCTTGAAAATGAGTTGTATAAACTCAGAGGAAGCAAATCAGAGTCTTCAATGCGAAGATCTGATAGTGAAATCAATCCTCAAGAAGAAAATGGCAAAAAATAAAAAGGCTTGTGTCAAGCAATCAATTGAAAATGACTCTCAGATTAACAACTACTGACCAAACATCAATACTCCCCAGTATGGTCGCCAGATTTGTTGTCGGACAATCCACTCGAGCGGACGCGAGCAGGATCTCCCTAGCTCAATGTGAGTCTAGAACAAATAGAACAGACTACAAATACATATCCTAGATCTAATTAAGTATCGAGTACAGGATTTCTTACCTTTTACTTCACAATCCTTTCTCCTAAATGCTGCTCCACATCTCATAGTCGTCAGATCCAAGCTGCAAGACCTGTCAAGACAAAGAAACAAGAGAAACCAGTAAAAGACATCTATATAATAAGAGATCTAAGTAAACATTTAAGTAGGTAAACTACTCAATATCATTACACACATGAACAATATTGGTGGAAAGCATTTGTATTACTGCAAATAGAGGAGTACATGATAGAGATATAGAACTACAACCAAGACTTAATGTAGTAGTCCTTCTCCAACCAATCCAATTGCCACGTCCTTCGAAGGAAGTATGAGTTCTCCAATAGGTGAATGGAGGTGTTCTAAGAGTAATTTCACCAGCATGTAGACACCATAGGCTTCCTCCCTTTCGGATGGGAGTGAGCTTCACTTATATAGGACTAAGTGGATAGGATATGGATAGGATAGGTTGAGAGATGGTAGGAGAGAGATATGGGATCCTCCAAAAGAGTTAGGGGTCGAGTACCAGCTCCCCTAGAGGTCAGGGATAAGCCCCTAAATGAGCAAGTTTCGAGAAGGATCTCGAATAAGCTATTTTTTCCCGTTAACTAACCTCATTGCACCCTGCAGTGGATCAAGATGCGATGTCGCATGTTGCTAGTGTGCAACCTGCGACGACCCTTCAAAACCTAGCACAATTGAGCACAAATCCTCCCAGGATGATTATTTAGTCCAAGTATCTTTAGGGGTGTATACACTGAATCTTATGATGAGTAGCTTTTGGGTGTAACATTGGTAAGCCCCAATTTCTTTACAGTTTCAATGGGCATCACATTTATTGTTGCTCCCAATTCAACTATGACATTAGGAATCTCAATATACCCAATATGTACTGTCACAGTGGGATTTCCTGGATCATCATATTTAGCCAAGGGACCTTTCCCATCATTAATTCAGACAATTTCCCCACCAAATGAACTGTAAGAGGATCTTTAGGTTTCCTACCTCGTTTCTTCATGCACAGATCTCTAATAGTTTTCACATAGATGGGTACATCATGAAGGGCTTGCAACAATGGAATTTTAACATACAGATTTTTTAGTTCACCTAGAAGATTGAAGCAAGGTTTCTCTACTACTTTCTGTAAGTCCAATCGCTCGAGATATGGTGGATTTATCGAAATATGTACAGGGGTAGTTTCAACATGTGGTTCAACAAGTGTTTCAGCTGGCGTTTCAACAGGTGTTTCAACATCCTCAATAATGGGGATTGTTTTACCGACTGGGTTCTCAATTTGTTTAGTCATTATTTCTTCGGTCACAGGGGATGGAACATCCTCAATGACAATAGGTTCTACTATCTTCCCAGATCGTAGATGTAATTCATTGCATGGAATGGGAGTAATAGAATAAGATGGCATGTTTGATGTTTCAAATTGCTCCACTACCTTATTGTTGGGGTTAGGATTAAGTTGAGCAGGTAATTGAGGTCGAAGTGGTGCATTAATTGGTGCAACATTATTAGGGAGTTGCAGCTGTGGCTGTTAATACTATGGGTAAGGAATTTGATTGTGAGGAAACGGATTCCTTAGATAAGGATTTATCTAACCAGGAGACCAAGGGGCTTGTTGGTTTGGCTGAGGTGCACATGGCATCCAAGGAGTAGCATATTGCATTATAGGTTGAGTAGATGGATTCCATTGAGTGTTGGGACAAGAATATTGTGAAGGAAACTGATTATTCATATTATTCCAAGAATTGAAAGATGTAGGATCTGGATTCATACCTGGAGCACGAGGTTGCCAAAGCTTCTTTTGTGAAATGAAGTAAGCTTATTCCATGTCCACGTTGGATGCTTGAAGGAATGCCTTAAATTTTTGCAATGAAGGGCACTATTTAGTATTATGATCCAAATCAAACAAGCCATATACCTCTACCTTGTCAAGTGGGCATTCCCTGAATGGGTGCTTCTTTATGCATTTAGCACAAAATATGCCAAGTGCCAAATATTCCTCTTCCTGCCTCTGCTTTTCTCTCAAAACATCCAATTGTGAGGAAATGGAACTCATCATATCAGTTTTAAAGTTTTCAAGAAGATTACCTATCTCTTCTCTTGTAGCTCCCCCAATGGATGAATGTTGTGCCCTTATAAGGACATCTTGGTCTCTTGTGATGGTTCTAGAAGATCCCCTAGAGTATCTTCGACACAGATCCATAATATGATCAAAAGGTTCTCTTGAGATATCCCCCTTCCCCACCAAATTAATCATATCCAGAAAGTATTCTCTAATTCCTTAATAGAATAATTTTAAGGACATCCTTTCCAATGTCAGCATGACCAGATCTCTACAAATTGTATAAAAGTCCTTCTACAAAATCCTCCAAAATTTCCTCCTCTTTCTGGACCATTTTAAACAATTCTTCCCTCCTATCCTTAGTTCTGCAATAATCTTGATATTTAGCAAGGAATATTCATTTCATTTGGTCCCATGCTGTAACAATCTCACCGCCCAAACTCATAAAGAAACATAGGGCATTTCTATTTAAAGTAGCAGGAAATAGTTTCAACTTTTTCCCACTGTAGGTGTAATCATAGCTCCAATAGAGGATATCAAATTCAAAAAGAAACTCATCTGGATCTTCGATGGACTTATCATAAAAATTTGGCAAAACCGAAGGTGAAATATTCTTTATCGGGGCCACCCTAGGCGTCTGTAGAATAGGGAATTCAAGTGTAGCAACTGTTTCTCCATGCTGATTATTACCATTATCCCCTATTTCCTCTTCATGATCATTAGGGTGCTCTCGACGCTCTCTATGT
Organism: Larix kaempferi; assembly: GCA_027924585.1. Taxonomy (NCBI): domain Eukaryota; kingdom Viridiplantae; phylum Streptophyta; class Pinopsida; order Pinales; family Pinaceae; genus Larix; species Larix kaempferi. The sequence goes on along the minus strand of BSBM01000063.1, from coordinate 15,033,359 downwards.
TCTTCATTATTCATGTTTTCCTCGTTCCTCTGTTCTTCTCTCCTTCTTTCTTCCTCCATTTCTTGTCGATAATCCAACCATTCCTCCTTAGTTACTTCTCGTCCATTGATTCGATAAATCTCCTCTGGATCCCTTGTACCCACGACACTTCCCTTATCTTCTGGAGGTCGCTTCTCTGAAATGGGAGTTGAGACTTTTGTTTCCTTCTCCACGGTTGATACCGATGATTCAAGCTTGGGGAGAATGAAGCTTCCTCTTCCTAAAGATGTTTGTGGTAATCTAGTAGAGGAATCATCTTTGGCAATCAGTTCATCAATAAACGTCATTCTTCCTAAACCCTGGTTACTGCCACAACCTCTTCCACCTGCAAAGTTAGTGCTTTTGGGGGTTTCATGTTCTTTTCTTCTTGTATTCATGCAAGCTTAAATAATCATACCTGATTCTTGGGGTAGGAACCCGTTCGTTCTGTTGAAGAATGCACAGCTCTTCACTGCGTCTTATCATCCCTACAACCCCAAAAATCAAGATAGCTAAAGAAATAAAACCAATCAGCTACAATCTATGTCTACCAATTACCTTTCCCGACAACGACGCCAAAATGTTGGTCACTATAATTTCCTATTAATAAAAGTTAATAAACAGAGTGCTCATTATAAATTGTCAACCCAGGGAAGTCTGGTTATTTCAAAGGTAATCAAGCAAAGTATATGCGTAAACATTTCAGTAACTGATTAAATAAATGGAAGCCACCCAATCTACCTAGTTGCTAAGTCTATGCTCTGCCCACTGCTCAATTCTAATTCAATCACCAAATTAAAGATTAAGAGGGTTTACACTCCTTCAACAATATCAATTCTAGGATTAACTGCTTCAAGAATAAATTAGCTAAATTGATTTTGCAAGAATTTAAATCCTAAAACATCAGCATAAAAGAGATTCAACCCGCCAACCATAAGAGAAATCAGTGCTTTTTCTACTCTGTAATCTTATATGTGATCTAACTGTTTCGGTAATTGATGCAAATGATTCAATCAATAGTAATATGCAGCAACAGAGCGCAACTATTTCAGCAGTAATAAATAACACACTTGCAGAAAGAAACTATGCACTACCCAGTCGACTGTTTCGGCAATCAACTATGAAAAGGAAATCCTATACTTAATGCTCACACCATTCAACAAACCAAAGGAAATTGTAATCAATGAATCCTATTCCTAATAACCAAATTGTTGCAACAAAGCGAAAGTAAATCTAATTGCAATTTCACACCAATAGAATTAAAAGATCAAAGGAAATAAAAAACTAACTAATTCGGCAACTCTGTGAGAAGGTGGGCCCTTGCCTTCTAATAGATATGCCACTAGAGGCTACCAGAACTCAACACACAATAATCAGGAAAATGTTGCTTCTTTCATTGATATAATGAAATCCAATTACAAAGCTCTTCACCCTTGTTACAATTTCTCTCCAAAATAAGCCAAACCTTCTGAATGATCTCGTCTTCCCATATATACTTAGGCAAGACAGTCCAGGTTCCTTTAATTCAGGCAGCCACGAAGATTGAAGATCTTCAGGCTGGCGATTATACAATTCAGAAATAGAAATAGTTACAATAATTGCTACATTCAAATGAATCTGTTTCATAATCATTTATGTTCTTCTGAGCTTAAACTGATCCATCACCAAATGAGTTTCAGCTGACCACGTGGGAGGATAACCTGGGATTTTTCAGCAACAACCTGAACCGAATCCTAAAGATGTGCAACTATCGCCAAGTGCTTCTACATCTACGTGTATCAGAAAGTTGATATACCTGGATTCCATTTGGTCTTCAAATCACTTCTCAATAACCAATCATAAGTCAATGCAATTAGGAATACAATTCATAAACAAAGGCAATCTTGAGCATTAATATAACAAAGCAATAATGAATTATACCTGTTCGAATCCATGCTTTTCCTTGGGAAAATAATGACTTGGTTATAAATAAAAGGTAAAAACAAGGAAAAAGGGCTCAATAGAAGTAGGCAAAAAGGGCCATTTCTGGCACCCAACATGAAAAGTCGAGCCTAAGCCATAGCCAGAGCCAAAGTGAGAGGTAGAGTTGTATCCAGGAGACATAGCTAGAGCCATGCTCTAGAAAACCATTTTGTCCGTGGGAATCCAAAACCACCATTTAGTAGAAGACATTGGCTTATGCTAACCAATATTGGTTTGTTGTCATCCTAGACCACATTCCACCACTTAGTTTGTGGTCATCCGAAAACCATGATTTAGTAGAAGACATCAACTTATGCTAACAAGGTTGGTGGTCATCCTAAATCACCATCTACAAATGGTTTGTGGTAATCTAAAAACACCAATTTAGTAGAAGACATCATCTTTTTCTAACGAGGTTTGTGTTCATCCTAAACCACCATCTAACTAGGTTTATGGTCATCCTAAACCGCCATCTACTTGGTTTGTGGTAATCCCAAAACCACCAATTCAGAGATCACTTCAGTGATAGGTTCAACCATTGGCAACCGCCCGCTTCACGATTTCATCTTTCTTTCAGAAAGATTCTTGGACTCACAAACACCCCTTCAGATTAAGGGGGGAATGTTGGAAACCTAATCCTTGTGGAGTCATAGGTGAATAGGAAGAGCCATAAGGAGTCCAAGAGACCTCTTGGAAGATGAAATGAAGGGTTATATTCTTTGTATTTATATGTGTCATATTAATGAAATCACAACTCACACTTATTTTTATCTTGCTAAATCCAAGGGTTAGAAATACAATCATTACAATAGAGGCTCAACAAGAACATCATGTCACTTTCACTTTCAAGAATTGAACTTGGGTGGGGAGGGCAACAATCATTCCTCCCAACCACCCAAGCTACAACCAATGAACATGGCCTTAAATTTTATAACTTGGTACATGATATGCATTATTTGAAATACAAATTTTGTACGATATTTAACTTTACTTAATACATGTTTATATATATTGTAAAGCTATATATATATATATAATAATAATAATAATAATTTTTTAGATAATGTTGATAACATTTATAGATATAAATTTTGATTTATTGAATCTTAAATGAGGAAAGGAATTATGATGATTACTTTAGAATTTTGTTTTTATATTATAATTTTTTTTTAATATGAGTTAAAAGGTATGAAGGTTGTGCATTGTTACAAATGTTTTGAAATTGAGATATAATATATGTGTATACATACATTTTAAGAGAAAATTTGTTTCATCCTCCACCTTTTTTGTATGGTAAAGATGACAAATTCTTTCATCCACATTAGAAACAGTCCAATATTTCATTTCACTATGATAGTCACAAGAATTTGTTTTTATTTTAGCAATCATTGATTTTCTTCTTTAAAGTAGTTACAATTTAGAAACACGGCTGACCTATTTATGATATCTTAATTTTATTATCTTCTAATTCTTTATACCACCACAATTTCTCCCTAAATTTAAATGTGATATTATTTTTAGTAGAATCAACATTCTACATGTCTTCTATTCTTCAGTGATTTAGGTAAAACTAGACATCTCTAGATAACTCTCTTATATTTACAGGTTTTTATTATTGTTAAATATCTTTATTTCGATTTGGATTAGACCATTTAAGTTTTACAAAGAAAATTAATTACACTATATCATTTGCTTCGTTAAAGAAAATGTACTCTTTTTCTTAATTCCAATTATTAGTTTGATTTTAAAAAATAGATTCCTAACATAAAGACTATACACCACAATATTCAACAACTAAGTCAAAATTATACAATTAAATTTAGTTGTTTTTTCTATATTTATTCAAAGCATAAAATTGAGATGTTTTAGAATAATACATTATAGAAAGCACTTTCTTTTTAAGAAGGGTTATAATGATGTGTGCTTACTATCTATTTCATAAAGTTATCTAAAACAAATTAAACCAAATGCTTATCAGATCTTATAAGTGACTGCAAAATAGAAAAACAAAAACTTGATTACATAAAACATGATTTAATTACATAAATGGAGTATATACAAAAATGGAGTAAATTATAGAAATGTAGATGATTTGTATTTTTTAGTCATTTTTACTGGAATCAACATTATAAATTTTGCTGAAGTTTTTTTATTATTCAAATTGTAATTTTAATTGTAAAAATAGATAAACTACAATTTCAATAATTTCTATCAGGAAAATTCACAAAAAAGTTTTACAGATCCATATCCCAGTAATAGATTATGAAGTCTCACCAATTATGTTATGAAGCATAGATTGGAAACGACTCAAAGACCTGTATTGAATAAGGCAGTCCATTAACGTACAGCTCTAAAGTCTAATCTCAATGGATGAAGATTTTTCAATTTCAAAAAGTTTTACTAGAATCAATGATGTAAATTTTGCTGAAATCTTTTTATGATTCAAATTGTAATTTTAATTACGGAAATGAATAAACTACAATTTCAATATTTTCTATCATATTTTAATCGAAAAATTCACAAAAAAGTTTTACAGATCCATATCCCAGTCATAGATTATGAAGTCTCACCAATTATGTTATGAAGCATAGATTGGAAACGACTCAAAGACCTGTATTGAATAAGGCAGTCCATTAACGTACAGCTCTAAACTCCAATCTCAATAGATAAAGATTTTTCAGTTTCAAAAAGTTTTACTAAAATTAATGATGTAAATTTTATTAAAATTTTTTCATAATTCAAATTGTAATTTTGATTGTAGAAATAGATAAATTATAATTTCAATAATTTTTATCATATTTTAACTAAAAATTTCACAAATTTTTTTTACAGATCCATATCCCAGTCATAGATTATGAAGTCTCACCAATTATGTTAAGAAGCATAGATTGGAAACGACTCAAAGACCTGTATTGAATAAGGCAGTCCATTAATGTACAGCTCTAAACTCTAAACTCTAATCTTAATGGAGGAAGATTTTTCAGTTTCAAAATATTTTATTAGAATCAATAATATAAATTTTGCTCAAATATTTTCATAATTCAAATTGTAATTTTGATTGCAAAAATAGATAACCTACACTTTCACTAATTTCTAATAGAAAATTCACAAAAAAGTTTTACACATCCATTTGCCAGTCATAGATTATGAAGTCTCACCAATTATGTTATATGTTATGAAGCATAGATTGGAAACGACTCAAAGACCTGTATTGAATAAGGCAGTCCATTAACGTACAGCTCTAAACTCTAATCCCAATGGATGAAGATTTTTCAGTTTCAGGTGCAGAGGAAGAATTGAAGGACGAGGGATGAACTGCCAAATCGTTTCCATTTCCTTGTAAACTTTGAGGAGTAGGTGGGTTTCTCCTCTTGCTTGCCTTATACGTTAAGAACAGTACTGATGCTAATGCTATTGCTATCACCGCAGCTCCCACAACGACGCATCCTGAGGTAGAAGGAGCAGATTGATTTCAATTTGAGCTTCGTTCAACCCCCGAACAGAATATCAATGGAAACAATATACAAAAATGGAGGTAGTGAATAGGAAGAAATCATATTAACCTATTGCAATCGCTGACATGTTTCGCCCTCCTGTATCTTCAGTACCTGCAAAATTCGAGCACAGTTTTTTATGGGGAAACATAATATACATAACTTGCAGATTCAAGATTACTGGCAGAATAGAGCATTTAATATATCTTCACAGATTGATAGAAATCGGGAAACCTACCATTGTTGGGGCATTTGTCTGGCTGCGAGGTGCCATCAGGACAATAGCAGAGAAATGTTGTTGGTTTTGAAATGTTATAGCCACATGTCCCTTTACTGTTCAAACAATCTACACAGCTTTGATATCTGTTGGGATCTACATGCCATGTTACCTCAAAACCACGGCCTTGTAAAATCTGACTATTAATTAAGTGTGGATCAGAGAGGTTCTTATTAATTGGTACTTGAAATGCGTTACAGAAGGGTGTCTGCTGTAAAAGTGGACTGAAACTGTAGTGCCAAACATCTTCACATAACTTCAAATTATACACTGGTAATCCAAGAATGGTGTCTGGAATTGGATCATCGCAGTGCTTCCAAAGCGTGATATTAGTGTATGTATCCAGGATCTGAAAATGAGAAGCAGACTGCCAGAATTGAAAGTAGTTACCTGAAAGATTGCATTTGTGTGGGAACAGATTGTCGTTAACCATTCTCAATATTTTAAGTAGGCTACTATTCGCTAAGAAAGAAGACTCCAATATGTGATATTCATTTCCTCCGATAGTAATCACAGCATGACTCTCGTAATCACATGGGAGTAGCTGAAACTCTGGGTCACCGCAGCCGCTGCCATTTTTCCCAAAAGGATATCTGAATTCAATGTCATCACATGCAAATGTATCCGAAAGGCAATTCTCGTACTGATTGCCCAGACATGATGTTGAGGAGCAGAGGAGGAGAAGAATAGCAGATGCAACAACAAGGCAAATAAATTTAACAGTGAGAGGCATTGAGTTGGGAAGAAGAATGCTCTTGGAGATCCAACCAATTATTCAGTGACGCCTTCAACTTAACAGGGGAGCCAAACTTGAACAAACGTAAGAAGAAGGGTTCTGCAAATACATTAAGAAGACAGAGTAAAGATGGAATTGGAGTGAGTGGGCTTGAGGAATACGGCTTGGAATTGTAGCGCAAAGACTGTATAGTCAACACGGCAATTAGACTTGAAAGTCTGTAATTTGCTTGTTATTTTCTCTGAGGACATGAACTTTGGTGGTTGCTTCTGGCGTTGTCTGTTCCATGGAAGACTAGTTAAATTCCACACGCTTTTCACATCCATCCATCCATTCATGTGACTTTAAGAATTCAAGTGAACAAACTAGTCTCTTATGCTGAATTCGCAAATTGGAGTGCTCAAATTGTAATTTCGAAGATCTTGGTAGTTTTAAAATAGGATATTTAATCTAAGAGAGGCAATTATGATTGACTATGAAAATAACAATTTCCAAGAACAAATTTGACTTGTTTTGATGAAACTTTCGCCTAAAAAACTGGGTGTTTAGTTGTCTTTATCCAAAGTGTCTTTTGTGCTCAACCATCTGGTGTTCAGCTTAAAAACTATTTAATATACCGATAGGTGTTTAGATATTATCTGAGATTTTAGACTTCCTTGAGTGGATCAACAAGATTAACCTGGGTGTAACAAGTGTACCGTGGCGATTCATTTCATGGTCTTCGTATATTGTTATGCTAAAATGCATTGTGATTAAGATTTAAATAAGATTTAGTTAAGTTGTTGTTAAGAAAAGCATGCGTATGTTTATTAAATAGTATTTATTTTTATGTTTATATTAATTAGTTTAATGTTTATATTAATTAGTTTAATGTTTAGTCTTTATTTAACAACCAGTCATCTCCACAAAACTAAGTAGTTGACTACGCTTATGATGTTTACCGACCACTTTACTTGTGGTTGCGTTAGTTATAGTTAACATAATCAAAGTTGTTGAAAGTGAATGTGATGTAAAAAGTTATAAGTTCATATATGACGAAATTAGAGAAATAAAATATATTATGGAAAACTACATAAAAAAAACTACGGTAGGGAAAGAAGTCATAATTCAAATTCTTTGTAAAATTTAATAATCAAATCTTTAAAAAAGTCTTATTCTAAAATTTTTTTAGCCTATTATGTTTACCACCACATTACTTGTGGATGTGCCAGTTATAGTTAACATAATCAAAGTTGTTGAAAGTAAATGCGATGTAAAAGGTTATAAATTCATATTTAGCGAAATTAGAGGAATAAAATATATTATGGACCACATAATGGAAACTACATCGAAAACTACGGTATGGGAAGAAGTCATAATTCAAATTCTTTGTAAAATTTAATAATCAAATCTTAAAAAAATCTTATTCTAAACAAATCTTATACAGCAAATTAAAATCCAACTAAATCAAACCTTTCAGAATAAATTATTTCTTGTTATTCTTTAATAAACCAACTTTCATTGGCCTTGATAATTTAAAGTTGACCAGGACTTTGATACTTTAAAGATTACCGTTGATCTTAATGATTCAAGTTAAATTATTCGTTATCAAAGCAGATATTCTTGTTATCCGTCGCACTCGATCGTCGTTGAGTCCTTGCTCTTTGTGGCTCAAAATTTTGGAAAAATCTTAAACCATTCCAAAATTTCCGAGTTCTTATTGGTGGATTTTGGTGATGTGATAAATAAATTGGATTTTAATCTATTAAAATTTATCGATTAATAAGTTTACTGTAACTGCATTAAATGGGCTGCAGCAGAATAAATAGTATTCACCCATCCTTCTTGACCACCCTAAATCCTCCTAATTTATTTATCACATCACCAAAATCAATTAAAATTTATCGATCAATAGACCCATTACAACCCCCAATTACAACCCCATTAAATAGACTGCAACAGGTTGAATAGTATTCCGATGGTAGCCCTTGATCAAGAAATCTTCGACGAATGTAGTGTTGTGCAAATATGTCTTTGTGACTTCATGGGTGACACGTAAACTAGTCCATGGCAATAGTTACTTCTCGTGATATAGCGTCCTCGTCATTATGAATAGACTCATGTATGCGTGGTTAGTATGGGTTCTTTTGGTCTATGACTTTGGATGTTGTAATTATGGGTTAATCAATGCTTTGGTACTGTGACTTTGTATGTTGTAATTGTGGGTTAATCCATGCGTGGTAATTGCTCATGTCTTTTGTTGTTCGATTATCCAATTTATATTCATAAGGGTGGTATAGTTAATGGTTTTGAATTTTTATTTTTACATATAAATTGTGATTTTTGTTGTTGTATCAAGAATAATGAGGTGTTTATAATTTAGTATGGGGGAGATGTTGTTACATTTGTTATGTTATGTAACATAACATTTTGATGTCAGCTCATAACTAATTAAAAAATAAAAGATAATTAAAAAAATTCATGTGAGCTCATAAAATAAAAAAAATTAAAACCAGCATAGATCCATCTTAAACCTAGATATATTAAGCACCGAGAGAGATCCAATTTCTTGAGGTGTAAAAAATTTAAAATAAAAAATGTACACCTCAAAAAATTGGATCCCTCTCAGTGCTTAATAGATTTGAGTTTAAGATGGATCTATGTTGGTTATAGTATTTGGTGAATCAATGCTTTGTGGTTGCTCATGTTGGTCGTAGGTATGCTTGGCTAAATATGGACTCCTTCATTTGCAGTTGTGTTGTGTAGTTCATAATGCTTGTGTAGGTCATGCTTTGGAATCCTTTTTGGTATATGTTTTAATTCTTGATATTTTAATTCTAGGATCATCGAACCTTTATGGTTGCTTGCACTAGTTTAGTTGTTTTCTTGTTTGTATGGATTGTTGCAAGGCATCTATAAGATCTAGGGTCATTGTGAAGAAGGGTGGTGAAGGGGGCTTGAACAACACCTACCTTCCTCTGCATGGGAGTTGCAAGGAATGTGTATGAGGTCCTTCTGTGTTGCATGATATGTTTATGGGATTTGATTTTATGGGTTCATCGGTCCATTTTGGTTGGTAATGTTGGTTTGGTACTTATAACCTTTGTAGGGTTGTTGAAGGGCATGTTCCTTGCAATTTATTTTTTCTTGGCCCCATTGGGTTTTCTATTGGGTTTCCGTGTCATTGCTATCATTTGGTCATTCCATTGTGATTATGAGCTTGCTTGTGTCAAGTTGGGTTGCAAGGTTATCCTTGGCATTGTTCCTGTGGCTATTGGTTTGGATCTCTACCCTTTTAATATGCTTCAATGTGATTTATTGGTTCATTAATGCCATATGTAGGATGGTGAGTTGAATTTTCCAATCACTTCTTTCACTATTTTCTAAGAGAATGAATTGGATGTTGTTGAGCCAAATTGTTGGTTTGTTTTTATCCATCAAGGTGTAGAGCACTATAAGTATGTTTGTTTAGAATTATTGTTTGGAGTGGTCATAACTCGGTTGTTTTTCTATGTATGGCCTTGTAGAGACAAGTTAGGTGATTTCTTTATTAAATTTCCTCATGTCGTGTCTCCCAGTATCCCATTGGTAACCAATGAAGGTGTTCTTTATTTTTCTTTTATTGCTTTACAAATTAGAGTGTGTTTTAATTTGTAGTTGCAATTGTAGGTCTTTAGGTCTTTTTAAAAGGTTGCTTTGCTTAATATTATGCTCGTGCATGGATGTATTTGTTCTCATCTTTGTGGGCATGCTTGTGCTTCTTGTCAAAGTTGTGACAATAGTTTTTAGTATATACTATGTTCATTTCTATTTTAGCCATCAATGAGTGATCATGCATGTCCAAAATTTATTCTATTATTTTGCAAATGGATGTGTCAAACTTGAACTCCAATCTCTTGGAAATTTGCAAACAATGGTTTTATAAGGTTTCTCTACTTGCTAATGTATTATCCCTTGCATATTATTTGCAACTATCCATGTGCTGAAAATAAGAGTCATCTTCTATAGAAACAAAGACATTGGGGTGATTGAATACTCTAATTGGTAAAGTGACCATGTTGATACATGTATTCTTGGTATGTTATGATATTGGCATGTCCCTTCATTGATGATCATTGGATTGAGTTCCTAATCCAATCAATCCCTTGGGTTGAGGATAAAATTTCGATTACTTGGGGTTAATTTCGAAAGTTCAAGCATTAATTAATTAGGAGGTGTTGAATTTATTTTCTTAAAGTTTGATATGCCCTTGATGAAAAGTATTTTTCATTAAATAGTTATTTTTATTTTGAAATAAAGTGGATAATGTTCCATAAGTGTGCCTTAGAGGATAAAGTTGACCAAGAGGTGAATTGCAAGAGAAGAAAAGTGAAAGTTTCCAAAGCTAGAAAATCAGGAAAAAGGAAGAAAAGATAGCACAATGTATAAATGCAACAAAACTTAGGAAAAGCAACATAAAGAAGAAAGCAACATAAAAGCAGAAAGCAGGATAAAAGTACAAAAGTAGGATAAGGAATAAAAGCAAGACAAAGGCATAAAAGAAGGATAAAGCATAAAAGTAATAAAAAGTAGGACAAAGCAGAAAAGAAGGATAAGGTAGAAAAGTAGGAAAAAATAGGGCAAAGCAAAAAAGCAGGACAAGGTAGAAAAGTAGGAAAAAACAAGGCAAAAGGTAAAGTAGAAAGCAAAGCAAAGAAGATAGCAAGGAAAAAGCTAAAGCATAAATCAAAGCAACCTTATCCACTCCATGAGGGAACCTTAGCCTATCTTACTTTCTCAAAAAGTCACCTCAATCTATAAAAGAAGGATTACAACTCTATTTCACATCTTTTGATAGTTGGAGAATTGGAGTGAGTGTAATTATGCCTCAGTGACTTGGGAGATATGCCCCTAGTCCAAGCTGGGAGATGTGCCCCTAGTCCAAGCTGGGAGATGTGCCCTTGCTTCCTGTGAGTGGATGATGGTATTCAACCATTAACAATGATATTATTTCAAGTCCTGAAGTATGAACCAGTGGAGTACGAGCCTATGACAAATATTTGATAACTCTCCATGTAGATCTATGGGTATTTTCATAGTCTTTCTTGATGGAAGAACTCGTTCTTGATGTATCTCTTTCCTTAGAAATATATTATGTGTAAATCAACTACTGATGGATGATATGATTGTAATAATGGACCTCTGATGTCAATTCTGAAGTTTTACTAAATAAAAATATGATTCCAAAACCTCTTCTTGCACCTAGTCTAGATTTTTATGAAAATAAGCTAGTTTCCAAAACTTGTTTTGTAAATGAATGAATATCATCCCAAATAAAGTGCCTTATGTTTCTGATGTTAATTAATATGACAAATGACTCATTCGAATATTAAAATCATAAATTCATGAGCCTCTCAGACTGTCTGGGAATTCCTGAATTTGGCCTAGTTGTGCAATCCTGGAAGACAATTTTTCTTGTATGTTTGTGAGACTTCCACATAACATTCCCAAAATGGATGGAGAAAACATAGGATAATAATTTAATTTTATTTAATGATATTTATCCTTCCTAATTTAGAATCCCTCACCATTGGTTCTCAGTCAATGCTCAGTTGAAGTTCTAGTTTGCATATGCTCGGGTTCCCAGGAGCCTTGGAGTAGAATTCATCCTACCTGATGTTTGAAACATTCATGGTCCTAGTACATTTTGCAAAGTTTCTATCAGCTGGCATGATCCTTATCCCTTCTAGAGTCCTTTGATTTTTCCTTCCTACATTCAAACTAGTCACTAGAGTTCACTGTTTTTCCTTGAGTCTTGTAGGAGAGTTAGTTAGTGTATCATCAATCCTGGTTGGTACATTACAGTGGTATCAGAGTTATTTCCTCTACTCTGATGGAAATTAATATCAGTTGAAGGAATATTGCAGATCACATCTCAAGTTTCAGCTATGAGGCTTGGACCAGTAGTTGAAGATGTTGAATTTGAGCTGTTTGTAGAAGAAAAAATCCTCTATGTTGATGGAGGCCTACCAAGAGATGAGGATTATGACTTCTATAAACCAATATATAGAAATGATAGAAGGATTGATCCACCGATGGATATCCTAGAATATATTTTAGCAAGGAGGATGGAAGCAATTAAAAACATGCCTCAACATTATCATGAGTATTTGGCTTTGGGTGAGAAGATCTGTACAGCTATACCCTTCAAATATTATTATATTTGCAAGTATGGGTTTTGGCCTCAAAATTTTGATCTCTTTTGGGAGAAACAAACCATCCATGGAGGAACCAATTTTTGCCACTACCCCAAGCAAAGAAGAAGAAAGAGGATTCGAAAGTAAAGCCTCATTGGATGCCATTGTTTCTAGCATGAAGAGACTTTTCAGATTCTCTTCAAACAATTAAGTCTCCAATAATATTGATTCTAAGGTTACCAAGGAGAAAGATGCATCAGCTTGCTTGAAGGAGAAAAAACACAGTAACAATCAGCCATCAAAGGAGAGGAGCAACAATCTTCAAAGAAAAGAGCCATGTGCTTCCACTAATGAATGCATTGAGCAAGAAAAAGAAGACTTCAAGATAAGGAAGAATATCCATATGAAGAATATCCCACTGAGTTAATCACAAAAGAGATTGAGGAACACCCTAAGAGGGTAGGCCAAGCCACCATGCAAGAGGTTGTTCAAAGTGTTGAGATTGAATCCAATCATGGACATCCAAGCTTCTTTGTTGACGAGTTTGAGATCCCTACAAGGGATATGGAAGATGGGATTGGTAGAGGAAAAACCACTTGTGGATCATATTTAGAGGAAGAGAAAATATCAACCCTTCAAGCATTTCAGAACATTATTATGGAGAAAAAGATAACCACACTCTAGTTGAGGGTGAACCTGGAGATTTGGAGGAGGAGCATGCCATCACCACTCCATATCATGAAGAGACTCAGAGGTGTCACAAAGGTATTACAACCATTCTGATTTTTTCATCCACCACCAAATTCCTTTGTTTCATCTTGATATGACAGCCACTCCCGATGAGAAGGTTGGCAGAAAATATTCCTCTAGTGTTGAGATCCAAATTTTCGAGAAGGTTGAATTTTTAGAAGAGAGTTTGCATGAATTTCAAGATTTGCATGCGCACAAATGTGATCAGATGTGTGTGGATAATAGTGCATATGAAATTTTGGAGTAATATCATGTTTTAGGTAAACATGAGGAGTCTTCATATTTACAAGTGCTTAAATAAAGCATTGACTTGCAGGATGATTGCCAGGCACTTGTTTCACTCCAGAGATATTATGAGCCTCTTTCATGTAAGGAATACCTAGACATGATAAAGGTGGTTGATTAAATCCCATTTGGATCAGAAAGCAAAGAACCCTATTCATTATTGAATTGGATGGATAGCTACATCACCAATATGGAGACCCAAGATTGTGCAAGACTAGCTCACATTGGTAAGAGTTATTTTTGCATTAGTGATGGATCTATTGTTGCATTGGAGTTTGTTATGTTCAACGAGCAACATCCAAGGAATCTATGGCTACAATATGATGTTTTCCATACATTTCCATTCATACCTTGGAGAAAATATTACATAGAAGATGAGGAGTGATCTCATGGCATGATATTCATAGTTAAGCATGGAGAAATTGTGAGGTCTACTAAGGGCCTCACCACCATTCAAGGCACATCCATGGACATGTCTTATCATTTTGGAGACATTGGATTGTTTCTACGAATGCATGAGAAGGGTTTGGGAGGTCTTCCACCCAGTAGACCACCTGACAAGGTGAAGAAGCATAAGGATGAATTGAGGATGGGTGTACAATCCATCAATATCTTTCATTACAAGCATTTGAAATCAAGGAGGGAAGGGAAAGGGACATCAAGAGTTCCTTTGACTTGGGTCACATCAAACCAAGTCTTCTAGCTTTTCTTATGGGCCTAGTGAAGATGAAGATCATAATAGAGTGCATGTACACCATGGTAGATGAACAAATTTGTAAGTATGTTTCCAAATTTTCTAATGATATGTTTGTTTGCAATAAGGTTTGGGAAGAATTATTAGATATTGTGCTAACCCTTGTGGCAGAGATATATTTCCATGCAAATGGATTCAAGTATGAGAGGGGAAAGATTAAGATCGTGATTCTTAATCATATGTATGTGCAAGTTAGTACAAACTTGCATGATGGGATGATTTGGGATACTCATGGTGGAGCAAGTTCAAGAAGCAACACTAGAGGCTTCTTTAGTTTCTCACAAGAAAGCATTAAGGAATAAGTCTATTGTTGGTTAGGAGAGGCTGAAATGATGATTCAAGAGATGATGTGAGTAAGGGATGGTTGCATCATATCTGCACTACCACTTTCCACTAACCCATTTGTTGGAGGATCCTAGGTCGGCCGCCCAACTAGGTCATCCATTTGACCACTTCGCAGAACATGTTGAAGCGTTGTGTCTACCACTACATGTCGATCCAGTTAGTTGCGTCGGTTAGTGAACTGACAGGTCATTATGTAACTATCTATAAACTATATATATAGGCTAGAGATCCGGATACAAGGAGCACTGCACTGAGACATTGTATTGTACTTTGGTCATGAGTAATAAAAAGACTTGTTGGCTCTGCCACCATTACTTATATTGTGTTCATATCTATCTAATTGATTGTTTAATGTATATTATGTATCGCTGGTAACTATGTAATGCACTTAACTACAACATTGGTTCCGTTGTTGGTGATACATGCATACCAAAATAATGAGCATTATTAAATTATAACAGAACATGAGATAAAAGAATGGTGGGAGAGAAAAATATCAAACTACTTGCAAAATTTTGCTAGAAGAAACAAGTTGACTATTGCTCAAGCAAGGGAGAAGTTCTTCTCTGAAACACATGAAAAATTCATTGAGTCCGTGCTATTCGCATTGAAGAAATTTCTGGATGAAAAGACCAGTAGATGAAAGAGATAGACAATTAATAACAAAACTAAATAGAGGAGGCCGCACAAATTTATCTAAATGGTTCGAAATAATTGTTGACGAGTTCTATGAAGAGTGCACGATCGAGGAGTGAGTTTATGTCGATAACGTGAAGCATAGGTTCTATAATGACCTTACTGAGCAATTTCTTTGCTCTCTACCGATGCTTTTGTTTAAATTCTTGATCAACAAGGGAGAAACGCATATTGTCAAACCTTGACCATTATTGTTACCACCTCTCTGAAACACGAACTGGGAAGAAAAGCAAAAACAGTGGGAAAAATTCGTGAAAGAGCGAGAGAGGAAACAATTCCTCAACAAATGAATTGCTGCATCACCCGAGTTCTCTAAAGAACTTTCAGCCGAAAATGGGGGGGTATCCGACCACGGTATGATAGAATAGATGAATAAGAGTCGACATAAGAAAAAATGATATGGCCAGCAGTTAAAAATCCCCAAAATTGATAAGGATAGATCAGTGATCCATAAAAGCACTCCGGATATACATAATATTGAATGATAAAAGAGGAGGAATATGCGCGAGGAGTTAAGGGAGAAAGCTAGTGCACTCCAAAAAAAATGAAATTTGGGTATAGTGACAGATGCAGAAGGGATTCTGCCAGAGTCTAGTCGAGCTCGACAAACTGAGGGTGTTGATGAAGACCTATCACCGATGAATGAATATCTATGGATGGAGCATGACAGTGCTCTCCAGGTGAGTATACCCAAAGCTATCACCCTACATTCCCTATTACGTCTAACTCAGAGTTCCCAAGTACAAGAAATTGTCGAAGAAGACTTAGGAATTGACGCTGGCTAAAATGGCATTTGGAATCGATAGAACAATGAGGGTGATGATTTCAATAGATTATTGATCCATCGACCTCAAGAAGGAAATTGGGTTACTTTTCAACCTGAGTTCTCCAACTGAATTGTTTATCTACTATGTTCGGAATGTGAGAAAGCACCCCACTAGCCACTTCCAGCATTAAGTGATTCATCGAGAAAGTCAGGATCTTCAAAATGAAGTACAACCCAAATAAAACAAAACTTTACCTGGGTTTCGAAAAAATATTTTGAAGAAAGTTGGCACCCGACAATTGACAAAGAGTTGACCAGAACCATTCATATTGTTGTCGGAAGTGAAGAACATGCATTAACGCCTGTCAGTGCACATCGAGAGCTAGTACTTGTTGAAAACAAGTGTACGAGCATTTCTTCCATTGGAAACAATACACCGTCACCACCTTTGAGCTTAGAAGTTGAAGTCACAGCGAATGTGGCACACATAATGGCACACCTTCCCTTTTATGAAGGTGATTAAGACCCAAGAAGACATTGTTTTGTTTGTGAATCAATATGGGAAGCTAATGCTATTTCTAATGAAGATAGACAAATGGCACAGTTCATGGGTGCCTTTCTGAAAAGAGAACTCACATGGTACATCACTTTTAAATATAGGACGCCCACTGCATCAAAAGCTCAGATCAAACAACAATTTATGTTTTTCTTCAAGACACCAGATGCCAAATATCTAGCTGCAGAAACTGACAAAGACTGTTAGGGACTATGACAAATCATTTAAAGATCTATTGAGCTAGATTAAGCATGACATTGAAGAATCCTTATTGGTCCAATGGTTCGTGGATGGAATGATACAGAAAATGAGAGTGCACATCTGTTTCAATGATTTTAATACATATGAAGATGCTTTGACAAAAGCATTGTAGATAGAAATGGATACCCTATAGCCCCTGTCGACCGCATTGAAGAACAGTTGGAAAGTATGCAAAAATATATTCGTGAAATCAGTTTGCAAGGAGATGATCTTTGGGGCACAAAACGTTCAATAGTTGATCATACAAAAGATTATTTCCGACAAGATGACCGCCGATAAGATATCAACTTTGTACATACAAAAAGTTTATGTGACATCTTCCAGGAACATGACTCGTACGCAATGAAAGATTGTCCCTACAGCATGAAAAATGATCAAGCCTGATGGTGTGCCATATGCGATGTCAAATCTCATTCCACAACAGAATGTAGCTTAAATATAAAGAACAAACAAAATTACCATGCAGTCTATCAAGCCAATGCTGTCGACTAGAGGAATGATAGAAACAATAGGAACGACGACCGACAATACAATCGAAGAATTGACAACTTCCACCGACGAGGAGGATTTTAAGGTCGTGGATGACATACTGGAAATCAAGATCCTCGACCACGTCGACGACTGCAATGATTTACATGTTTGAGTGAAGACCATATTTTTGCAGACTGTCCCTTCAAAGATCAGACATATCTTAAATTTTGTACCAAGTGTGGGGTGGGTGATCACTTCTTGAAGGATTTCGCCACCATACTTGAAAAAATTACTAATAAAAAGAATGTTAACATATTGTCTAGTGTTCCAAAGTATGATATTGTTAAAACTAAGAATCTTCATATTGTAACTTGTCAAGGAACTAAAATTGGTGTAGATAATCCACAAATTAGAAAAATAAAAAGTAAATATGACTATCCTAATCCAATTGCACAGAAGCACTTATATAATAATGTTGCAAAAATCTTTCAAGAGTTAGCATCACAGGAAGACAATAATGAATTTTGACAAAGGCACATTAATGAACTTCTCAATTTAATAACCAAGGAAGAAGTTGTCGCAAAATTTATAGACCTATTACACAGTATTAAAAGTAAATCTGTCGAAGGAAAACAAACTAAAAATATCTGTGAAGTAAGTCAAAGGGATAAAAATGATGCAGACCCACTTGTCAAATTAGAAATTGAAGGATACTCTATTCGACAATTCATCCTTGAATTCACATCACAAGCAAATATCATGACTAGAGACACTTGGGAACATCTTGGTTGACCACAAATACATGAGTTGGGAATCTATCTCAAACTAGCCAACCAAGGATTGATCGAACCAATTGGGGTATGGAAAAATGTCGACACATCCATCATGGGCATAACCACACAAGTTGACTTTCAAATTATCGACCCAAAAGAAGGTTCTAGTTCCTTTCCTACCTTAGTTGGCTGACCATGGGGAAGGAAGATGAAAGCTTCAATATCTCCTGATAAAGATAGAAAAAAACTTAAAGGAAATGGGAATAAAGTGATTGTTCCCATTCACCCTTCATAAGGACAGCCTTGGATAGAGCCTATTGATGATGACACCAACATTTGACAGTTATACCAAGTAATGAACAATGAAGACTATACTGAACCTAACGCATAAGGAGATACGATTGAAGTTATCCCCAAGAAGAAAACTCAACACTGTTTTTTTGTTTCCATCATTCCAAATTTTTTTGAAAGAAAAATCATAGAATATTCGGTGCTCGCATCCATGAGAAATGAGTTGTCGGGTATTCCCCCGTTGAGATATAAAGAATGAGAATAAATCGCATTCCATGTCAAGGAAGTATCAAAGAATATAATAGAACAAGTTCAAATTTAGAGTTGGACCAAAACGTTCACAGGTCAAGCTGCAAAATGGTGGGATACACAAAGAAAGAAGAGAGAAAACCCCGACAAGACCAGTACAAAAATACACACAAGTAGAAGATCATCTGAAACTCGACGACTACACCCGAAGTATGAAACCCGACACACAAATTACATCCAAAGTGAAACAAGTCGACAAGAAACTGTCGAACAAAATACTAGACCAACCTGACATGCATCCAACCAGCACAACACCAACAAATGGGAAAAGTTAATTCATCAAACCCAACATAAGGAACAAAAAAGTCAGTATGTGGCAGACAAAACACCAACCAACCGTCAATCGAATTTATTTTCTCCATTCAATTCGCAATTCATACAACCAACTACTACGTGCTCAACAGTGCCTCACAAGTTTGCTATAAAAACTGAATTGGAAGAGACCTGGATGTTATTTCGCCAAGAACTCGAGCAAGAGAGCACCGATACTCTCGAAAATACAGAATTGACCACCGAAACAGAAAAACCTATAAACAAAATGGCTCCCATGAAATCTCAAGCAACCACAAGATATGTAGCTTCAAAAGTTCGACAACTGGAAGAAGCAGACACACCATTGAAAGTTTGATTCTAGAACATCCACAATGCAAAAATTGTGGAACAATAATGGAAAAGAATATGGAATGAAATTTTGGACTGGGGAAAGGGGCCCGATGGCCGATGGAGAGAGCAAGCTCAAAAAATACGGACAAGCACCATATTGAACTATATCCATGCACCCTTGGTCGATAGATTTGGAGGATTCAAGGAGGTGATAGCGCAATTCATTGTGAGTAGATACCACAATGGAAAATTCTAATTTGACAAACCAGTCAAGATCAATGGTGACCTGATCTTTCAGGTCACTGGATTATCAAATAAAGGGGATAGAGTACTTATTCGACCAAACCCTGCTTTGATTAAAGATTTCACAAGTACCCCCACAGGAAAAAACTACAGAGGGTTAGTTGTTAACCAAATCATCTATGGCACACTTAAAATAGTGGCAAGAATAGTGTCAGCCGCGCTAACCAGTACTGGTCAAGGATCTGACCTCAAAATCGATATGCTTGATGCCGTGCATAATGTGGCATCAAAATAAAAAATCTACCGATGGGCCAATCACTTGGTGGATATTGTTTGACATACCTTCCATAAATGCTAAGAGGAGGGATCCAACATCCGATATCCCTCACTGATCATTTGGATTGAAATGGCTCACCTTCGACCCACATGCAACAAAGAGTTCATTGCATCCACAAGACCAATAATGTGGAACTTCTGTTCATTCTCACAAGGCAGATGTCGACTCGGTGCGATGACAACCAAACTTTGGCATGAAAATTGGTTCCAGGCATTGAAATTCCAAACACTTAGATGGAGAGTCCCACAAAATGTTCGTCGAAGTCTACCTTCGACTGCACACATTCAACTAGCACTTGACCACATGTTGGTGTGGTACCTAGAAGGAGCAGCCGAAACAAAAAGGGAACTCGACTTTTACCCTACGGTCGAAAGAATATTTGAATAACTACTCCGACAATCCAATACTAACATTAAAATACCACCGCTAGAAAAAATGGTCGACCAACCAATAGTCGAACCTTTGATAGATGTCGAGAAAGAAGAAGACTATGAAGTTCGGCTCTACCTCAACACATTTACAATGAAGCCTGAGTAGATTGTCGACATCAATCCTCTAGGTATTGTGATGACTCCTCGTTAGGAGCCATTGAATGCATCTGACTCGTCGGATGATAATACTCAGTCAGATACTCCACTCCCGGAATATGCCTTCACAAAAGAAAACTTTTGTCACATAACCGATGATATATTCAGGGAACGATAGAATAGAAAGAACACAACACAGAGGAAAGGGAAGTAGAAGCTTATACTCTAGGAACCGACAGAAGAAGATAACGCTGAAATTTTTTACTACGCATCACAATTATTGGAATATGTTGCCAAAAAAAAATCTATAGATGAGAAGCTAGGAAAATTCCTTACAGAAGAAAATGAGTAACAGGTATAAGCACCACCGAGCAAGAAATTTAAATGCATAGAGAGACAACATGCCGACCTCACTAACATTCCACCACCACCTTCCCCCACCGCTATTATGGAAGAAGATAGACTAGCTGCTTCAACTGTTGTCACCCCACCACTCACTACTACTTCGGTTTTTAGCCCCAGTTTTGTACAATAGCTCCCCGCTCCCCTCCGAAAAAATACAGAATGAATTCGAACTACAAGAATTCATTGACCAACTACCGACAATTCTCCCCGACTGGAAATGAATTATCATAAAGAAACCAATCGTAGCCGACCCCTACTCGCCACCCAACTTACCTCCATTAGATGTCCATATAGTTGAACAAATGCCACCACCATCAACCTTCATTCCAACCATCATTGGATATATCGAAACCATCATAGATAAAAACCCCGACCCTACAAGTGAGGTTGAATCGCAGCAAACATCCACCTTTACACCCTTATTTGTCAACCAACCCACTACACTTCCATCACCAGCCCCCTTAGTTCAGGAAGTTGTCGACTAGTTGGATACCACCGAGATACCACTGGACAATTGAGAAACTCCCCAACCACCTGGTGAACCTGCCACCACAGGTAACCAAGAATTACCTTCGTCGCAGGAAAACCCGACCTTGACTGGCAGTTATGATATACCCCCCTATCCACTGCCAGAACTCGGCACAGAAGACCTAATAACTTCACCGTCAACCACTTCCACGCTACCGACTACTTCCCTACCACCAATTGGACCAACCACAGTTGACTACCCAACTCCAGTCGATGCACCCGAAATACCACCCCTCTAATGTTGACTCAACTCCTACCGCACCAACAGAACAGAAAAATGAAGAAACCCACTCAAAATGAGACAAAGAGGTGGCCGACAAAGAAACAACCACAAAAAAGAAGACAGAACATCAAAAGGAAAAATAAAAAGAGTTAGAAAGGAAAAAGAAAAAGCAAAGAAGAGAAAATAAGAAGAAAGAAAAAGAACCGCAAAAACAACAACAACATCTGCAACACCTTCAGCTATAGACTCACTGTCCATCTAGATCAGCTGGGTCCTATTGCCACTTTTGACTCTCGACAAGCAAAATAAGAGGAACTAGATTTACTTACAGACGCTATTGACCGAGAGCGTAGGAAAAGAAGAAATGAAGACAAAGAGAGAGCACATTGAAAAACTTCAAGCAAAGCAATCTTCATTTTTGGATAAGTGTGCAAACTTAGTCCAACAAATAGTACCACAAGTAATACCACTCTCGTCGATAACTACCACCAAAAAATCGATAGATAAAGCATATGCCTTATTTGAAAATTTCGTGTCGACTCTCCAAAAGCAGCTAACTAAGGAATGACATGATCAAGCAGAAGAAACCTCTATCACCATGACAAACTAGTATACAGCCTTCATAGAAGCACATAGTATGTTAGCACAATATTCCACAGAAGCTTCTACGACCACAGAAGTGTTGCGCAATCGGTATACACATTATGGAAATGTGTTTGTTGTAATGCAGAGAACTCGTGATCTTATTAACAACCTCCAATAGCAACAACAGACTGTTGATGAAGCTTTCACACAAATCCTTGATGACCAAATTAGTATGGAGCATAGGAAGTTAGAAAAGTTGGAGAAGAAAGAAGATCAATGGATCACACAAGCTCGAGTAAGCTTGAAAAAATTCAAAAAGATCAGACCACAGCTTCAGCGTCTGCTCTCCACTGTCGACAACAAAACACTTGTATTAGGGAAAGACATGATCAATATTCGAGATCGATAGGTTCACGACAAAATGGAGAACTTGTCTAGCCTTACCACCCTTACTATCGATATTCAAAATGCACTCCATGAGTGGGAATATTTTCAACATCACTTTTCAATATCTGCAGAAGCCATTGTCGAAACATGTGTCCAACAACAACTTCCTACAAGAACTAGTCAGTCTCAGTAGTAATGAAAAACTTTTCGCATTATTCAGTTGTGTTCAATTTTGTCAGTTTACTCCACTTTAGTTAGCATCTCCCTATTTATTTGGGACGAAGAAAGGTTTTGTTTGTGGGGGAGATGTTGGAGGAGCCTAGGTTGACTACCCGACCAGGTCCTCCGTTCGACCACTTCGTAGAACACGTTGAACCATCGTGTCAACCACTACATGTTGAGTCTGTTAGTCACATCGGTTAGTGAACCGATAGGTCGTTATGTAACTGTGTGTAAACTATATATATAGGTTGGAAAACCAGATACAAGGAGCGTTGCACTTATACATTGTATTTTACTTTGATCCTGAGTAATAGAAATACTTGTTGGCTCTGCCACCATTACCTATGTTATGTTCATATCTATCTAATTGCTTGTTTAATCTATATCATGTATCGGTGGTAACTATGCAATCCACTTAACTACAACACCATTTAGCCTACAATGGGGTGTCACAAAAAAAGTCATGGAAGCAAATTTGATGGAGATTGGGCACTCCAATGATTTTGAAAGAAGAAGGTTGCATCCATATGAGAAGCATGAGATCATGATAGCCATCATGCATGTTATAGCATGGTTCAAATCAGTTTTAAAGGAGAATATATGGGTGGTCAAATCTGATCACAAAGGTTGGATGCATTTCATGATACCAATGAAGCTTAAGGATTGGAAACCAAGATTGGTAAGTGAAGTCCAAGTTTATAAAGCTAATCATGAATGCAAGAATATAGTAGTAGATGTTCTTCTTTGTTCATGGGAATAATTATTTGTTTTGGAAAGTAATTTAGTAGTGAAGTATCACAAAGGAAGATTTGTAGATGAGCTAATGAATTCTTGGGTTCAAGAAGAACATTTTGACGTCATGGGGGAAGGCATATTTTGGGTGCCAAAATAAGTTTTTATGGAAGTTTTTATGGGGGCTTCCCATGATTTGTTCCTAGATAAAAACTTCCTTAAATGGGGAGTAAAGGTCCAACAAAAGTTCACCCACACATACAAGCATATCAAGAGGTTCAAAAGTGAGGTTAGAAAGCACATGAAGGAATCTTTTGCACCCAGATTCACCAATATTTATGGGAATCCAATTGCATTCAAGGTACCTTGGGAAAGGAAGAGGAATGGATGGAATAATGATAAGTATTTTCTCAAGTTTGATCTCCACCTTTGCTATCACCAATTTCAGAAAAACGAAGAATTCCAATGTGACTATTCAAGACTTCTTAGCATGAGCACTAGTTTATTTGGGGCACTTGAAGCATGCCACAATCAAATTGGCCCAAGCATGTGTTTATTATTTTGGATGACATGTGGGCTCACTATAGGTCGTTGGAGAAATATTATCCTAGTTTGAGAGTTGCATTGCATGCTTGGAAAGAATTTACATTGTTTGAGTGTGAAGTTGGAGGAATAAATTAAGAAAATATATCTTAATATCATGCTTGACAAAGGTCAAGTTGATGTCTACATGGAGAGGATTCACTCCACCCTTATTTGTTCCATCCCCAAATATGGGCACAAGAGATTGCAGCTCCAAGAGAAGCATTATCCACACCATAACAAGGATATGCTAGCCCATATGTGTGCATTGGTTGAGTGCATATTTGAGGGTGAGATTGAACTCAATGAGTGGCAGAAACAATTGTTTTCATGTGATTTGATGGATGGGATGATTCATGAAGATCCACATATGACATTAATCTACTTTAAAGACCCTATCCACTTATTTCCCAAGTCAATCTTAATGGAGGATATTTTCGGATTTTTTCATGTTCCACTCCTAGTTAGTCACCATGATTGTTTGGAGATTCACATGAGGGTGAGTAAGAGGTTTCCATGGAGGAAATACAAAGAAGATGGATTGAATCAAATGGAGGAGTGAAGTAAATTCCAACACCATGTGATGGAGCACACTTTCTTGGTTGGCCTTCTTGATTGGCAACAGTAGTTTGGTGGCAATATACAAGTTCTTCAACCCCATGTTTTTTCATTGCTTGAGGACAAGCAATCATGGGAGGGGAGGACTGTCATGTCCTCTCATTGATGATCATTGGATTGAGTTCCTATCCCAATCAATCCCTTGGGTTGAGGAGAAAATTTCATTTACTTGGGGTTAATTTTGAAAGTCCAAGCATTAATTAATTAGAAGGCGTTGAATTTATTTTCTTAAAGTTTCATATGCACTTGATGAAAAGTATTTTTCATTAAATAGTTATTTTTATTTTGAAATAAAGTGGATAATGCTCCACAAGTGCACCTTAGAAAATAAGGTTGACCAAGAGGTTACTTGCAAGAGAGGAAAAGTGAAAGTTTCCAAAGCTGAAAATCAGGAAAAAGGAAGAAAAGATAGCACAAAGCAGAAAGGCAACAAAACTCAAGAAAAACAACATAAAGCAGAAAGCAGCATAAAAGCATAAAGCAAGATAAAAGTAGAAAAGTAGGATAAGGCATAAAATGAGGACAAAGGAAGAAAAGTAGGATAAAGCAGAAAGGCAAGAAAAAGCAGGATAGAGTAGAAAACCAGGAAAAAGCAAGGCAAAAACTAAAGTAGAAAGCAAAGCAAAGCAAAAAGCAAGGCAAAAGCTAAAATGGAAAGAAAAGCAACATTATTCACTCCATGAGGGCACCTTATCCTATCTTACTTTCTCAACAAGTCACCTCAATCTATAAAAGAAGGATTACAAATCCATTTCACATATTTTGACAGATGGAGAATTAGAGTGAGTGCAATTGTGCCTTAGTGACTTGGGAGATGTGCCCCTAGTCCAAGATGGGAGATGTGCCCCTACTTCCTGTGAGAGGATGATGGTATTCATCCATTTTCAATGATCTTATTGCAGTTCCTGAAGTCTGAACCAGTGTATTATGAGCCTATGACATAGATTTGATAGCTCTCCATGCAAATCTATGAGTATTTTCCTAGTCTTTCTTGATGGAAGAACTTGTTCTCGATGTATCTCTTTCATGAGAACTATATGATGTGCAACTAATATACTGATGGATGATATGATTGTAATAATGGACCTCTGATGTCAATTCTTAAGTTTTACTGAATAAAAATCTGATTCCAAAACCTCTTCTTGCACCTAGTCTAGATTTCTATGAAAATAAGCTAGTTTCTAGAACTTGTTTTGTAAATGAATGAATATCATCCCAAATAAAGTGATTTATTTTTTTAATTTTAATTAAGATTCCAAATGAATCATTCCAAGATTAAAATCATAAATTCATAACCCTCTTAGACTGTTTGGGAATTCCTGAATTTGGCCTAGTTGTGCAATCCTGGAAGGCAATTTTTCTTGTATGTTTGTTAGACTTCCACATAACCTTATCAAAATTGCTGGAGCAAACATAGGATAATAATTGATCGTTATTTAATGATATTTATCCTTCCTAAGTCAAAATACCTCACCATTGGTTCTTAGTCAACACTCGGTTGCAGTTCTAGTTTGCATATGTTGAGGTGCCCAGGAGCCTTGAAGTAGAATTCATCCTGGCTGATGTTTGAAACATTAATGGTTACAGTATATTGTGCAAAGGTTTTATCATCTGGCATGATCCTTATCCCTTCTAGAGTCCTTTGATTTTGCCTCCCTACAATCAAACTAGTCACCAGAGTTCATTGTTTTTCCTTGAGTCTTGTAGGAGAGTTAGTTAGTGTAACATCAATCCTGGTTGGTACATTACATATATCATACCCAAAGTTTTTTTTGATAGCTTAATATACATTTAGATTCCTTCAATTGAAAAAAGAAAGTGTTGCTTATCTTGTATAATGCAAAAATTCCAAACATGGGTTGCTTGGGTCCTAATGGCCTTTTTAAACTAAGAAGGGGGATGTCATTGTGTTTTTCTGATGGTTGCATTGTGTATTATAATAGAGAAAATGAATATTTGTTTAATTAGCTAGTGATTGCCTATTGGAGAAATAATGATCATTAACGGACTTACTAACTTGGCAAAACCCTCCAAAGTTCTTTTTTTAGAGCTCGCATTTAGTGGCTATTGCCATTTCAAAAAGTGTTTCTCCAAAATCACCTTTTTCTAGGTAGCATTTTGATATTTTAAATTATTTTAGTTATAAAGTATCAACATTTTTTTCAAACGTTGTATTTTCATTCTTTTAGAGTGATTATTTAAAAAATAACACTAATGTTTTTAATGTTTTTTCAATATCAAATAACCTTAAAATTTGTCCTTTTGACATTATTAAAATTGTGATATTTTTTTTTCAAAGTTCTCATTGATTATATATTATTAATTAATTCAAGATGCTATAGAATATAAATATTGGTTTTTAAAAAAATAGGTTTATTTTTTCCCTTTTTGTTTTTAACAAACTAAAGATTTTTTTTTTATAAAGAAAAATATTAGAGATTTACAGACAAATAAACAATATATTTTAAATATATTTTAGTGAAAAATATACACACAAAAACTAAAAACTAGAGAGATTTATATGACATCAACACCCAATCAACCTCATATTAGCTCTTTTTTCACTTAAAAATAAAATTAAAATACTTTTTCAATTAAAAGGTTGATTTTAGTGTTTTTGACACAAAGTTATGGGGTTTTACAATTGGGGTTCTCATTTGGAAGTCACAATTCTCGTCAAGTTTATAATTGCATTCATTCTTAAAAAAATTTAAAGTTTGGTTGAGTGATCTAGTTGTGAAAAGCACAAAGTTTATTGCCAAAGCCAACACATTTCTCTCAAACTTTTTAGATGTTTTGAATTCATATATGATTTTTTTTTTATGTAGTTGGAATATATCACAGTTCTTATCCTATTTCATGCTATAGTAATGATCTCAGTGAATTATTTGGCACAACTAATGTCGTTACCATCACTTTTGATTGATTGCTTATTTTTTTGATGTTATGTCAATAACAGATAGTATTTGTATTTTAAATTTCTATAGCCACATTGATCAGCATAGAAATACAAAATGTGGACATATCAATCATTTTGTCCAGTTCTTATACAACAACGTTCCAAAATGTTTACATAGAATTCTAGAAAAGAAGTTATTATCCTTCATTGTTAAATATATGTCAAGTTTCTCTGTTGGTTAAATATGCATTCTTTGTTCCACAAGCCAAAGATAAGGGCGAAGGTTAGTTTTACCATTGAAACGAAAGTTGTAAATTAAGAAAATGTTTTCAGTTACTGGGAGATCTCAAAATTAGAGTGGAGATATTTTTGTGAATTTCGAATTTGAACTTAACTGCTATAATGCTCAGTTTCCCCATCTGATTTTACTAGAGGAAAATTTGTTGGGGTTGAAATCCTACTTTGTTTTCTTCGATAACTGTCATTAGGCATATCTTATTTTAAAACAATATCTAAAAAAATTTAGAGATTTCTTTATTTTAGAAATATAGACAAAGCCGACAGACAAGATAGAGTGGGAGCAGGATTTCTTTATTGTATGATTGTTTCAACATAATTTATTTGTGTTTATGACTATTTTGAAATTTTTGGATGTGGATGTTTTATAGTTATGTGTAGTTTTCTCAGCGTCCAATCTAGTCAATGATGTTATGATTTACTTCCCCTAAGTCAATGATGTTATGATTTACTTCCCCTAAGGTTCGTGTAGATACTTTATTTAAAGGGATCATTAGTTTGATTTGTATGGTTGATGTCAATGATATGGGAGAATGAATATTATCTTGAATTTACGTATACAGGTTTTAGACATTTGACAGCATTCCTATTTGTATTTTAGGAATACTGCAAAGATGTTTTATGCAACAAGTATATTTTTAGAGATTCTCCACCAGTTTGGTGAAATACAACCTGAAGTGAGTCTTCCTTTCCTTGTGGTTATTCAATATCTTCAGTATTTTAAATTCATCATAATTCGTAGGTTCTCTACCGTGCTCCTTCCGTGTGCATCACTATCCTGGGTTAGTAGTTAATATTCCTTCTTGTGTTTCCCTTAATGTTTTCAGAACTTCCATTATTTCTGAGTCATTTCTCACCTTATTAGTTTATATCCATTGCATTTTATCCCGTTGTATGATGTTTCAGTGATTTGAAACTTACACCATGTATTTTTTGAAACATATTTGATAGGGTTTCTTATTTTCATAATGACCAAATAAACAGATTGAACAGAAGTAGAAATATGCAATCAAGAAGGTTTCAATGATACATAAAGCATTAAAGAGAGGAAGGATACCAGAACCGGGCCCTCCTGGCAGTGATGAAGATCTGTCAGTACCTATGGATGTTTCATTGGAAGGAGATGTAAGTATCTTTACAATTTTAAATGTCTTTAAAGATGCTCCTATTAGGTATAGAAAACCATTATTATGCTATAATGAGCAGGGTGGTATGTGGGTTTAGCACGAGGACTTCATATCCTTATGCATGCCTTGCATAGGAGCAACCATGTGTTGTTCCAAATAGATAAATATTCTAGGTCCATCTTGTTAGTAGCAGCGATACTTACTACTATCAACATTGAATTTTGGCTAAGTCACATCCCCAAAATGCATATAATGACCCACCCAAAATGCATATAAGGACCCACACCTTTGTTGTTAGGAGGCACCCCAGCCATTTAACATAAGTTATGGAATTTTAAGTTAAGTTTCTTGTTGGTTGTAAACACCTCTGTGCTTGATTAAATTTAAATGACTAGTGATAGTTCTGTTTTGTTTACTATGGTCGTTTTGGTTACTGTAGAATTTATGTGGTGCTATATTTATTCATTCATCTTTTTCAGTGCATGTTGATGTCCATGTATTTATTAGTATATGTCATATTTGTATCCAATAGGTTAATCTGGAGCATTACCAACGAATACTACTTTTTAAAACTATTCAAAAGTATTTTCACTTGGTTTCTAACTTATCATTCTGTGTTAAATGTTTTCTCTTTCTTTTGCAAGGACATTGTCTACAAATTTGTTTCTGTTGAGGCAGCTTGGTTCTTTGAAATTAAATTGAATCTTAGAATTTATTTTGTTATTTGTTGATAAGTTATCTCTTTTCCAAAATAATCTGAACAATTTTGTCCAGATAAGTCTCAAGAAGGAAAGCCAAAAGATTAAGAAAAGCTGGTTCGAGATGAAGGAGAGAAAGAATATCCATTTTCTGCCCCAAAGTATCAGACAACAATAGTCCAAGCTCCAACTTCTTCGGCCCAAATTATTAGACAACAACAATCCACAGTTCTCATTTATAGACCCCACAGGAATTTTCAGAGTATTCTCAGGGCAACCCAATTGCATATGCACCATCCTACTATAACATGTCAGTAGCACTGCAAGCTACCCATACTAGTCAATTGGGTGCAACATATCCTTATTCATCAACAACTTCATCAACATATCCTTATTCATCAACAACTTCATCACATGAACTTCATCACATGAGAACAAAAATTCTCCCTGCCTTAATCATTCTTTTTGAACAACGCATGATGGGAGTTTGGATTCTCAACCAGGAAGCCATGGCTCTTACCCTTCCAAAGATTCATATTATCAAAATATAAATGGTAGTCACCCTGGAACAATCCCTTATCATTTGAATCCTCAACCAAACCCAACGTACCAACCTAACACACATTATACTCTGGTTACACATACAAATGGAACACATTTTGAAAAAAGAGATCCATAGTACATGTCTTTTGTGCCAGAATCTGCCCCAATTGTTGCATATTCTTGTGATAGAAACTACCAGCCACCCCTGAGAAAATTACTTAGGCACACAAGGCAACAAAACTTTCCATTGGATCACTTGCATCTGATGACGTACTTGCTGTAGTGGATTATCTTAAACGGGCAATGGAGTTGTTAACACTTACATCAACTAACTAAGGGCTCATTATTTAGGTTTCATCAAAGATAAATGTGGAAATAAATTCAAGTTTACAAGCATCTTGTTTGGTTTGTCCTTGTGCAATGAATATTGTATAAAGATTTCACTTTCTGGAATAAAATTACCTTTTCTTTGTCATTGGAATGACTCTAGGTTATCACTTACACAAGTTATTATTTTTAATGTGCTATGTCTATTGTGAAAGAAATGTTGCATAAAGTTTTCACTTCCTCGAAGAGCAATTATGTCCTTGGTTGCACAACAAGGACTAGTTGGTATTTTGATATAATTGCACTGGAGTTGGAGTTTTCATGTAACTGATTTCTCAAGAAATCCGTGATGTTTTTGCTATGTAAATATATTTAAGTAATGTATATTAGTTGGCCTTATCATTTCTCTTTGATTACTTAATGTTATTTTTTATATATATAAAGATTTATATCAAACATTATATTGACTGACATAGGGTGGATGTTACGATCTCTTCAATAGTGGGTTATAGTATGCATCTTGCGGTGATACGATTTTAGCAAGTAAAAATGAGAAGGCCTTGAGTTGAAGGGTACTTGTATTGCAATGTTTGCTAGTATTGTTTTTTGTTAAAAAGTTGCAATATTTCTTTGATTGCAAATTTATACTTTTCCAAGTCGGATTACTCTAGATGAGCTTCCAGAATATTCTATTCTGGCAAGTGTTTTATGCTCTAATGACTACAATGATTTTTTTGCTCTATGATCATGACAATGCCAAGAATTTAGTATACCAATTATGTGGTCATGGTTGGAAATGAAGAATGGACAAATATTGCAAACAAATCTATAGAATGGATTTAAATGGTTTCAGACTAGATCTCACTCAAATATATAATTTCAAGTTGATTACTGGTGTTGTTGGTGTTCAAGAAATAGAATTCATAGCTCTAAAAAAAATTGTTTGTTTGTTTACTTCTATAAACATGCATATCATTTATCAGATTGTTTAGATGATAATTACTGTCAACGTATTTCCACAAAGTATATTGATTCTCTCACTTAGAATACTTTTGGATCTTCATCACAAAGATAGCAAAACAATGAAGCTTTGCAATGTTTATTACGTAGATTCATACTATCCAATTAGTTGGAAATTATAGGAGATGAGGTCTACGAAGAGATCGGTATCCAATTAGTCATGTCCACTGACCAACATAAAAACCAAGTACAGGAATAAGGTAAAATTTACTTGGTTTGCAAATTGATTCATTATAAATTACTTGTTCTATAGTGCTCCATTGCACTACAAGAAGGTGTCCAATGATATTTATGTGGGAAGGCAGGGGGGGTGTTGCTCTTACTTTCAGCAACACATACAAATCTCCAAATTCTGAGAATTCACCAACAACACAGTTGCAACTGACAATAACAGCTCACTGTTTTAGCTAACAATCACCTACAGGATTGTTGCAGCTGTGTTGCAGCTGACTGTTTCAACTACGTTATGATGATCCCTGCGTTCACAAACTTGTATAATAACAATTAAATATAATTAAATCATAAAATATCATTAATCTCTTAAGCTGCTACAACAAACTAATCTTCAAAATAATTCCGAGTTTACAAACTCATAAAACATAGCATAACAGAAACATACAGAAAAAATTATGGGTTTAACCTAAATTTCATTCACTCTGTATCACTTCTCCCTTAATCATGATTACAATGGAAGTATTTATAGTTCTTCAGGATAATCATACAATAACTGCAATTAACCCTTCGTAACAAAATCTGATCTACAAAAATTAAATGCTTTGTTGTGTTGCATCCTTGAGCAGTTAAATATCTGACTATAAATGCCTCTTCAAAACTGGATATGCTACAACAAAGTTTCTAAATGTCGCTTCAACCTTAATGATTAAGTCGTTTAAGCAGTGGAAGCTCTTCAAAGATTTGAACAATCAACAAAATCTGATCTCATTTATATCTTTGATAATTTTTGAATTTGATGATGGCCTTTCAGAAATGTAATATATTATTTCTGGGTGGTGTTTGTCTTTTGTAGATTTCAGTGACCATCCATTTAGGCAATGGAGTAATTAATTTATTTCTAACATTCTCCCCCTTAATTACTACACTTAAAAAAAAAAACTTTGAAATACTATCTTTCTGTTACAGCTTACAAACCCCAATGTTTTTCCTATGAAACTCAAACAACTCTTTCCCTAGAGGTTTTGTAAATAGGTCTGCAAACTGATTTTCTGATCTGCAAAATTCCATGTTGATTTCATTCTTGTTTATCAGTTCTCGAATGAAATGATACCTTGTTTCAATATGCTTACTTATTTTATGAAAGACGTGATTTCTTGATAGTGCAATGGCTAATTTATTGTCACAAAAAAATCTGAGTTGGTCCATCTTGTTCATGTTGCAACTCAGAAAGAGTTCTTCTCATCCATATAGTTTGACATGCAGCTGCTATTGCTGCAACATAATCTGCCTCAACAGAGGATAGTGTCACTATGGGCTACTTCTTTGAAGCTCATTCTACTGATCCTGATCCAAAACTAAATACATATCTAAATGTACTCTTTCTATCATCTATAGACCCTGCAAAATCACTGTCAGTATATCCAATCAACTTAAAATTTGAATCTGATGTATACTAGATACAAAATTTGTTGTTCCAACAATATATCTTAGAATCCTCTTTCTAGCTTGTCAGTGGGTGTTCTTTGGAGACTCCATAAATCTTGAAATCATACTTACTGCAAACACTATATCAGGTCTTGTTGCAGTCAAGTACATGAGACCTCCTACCAGTCTCTTATACAACGTTGGATCAACTTTTGACCCATCATCCTCCTTACTGATTTTTGTACCAGTTGCAATTGGAGTCACAGCTGGCTTACAATTCATCATTCTGAATCTTTTCAGTACATCATTTGCATACTTAGTTTGATTTATAAAAATACCATCCTCAGACTGAGTTACTTCAATACCAAGAAAATATTTCATCATTCCTAAATCAGTCATCTCAAATTCTATTTTCATGGCTTTCTTAAACTCATCTATTGAAAGATCTCCAATAAAGATCAAATCATCAACATATATGCAAACAATCAGTATTTTACCTTCTTCGTTTACCTTTGTATACAAGGTTGGCTCACTTGGACTTCTGCTGAATCCTTCACTATTCAAATATTCATCAATCGTGCTGTACCATACTCTGGGTTCCTGCTTCAATCCATACAATGCTTTCTTTAATCTGTAGACCTTGTCATCCTGTCCATCAATTTCATATCCAGGCGGTTGTCTCACATAAACCTCTTCTTCTAAAGATCCATTCAAAAACGTAGACATTACATCCATTTGATATACATACCATTTATTATGAGCAGCAATAGCTAATACCATTCTTACAGTATCAAGTCTAGCTACAGGTGCAAAGGTCTCATTATAGTCGATACGAAGTTGTTGACTAAACCCCTGAGCTACAAGTCTTTCTTTGTATTTTTCAACTTCACCATCAGCATTTAACTTAGTCTTATAAATCCATTTGACACTAGTACAATTTTTATTATCAGATACATCTACAAGATCCCAAGTATTATTTCTTTCTATGGCATCAATTTCTTCATCCATTGCTTTTATCCAAACATACTTTTTAACTGCTTCATCAAAACTTATAGGATCACATGCTATTAATGCAAAATTTGAAACTTGATCTACTTCTTCATTCTACTCATACAGTTCTCTTAAACTTCTAGTCTTCTGACCTCTAACTCTGTTTCTTAATGAAGATAATGTAGGATTTGATTACCTCTGATTCTGTTCCTTGTCGTCCATCAACACTTGATGGTTCACCACGTTCTTGAGTTCTGGGCGTTTTGGCAGGTGTCCTAATCGCTGGTGTAGGCGTTTGTGGAGTTAACTGTCCTCCATGTATGCCCTGCTCATCTTCTTCATCTTCTGCGTGAGATGTAACAACATCCTCTGCAGCCAACTTATCTATGCTTCCATCCCATGCTTCTTCTTCCTTAAACATCACATCTTTGCTGATGACATGCTTCTTGGTAATGGGATTATAGAGTCTATATGCTTTAGATTCTTCACTTATATATCCAACAAAAATACATTTCTGATTTATGTCATCTAACTTTCTCCTTATCTCTTTAGGTACATGTGCATAAGCTACACAACCAAAAATTCTTAAATGAGATATGCTGCTACACTTACCATTCCATGCTTGTTGAGGAACTCGATCCTTCATGCTCTTAGTTGGGCTTCTGTTCAGAATGTACACTGCACAGGTAACAACGTCTCCCCAATATTCATCTGAAAGATGCTTCTCCTTCATCATACTTCGAGCCATGTTCATAATGGTTCGATTCTTTCTTTCTACTACTCCATTTTGTTGTGGAGTGTAGCGAGCAGTAAACTATCTTTTAATTCCATGATATTTACAAAATTCCACAAACTCCTTCAATATATACTCACCTCCTCTATCTGATCTCAATAATTTAATACATCTGTCACTCTCCTTTTCAACCATAGCTTTAAAAATTTTAAACACATCAAAAGCTTGAAATTTTTGTTTCAGCAAATACACCCAAGTTTTTCGACTGAAATTTTCAATGAAAGTCATAAAATAAACATTACCAGTCAAGGAGGGTGTTTGCATTGGTCCACACAAATTTGTGTGTACCAACTCCAATGGTGCTTTTCCTATGTATGAGACTCCAGAGATGAATTTATTTCTATGATGCTTTCCCAATATGCAGCTCTCACATGAGTTGCTGGCTGCTGGATACTGGGCAACCCTTTTACCATCTGCTTCTTCTGTAGCAAATCTAATCCACCAAAATGTAAATGGCCATACCTCAAATGCCATAACCATGATTGATCTAAACTTTTAGTTTTATAATCATTCAAAGAGTTAGTCAAATCATTCCTCATAATTAGCAGAAACATTCTATTATTTTTCATCTCTACTCTAGCTATCAACTGCTTACTTGGATATTTGTCATAAATAGTTTATACCTTGTTCTTAAAGAACACTCTGTACTTCTTCTCCATCAACTGTCCCACACTAAATAAATTACATGTTAAACCAGGAACATAATAAACATCATGAATTATTCTTCTTTTACCATTCTTGGCATATACAACAATCACACCTTTACCATTAACTTTTACCTTACTGTCATTACCTAACTTCACTTCAGACTGAATGCTTGTATCTAGATTTAAAAATAACTCCTTATTTCCAGTCATATGATTGTTGCATGCGATGTCCAAGAACCATATATCCTTTGAAATTTCCTGGGTGACATTACAAGTAAAAAACATAGGCTTCTCTTCATTTTCAGCCTCCTCTAAAATGTGTGTAGACAACTTACCAGTATTTGCTTGCTTCTTCCAACACTTGTTAGCAAAATGTCCAAATTTCTTGCAATAGAAACATTGAACTTTAGATCTATCATACCTTTGATTTCTTGGCTGCCACGTTTTGCTGCTACTCCCCCTTGTGCTAGGAGTATTTTTCTATAACTTCTCCTCAGATTCTAAATCATTTATGTTGTCACTATGATCAGTAGTTCGACCTACTCTTCCTCTGCTACGAGACCTTCCTCTGCCTCTACCTCTAGTAACATGTAAGTGAGATTTAAAAG
Organism: Larix kaempferi; assembly: GCA_027924585.1. Classification (NCBI taxonomy): domain Eukaryota; kingdom Viridiplantae; phylum Streptophyta; class Pinopsida; order Pinales; family Pinaceae; genus Larix; species Larix kaempferi. The sequence goes on along the minus strand of BSBM01000063.1, from coordinate 14,996,920 downwards.
CATTTTCTAATGGAGTTTCATCATGCTTTTTCATTCTTTATTCATGCGCAATCAAAGAACCAGTCAGCTCATCAATGTGCATTTGACTGAGATCTTTAAACTCTTCAATTGGAACAACCACTGCTTCAAACTTCTTTGGAAAACATCTCAACAATTTCTCTATCACACCCTGATCTAAGAGGTCTTCACCATACTGTCTCAACTAGTTTACAGTACTCATAACTTGAGTCATAAAATTATCAACAGGCTCACTATCCTACATCTTTAGATTTTCAAAATCCCTTCTTAAATTCTGCAACTTAATATTCTTCACCTTGGTCACACCTTGATAGAAGGTTTCAAGAGTGTCCCAAGATTTATTTGAAGACTCGGCACTTGATATCTTCAGAAATATGGATTCACTTAGACCTTGCTGAATAAGGCCAAGTGCTTTGTTGTCCTTCTTCCTATTCTCCTTCAACAGAACACCCTCAGCATTTGACAAAGCCAAAGCCAATTCAGCAACTTGATCAGCTGGCTCTAAATAGCCAATCGTAACAAACTCCTAAAGATCCCGAACACGCAGGATAGTTCTCATCTTAATAAACCATGTGTCATAATTCGTTTCAATCAACACGGGAATTTGTGGCTGCACTACACTGCTGTTAGTCACCATTACTTTTTAAATTTCAAATTACTCTCAACAGAAATGAGAAAGAAGAATTAACCAGGCTCTAATACCACTGTGGGAAGGCAAGGGAGTGTTGCTCTTACTTTCAGCAACACATACAGATCTCCAAATTCTGAGAATTCACCAACAACACAGTTGCAGCTGACAGTAACAACTCACTATTTTAGCTAACAGTCACCTACAGGACTGTTGCAGCTGTGTTGCAGCTGACTGTTTCGGCTATATTATGATGACCCCCTGCATTCACAAAATTGTCCAATAACAATTAAATATAATTAACTCATAAAATATCATTAATCTCTTAAGCTGCTACAACAAACTAATCTTCAAAATAATTCTAAGTTTACAAACTCATAAAACAGAGCATAACATAAACACACAAAAAAAATTCTGGATTTAACATAAATTTCATTCACTTTGTATCACTTCTCTCTGAATCACGATTACAATGGAAGTATTTATAGTACTTCAGGGTAATCATACAATAAATGCAATTAACCCTTCGTAACAAAATCCGATCTACAAAAATTAAATGCTCTGTTGTGTTGCATCCTTGAGTAGTTAAATATCTGACTGTAAATGCCTCTTCAAAACTGGATATGCTGCAATAGAGTTTCTGAATGTCTCTTCAACCTTAATGATTAATTTGGTTAAGCGGTAGAAGCTCTTCAAAGATTTGAACAATCAACAAAATCTGATCTAATTTATATCTTCGATAATTTCTGAATTTGACAATGGCCTTTCATAAATATAATATATTATTTCTGGGTGGTGTTCGTCTTTTGTAGATTTCGGCGGCCATCCATTTAGGTGGTGAAGTAATTAATTTATTTCTAACAATTTATTTATCAAGGAAACTGCATAGAATTTAATTTTTTATTGCGCACTATATAAGAAAGTTACATAGTCCAAAGGGTTACCTCAAGAAGTCATGATCTATACATGAAATCCGTTAACACCAAAAATTGGTCCACACATCATTACACATTTAATTTTTTGATCTTCATATATTCAAAAAAACCCAAAAATCAATGTTATGGACCCATTTTCTTCCCGAAAAAAAGAAAATGGACATATCCCATAATTTAGGAAATTCTACCATAATAGGGATTTCCACCAAAATAGGGAAAAGTCAACGCAAAAGGAAAAATCCTGCCTAATCTCAAAAAATTATTGATGGTAAGTGGAAAATACCACCATGGTTCAAAAACCTATTCTAGGTACAACCTATTCATTTTAATAAAATGAAATGATTCATTGATATACTCTCCATGTATTATACAATAGGGTTCAATGTTTACGATTTACTGTTACATCCTACCATTTACTGTTACATTTTACTATTTATTTTACCATTTACATTTACAGTTTGTTGTTTATTGTCACCACTTGATTTTACGGTTCATTGTTTATTGCTTACCATCTATATGCATATTTAGATTCTTTTTTTATAGTTTACATGCATGCGGGAATTTGCTTTCCATTTCATGTTATTTAGTTTTTATAGTTAATATTCCCCAAACTCTAGTTTGGCTTCCATAATCTTTAGTAGGTTCTTTTCGGCACGTTCAAGTATGAAAACACTAGCAATAGTTTCTGGCGACTCCCACTAGGTTTGATTTTTGTATATATTTGGTTCCATTTGGATAACCTTACCCATTCTTTTTCACTTTATTGTGCTAGCTTTGCTTACTCCAATTTGCTTACTTTATTTGCCTAAAAATATGCATGTGTAAAAACTTAGTACCAAAGTCCATTGTTTGCATGTTTGCTTCATTTTTGGGTGTTTCTCAAGGTTGGTTAGGACTACATTTTTCTGTTTAGTAAGCTACATGTAGAAAAATCATTGTCTATCTTTTTTTTTGAAATTAGATGCTTGGATTCAGTTCCAAAAATTGAAAAAGAAAATAAAAGTTTTAATTCATTTTTTCATTTCAAACAACATTTATTTTCAATCTTATATTCATGTACACACCACATGTGCACACATCCCACACCCTAAGTTAAATTTTTGGTTCATGACCCCCAACTTAGCCTTACAATTAATCCTAACTCAACAAACATTAACCTCACTTGAGGACCCAAAATAATTTTGTAGTTAGGTAGGACATTCGGGATAGGCATCCATATAATTCCCCTTTGTCATTTACATTTGAGACATAGTTGTTTTCCTTTAGGGTACCAAAATACTATAGTATTTGTGGACACGGTTGAGACCGATTTGTTGGGGGGCCTCTCATCTGACGAGGGAAACTGGAAAGTGGTAACACTAGAACTAGAGGGTTGGGTGGAATGTCATTATCCACTTAGTACTGAAGGAATTCAGCTCATAGTCTTTGCACTAAAGCCGTGGGAAACCTTTCCTGATGTGTCCTGAACGGGTTAGCCTAGAATCCTTTCTTCTTAGGACTCTTTTACCCGAGCTCTCTCTCGGTAGGGGGATATCCCAGATCCTTATTAGTATTCCATTTCATTTTGTATGGCTATAGATTTCATCACCCTGTAGGGGAAACAATTTGTAAGGGCTTCCATATTTTTAGTTAGGTGACTGCACCCCTTTATCTAATAGGTTAGCGGGTCATTTTATTTTTCTAATATGTCTACTTGGCTTTCTAACCATTTTTTGTTGCTCACCTACTGTAGTACATGGTTGAGTAGGATTTTTGAGCTTGTTATTGGCCTGAGTGCCCCTTTGTTGTGAGCTCTCCTCTTGCACATTCGGTTGCATTGGGATTTGTGGGCATATTTTTTAGATAAATACCATACCTGTTTATCATCCACATTCCTTTCACTATTTCTCCTCTGAGTTACTCTCATAGACTTCGAGGGTAGTCACTTGAGTACTGTTTCTTAAACCACTCTCATCGGACCCTAGTTCGACATCTTTCACCGTCTCCGGAGCCATTCTTCGAGACACTTGAGTTTGATTCCGAGTCCTCATAGTCCAAATCTCCCCGCATACACATTTTAATAGCCCTATGGCCCTTGTCAATCCCCTGTCAGGAGGAGGAAAGCCTCTTGCAGGTAATCATCCCACTAGGAACCCTCCTACTGGGAACCCTCCTACGGGGAACCCTCCCACAAGGAATCCTCCCTTGGGAAATCCTCTTATCAGGAACCCTCCTTCAGGGAACCCTCTTATAGGGAACACTCTTACAGTGAACCCTCTTATTGGGAAACATCCTTCAAGGAACCCTCTTATAGGGAACCCTCTCATCGAAAATCCTCTCGCAGGGAACACCCCTCTGGGGAACCCTCCTTTGGGGAAAACCCTCTCGGGAACCCTCTTTTGGGGAACCCCCTTCTCTGGAACCCTCCCATAGGAAACCCCCCTCTAGGTGGCCCTATGCATTCAATCTTTCCATTTATGGCTAGCCTCAAACTCCCTAACTTAGAGAGATTGACCAATGATCTGATCCATCATGATCCAAACTGCCCCCCTATTCCTACAAAACTCCCCTCAGACATCCCTAAGTTTGAAGGGAAGGATGGGGAGGACCCACAAAACCATATCATGACCTTCCACTTATGGTGTTCCTACAACTCTATAGTGGACAATTCCATCAAAGTACGCTTACTTCATATAACTTTCACTGACATTGCATCCAAGTGGTATATTGACCAACCCCATGGAGCGCATCCCACGTTTTCCTCCTTAGCTTCCACTTTCCTGCAATTCTTCCATTTTTCCATCCAATATGGCGCTAGAGTAGAAATCCTTCTCTCTTGCCAACAAAAAACCACTACCCACATCACTAACCATAATCATGAGTGGCATAGATGGTGGAGTCTATGCAAGATTAAACTCAATGATAGGATCCTCTTGGATTGGTTCCTAAAATCCATCATCCCATCCATAGCCAAGGATGTGTCCTCTGAACGCCCCCAAATGGAGGAATAGGCTATCCTCAAATCCCAACAATTTGACCTCATATATGCACAGCCCAGTTACCTATACATGATTCTCCTTGACGCACCTTGTGGAGACTCCTCTTAGAAGGATCCATCAGGAACATTTCATGCCTCAGATGGTGTCATTGGTACTATTGCATCCATAGTTAGGCCATATGCAAATGTCCCCTCCACACCAACCAATTCCGTGTACGATAATTCCCCCAACATTGCTCAGCCTCCGATTGGATCTTTTCCCACACCAGGTTATGGCCTGAACTTTTCCCGAGCATCCTCCCAGTTCGGAGTAGCACCTTCCTATGTACATCCTTCCTCCCGGGTCCATGGAATTGCATACAACGACACCCCTCAATGATACACACCACCTCCAACACATATTCCTTATTATCCTTTTCCTATCCCACATCTAGTGGCTCCAATATAGGCTCCTCCTCAAGCTCCACCCTTTCCATAAGCACAAGTCTATGCACAACAAAACCTACATGCACAACCTTCTCCCAATAACCAACAGAGGTAATATATGCGCAATAGAAAAAGAAGAAACCAAGGTAAAAATCAACACCAGGGAGGGGTGGACCACCCCCAAACCCACCTTACAATAATGGAGCTAATCTTGCCAAACAAGATCCCAACCAACTTCCTAAGCAAGGAAAGAACGCAAAGATACAGACCAACCATCCGTGTTCTTTATACAATGTATATGTCCATTACACACACCATTTCCCACATTTTCATAAATCTCATTAGCTTTGGGATGAGGCTAATCGATGAGATCAAGCCACATCCCCTCAGGCATAACCTAACCCACCCCAACCAGTGCAACAACCGATGGTGTTGCAAAAACCTTTACCCATTCAAGGGGTAGTCACATAGCAACCTATGGTGATGTATACCACCACACCTACTTCCTCAAGTCAACCTCATGATTTAGGAGTTTAGCACCTTCTCATGTTTTCCTCTAAGGTTAACCTTCAAACTTGTTGCAACCAGTACGGTTCGACTATTTAAACCACACCTATCGACAACACTGCCAACTCCACCCCTGTCCTTACAATTACCTAGACCTCCGATGGATGGGGCTCCTAAAGTCACTAAGTTTCCTTTGCGTCGCATTGCCAACATTCCCAATGCTCAAGCCACCCTCAATTATAACATTGTGGGTGATTTAGCCCAATCTCCCACAGCCATGTCATCTCTAGAAGTTCTCAAGAACTTCCCTGCACAACGCAAATCCTTACTATCGGCATTAGGTGTGATCAACCCGTTCGATTCACATTTGATCACATTTGATTTGGATCAATGAGAACCTCGAATATCATCCTCCATCGCATTCTAGATTCCCGTGTCAATCTAGAACTTAGTTATCTAGATTCCATAGGTGCATTGTCAATGAGGACACATCCACGTGGATTATTTCAACCTTTGTTTGGCAGAAGCTCAGGTCTCTGAATTTACAACCATTCACCACAATGTTGCATGCTTATGATGTTTGTGATTCCTAAACTTAGGGACTTCTCCCATTGTCCTTGTTGATTTAGCTGACAAAATTGTTTTTATACACATTGAGATTGTTAACGCCCAACTCGATTACAACCTCCTCCTTTGACATAGCTACATGTATGCTATGAAGGCCTTTGCCTTATTAGTCTTCTGGTTCATGATGTTCCCTCATGAAGGGAATATCATCAAGCTTGATGAATTGACTTATTACGACCCTAAGGGACTGGCCACTTTGGAAAATGTCCTCCCAATAGTCGACACCAGGTAAAATTTTAAGGATCAATACTTATTTAAAAGTGTATAAACCTTTCTGAATCTTACCAATTCTTAAAATGTCAACTATAAAATATTTGGTGAGATTTTTATAAATACATTTAAATTTATAAGGATTTTATATAGTTTATATAATAATTTGGTGATTTTTAGAGTGAAAAAATTTTACCCCATAAAAATTGGGCGAAACGGGGCTTCAAAAAATGCAAATTGGAAAATCTTTTATGGGAAAAAAAACATGTTAAAATAGCCCATGGGATAAATTTTTCCCCTAAAATTTTCCTTGAGACTCTACAAGACTATCAATGGTTCTCCCATCATGTTGCTTATGCCCATGGTGCTGGGCCTATTTCGTGATACCTCATTACCACCTCCTTTCCAGCTTTCCACTAGCCCCCTTAGTCACGAAGGTATCAGATCTATGCACCATTTCATCCAGTAAATTGAAACCTCAACCTCAACCCCATTCACAACCTCAATCATAGCCAGTAACTATGCCCCACCCACCTCCACAAGCGCAAGCTCAAGTGAAACTTATGTCAGTAGCTAGCATGGTGGGCGTTATGCCTATACATACAAACTTGTTCGCGTTTCCCCCATCAAACGTTGTGAGCATGTTAGTCATGGAGACTCTCAACATTTCAAGATTAATGTTAGGTATTCATGTTTGGTACATTCCCCCACCCAACCCTCCTCTGTAATGTCCCCATTCAAATAAGTGCATAATAAGACAATCCCATCAATCCTACTAGTTTCCTAGGTTGGATGGGCACATGTGGGATGGTAATAAGGAAACTAATAAATGATATTTAGACATTAGAAGGGTTCAAGCATTTAATAAATATGATGAATAAATAAATTCAAGAGAAATTCTAGGTGGCAAGTGGTTTTGGAGACATATGGAGGTGGTGGGACCCACACTAGCTTGATTTTTCAATGACACATGGCAGCTCTCTCTTGCCAATTTGAATTCATGGGAAGGTGAACACTCTTGGGTGAGTTGGTAAGTCATAACACATGGCATTGAGCATCTTAGGTCGAAATGGGATGGAATAGTAACCTCCATGGGAGAGGAAGAGTCAAATTGGAGACTAGTGGACACATGGGCTAGATTCCCTAGTTTATGACAACAATAATGAAGCATCTATGACATTTTATGACAAAATTCAGACCTGACTTCTTACACCTGACCATTATGACATGTCAGCCCCAAAAATAGGCTCAAGAAGGCGCTCATGGAGTTGGAGGAATCTAAAGAGACTCAAATTCGAATTTGGGAGAAGATGGAAGGTTGGAACTAGGAGAGAAGTGGCAAACGAGGAATATTTTCTAAATGGAAAATTATTGAATCTATTGAGAGGATTTCGACCCCTTGAAGGCTAATGTTGGTTATAAAATGTAGAAATCAAGTATGAGAATGGCTTTTGATGATTTGAAAAAAATTGCATTTGTGAAGAGAGAGCTAGTGGATGACTAGTTTCTTGCCTTAGCCAATTTCGAGGGTGAAAGATTCCCATCCAAGTTGGTGTTTGGAGAGGCCACTCAGGTCTTTCATGGTGCTTTAATGGAGTTTGTATTTGCAGGTAGAAGCTACAGGAAGTTTCATGGTTTGGTTTAGTGCAGCACTTTCTCTCCACCGTTTCCAGTTTTGAAGGCATATTCGTGCTCCTTGAGGGAGGGCGTTTTTGGTGAGCACTTGTGCTTCTTGAGAGAGCTTCTCATTATATATTTCTAATTTTAATAGCTTCATATACTCTGTTATTAATATTCAGAAAGTATCAGGTCGAAATACCCATTGGTTGTATGCAAAACTATTGATTAATGAGCAAACAATGTCCATTTCCCCAATGCATTGATGTATGACACTATAATGTTGATTATTTCGAATGGATGGATGATTCTCTGATATATTTGTGATAAATATACTTCCATGGATGTCTTATACAAGTTTCATGTACTGTACTTTAGCATTTGAAGCAATTTTACGCAGTTTAGTTGTATTGGGAGGTGAAATAGTGTCATTTCCCCAAGGGTCGAATTGGGGGTTTTTGCTGTTGAATGTGAGAGAGTTAGAACAGTAGTAAAAATCAATTAATGGTGCATATGATACCTTAATCACATACTTAACACATTATATACCTCTGTTCATAAATTTGTGGGAGTTTGGAGGCATTTGGAAGGCCATTTGCAGTGTTACCCGAGGGGGATTTGATGCACAAATTACTAGTCAAAATTACATATATTGATCAGAATACAAATCAAGTTTGCAGTAGTATTTGGAGGGCCATAAAACATCCCTGAACCTTATATTCAAGTCTAAATACCATTCATACACTCCTACAGAAGATTTGGGAGCATTTGGGTTGATTTGGAGGTCAAAACAGTAAAACTAGTCAAAGGTCGAAATTGGGAAAAAAAGTGGAAAATTGGGCATTTTAATAAAATTTGAAAAAGGGATATTACATCCTCCAACCCCGTAGTTTGTCTTACAATTGGTGCATCTAATTGATATTGATAGTCACCTACCTCCTGGTTTATCCACCACAACACCCTCGGTCCCCTCTACTCCCCTGGCTAAGAAAAATGAGTTCAAGACCACAAAAGAAACCACAACAGAAATGATGGGCAAAGCCATGAACCTTCCTCCCCCAGCTGTGGCATGAGCACCTTTGCCTTGCACCTTGTGCGATGTTTCGGGTCACGCTACCCATGCTTGTCTATACTTTCCCATCCTAAATGCTCACACGCAGACATTAGATGATGACAAAATCCTTCCAGTGGTCTAGTTTCCCGATACCCCTCAAGTGCACAACAAGTCATTGCACACATACCATCCATGTGCATTATGTGGCCTGTACGACCATTACTCCCATCACTTCCCAGTTCTTCCCGATTATCGATCTGTGTTGGTTGACTAGTGTTGACTCTCCATGGAATCTCAAGTCACTGTGATAAAGGAATTCCACCCCTCAACATCTTCTTCGACCGATACAAACACCATCTATGTTATCTCAACCAATGATCAACCTTCCATGTCATCATCTCAGAATGATCCCTCTAATACTTCTACCTGTTGCTTTCGAAGTGACGGGGAGATAGTCGAGGCATTAACCGAACCTTATTTTCCTTGGGATAACATGCATCATCACACTTATTTTATTCTCGAGGAGTCTACCTCACTTTTGGCTGATCAATTTTTGGTCGAGTTAAAATATTTTATTCCCCATGGAAACATTGATTGGTTCAAGAATCCAATCCCATCCCCCAATTCCTTCGAAGAAGGGATTGCCCACCATTCATGTGGATATTTCTGTCAAACCAGTTGTCATTGAAAAAATCATGTTAGGCACCTCCTGCATCCTAGAAGAAGTCACCACCTATAAAGCGCTTTTCCAAGATTAGTTTTGCGATGTTTTCTCCTGGTCCTATACTGAGATTCCCATCCTCAACCCCGCCATCATTGATCATTGTATTGACACATGGGTTAATTTTGCACCCATCCACCAAAAATAAAGGCCAATACATCCCCACAAAGTGCCAGCCATCAAGTCCGAGATTGAGAAAATGCATAAGGAAAGATTGATCTACCCAATCGCATATACCACATGGATTTCTAACCCCGTCCCAATAAAAAAAACAGGGCACCATTCGTGTCTACACTAATTTTCAAGATTTGAATTTGGCATGTCCCAAAGACAACTTCCCGACACCATTTATTGACCAACTCATTGATGTCTTCACAGGTCACGAGGTTATTTTCTTCATGTATGGATTCTCTGGATATAACCAGATTCAGATCCACAAAGAGGATCACTATAAGACCACCATTACCACTCCTTAGGGCACCTTTTCTTACTGAGTTATGTTGTTTGTCCTAAATAACATTGGATCCACCTTTCAATGGGCCATAACTTTCTATTTTTACGACTTGGTCCATATTATCCTATTCTACTTGGACGACCTAACAGATCGATCCAAGAAAAGATCCTAGCACCTAGAATACCTCTAGCATGTTTTCCATTGATGTGGAAAATATAACATCCACTTGAACCCCCTCAAGTGTGTATTTTGCGTTCCTAGCGGCCGATTACTGGGATTCATCATTTCCCATAAAGGAATAATTGTTGATCCCTTGAAGGTTCAAGCCATCCTTGACCTTCCATCCCCAGATACTTTAATCCTATTGCAAAGTCTTCAAGGAAAGGCCAACTTCTTACATCGGTTTATCCTAGACTACGCTATGAAAGTTCACGGTTTCTTGCACCTACTCTGACCAACATCCCCTTCATTTGGGATGAACAAGCACAAGTTGCTTTCGATGTGATGAAACAAGCTCTGTTCTCCATGCTCTTGATATCAACACCATATTTCACCAATGATTTTATCCTTTTAATTTCAGGATCCAAACATGCCCTAGTAGGAGTGTTAGTCCAAGAAGACGCTTCTCATCAAGAGCATCTGATCTACTATGTGAGTCATACTTTATCCATCCCACTGCTCAAATATCGTCATGAGGAAAAAATGGCCTTAGCTATCATATTTTTGGTTTAAAAATTGCACGATTATATTCTCATGGGTCGAACTATAGTAATGATAGACTCCAACCCCATGATTTACCTCTTGAGCCACTGTCTTGTCCAAGGTCATGTTGCTAAATGGATCGTCATCATTCAAGAATACCATTTGGAATTTGTCACCCCTAAGAGTACCAAGGTGTTGGATTTGGAACACCTAATGATGGACCTACAATCTTCATCTACATTGACTCTGATCACCATTGATCTACCCGAAAACCAAGTTTTACTATTTCATTAGATGACCCGTGGTACAGAGACATCCTCGTCTATATATGCACCCAAAATTTTGATCCCCACCTTAGATGTGATGATCGATGTCATATCCATCACCAAGCACCTCAATATATCCTCTTCTGTGATGTCCTATACTAATGTGGCATCAATACCAACCTGAGTAGATGCCTCACCCATGATGAGGTTGAGCAAGTCTTGAATGACTGTCATAGTGGAGCCTGTGGAAACCACCTCTCTAGTATGGCTACCTCCCAAAAGGTTGTGCAAGCCGATTATTTTTGGCCAACTCTTTTTATCGACTGCATTACGATAGTTAAGCAATGTCACAATTTCCAACTCTTCACCCCAAAGACAACAATCCCTCACACCCCACTCCAATCAGTCGTCACTACCGATCCTTTTTGTAAATGGGCCATTGATTTTATGGAATATCACCCTACGTCGACCGAAATCCATAAATAAATCATTGTGGCCATTGAATACTTTACCAAATGGGTCGAGGCCATTCCCATGTTCAATTTCCAGGCCAAGACCATGACACACTTTTTCTTTAGCCATGTTATCGCTCATTTTAGTGTCCCCCGCCAACTCGTATCCGACCATGGAAAACATTTCGAGGACGTCATTTGGAAAGAAATCTCTATCCTATTGAAGTTTCACCAATATTCCTCCTCCTATTATCCACAGGGGAATGGCCAAGTTGAGGCTGTCAACAAGATCATCAAAACCATGTTCCAATGGATGATAGATAAGCACAATACCAATTGGAACCACATGCTCTTCCCAGCCTTATGGGCCTATCAAACATCTACCAAAAATATGATTGGTTTCACACCTTTTCATTTGGTCCATGGTGTAGAGTTATTACTCCCAATTGAATGCCATATCCCAGCTTTGCACATGGCTATTGAGATTTTACCCGATACATCTCCCTTAGAGCAATGCTTTCTCATGCTTGAATAAGCGGATCAATATCACCATGTTTCCATACAAACAATCTAGGAGGCAAAGCATCAATCTAAAGCACATTACGATGTGCATGCTCGTTTGTGGACCTTCAAGGAAGGGGACCTTGTCCTCACGTATGATGAATCCAATGAAAAACTTAGAAAGGGGAAATTTGAGTCCATGTGGCAAGGCCTGTATTTCGTTAAACACTGTCTCGACAATGGGACAATTATGAAGGAAAACTATTGAACAACCTTGGTAATGGGTTGTATCTCAAGAGATTTTATGCATAATTCCTATGAAAACTTTGTTTGTTGTAGCATAGTTTATGTCCTTTTGTTTTCACCTTTTTTTCTGCATGAGACTTATGGTTTGTTTCCATGGTTGTTACCATATGGATCCTATTCCCTCCATTCATGTCGGTTTCACCAATGGTGCAAGTAGATGGTCATCAAACCTCGTATTGGATGCATGGGTCATATACTCTCCCTCTCATCTAGGGTGCATCTTCCTCAGCTTCTGCTGGTAGGGTTTAGTGTTTGGCTTCATCGGTATATTATGATGCATAATATTAGTGTCAAAGGTTTTTAGCTCGTCGTATGTCCAAGCAAAGATGTCCTTAAATTCTTTGCATAACTTGATAAAAATTTCTCTTTTCATCAGGTGAACATTCAACCCCTAGGTTAATCATGTGAGGGTTCAATTCGCTCCCTAAATTCACTTGTTCATAATTGAGAGAAGAGCTCTGAGTCTTACAATTCACCTTCTGCTTGAACTTATCTTGGAGGTCGTAAAAAATTTCCAGGTTGACAATTGACTTAGGAATCAAATTGGCAATGGAAGTAGGATCAGCTAGAGATTTTTCATGCTCACTTTCATCAATGGCAACATCTTGAAACGTATCTTGAGCTATAAGAAAATCTAGAATATGCTGGTCATCATTAAACACTTTCCAATTGGTTATATTAGCCGGGATCGAAGGTCTGTACATTAATTCAATAGAAAAAGTATCTGGTGACAAACCTTTTGGGGGTATCAGCTTGGATGTAGTATTAGCTAGCAAGTCAGCATCAAAATTCTAAGATCTTGGGACCGACTTAATGCTAAAAGCAGTGAAAGAATTAGTTAAGTCCCTTACTAAATATCGATAATTAAGCAAATGAGGAGATATGCAATGAATCTTGTTTCTTACCTGCTTTACTATTATTTCTGAATCTCCATAACACTCAATTACCTAGGCATTCATATCAATTGCTTTCCCGAGTCCCTGGACCAAGGCCTCGTACTCAACAATGTTGTTTGTACATTCGAACTCGAGCTTGCAAGAAATCATGGTCTTGGTTCCTTTCGAATCAATGAGGACACAACCTGCACCAACTCCATCTTTAGATCTGGAACCGTCGAAAAACAAAGTCCCTGCATTCAAATCTAACTTAAAATTGCTATTCACACTATATACATTATGTACAATATCACCTGAGAATGGGACAGATGTAAAATTGACAATCTGAGATTGATTCTATGCACTCTCAGCAGGTGATAAATATGCAGGTAGGTCTCCAAAAATGTATCAAAAGTGAAATGTTCCACATGTGAGCTGAAGTATGCAGCAGGCTCACTAGGGTCATTCAAATATGTGACAATTTTCTTCATAAAAGGCTCACTGCTGATTTTTATCATGTTTGGCTTCCCATTGTAAGGAAGCCACAAGTGAGACCAGTCGATTGCAAAGTAGCCCTTAAGTTTTTCCGACCAATCTCTACTTAGCCACATCCCATACATATCTGGGATATCAACCATGATGATATCCACAGTCTGGTGGATCTTGGGATCAACATATACAGTTAACATAACATTCCTTAGTTTCCCCACTACCTTCACTTTGGATTGATCCAAGTGAACAATCTAAGTAGGACATGGCTCCCAAGCAACATTCAATTTTTTGAAAACAGATACAGGCATTACATTAGACGAGGCCTCTGAATCTACCATATAATTATGAACGTTCTTGTTAAAGATCTCAAAGGTTAACAAAAAGGGAGGTGTTTTTTCCCAACAAGTTTTGGGCTGCTAGTTTTAGTGTATGCCTCCAGATTATTGTTTTGAGTCTCCTTGGGTTTGTTGACAATTATGCTTTTGGGAAAATCGTCTCTCATAGCAAGTGTCACGTCCCCTTCCATCCATCCGATGCAAGGAAGGAAACATGACAAACATATCAGGCTTACTTGAAGATCTTGGCCCCATACATTACTAAGAAATTCATAATAAATAAAAACTTATGTGTGCAGATCATTCTTAAATAAACACAGCGGAATTACACACTATCCACACACCATTTCATCATGCATTCAACATATAAACGAAAGTCATTGATTAAAACATTGCAGAGCACGGAATTAACATAACTCAAACCATAAAGAATACTTATCTTGAAATGTAGTGCAAAATCATACTCAATATGGACACAACGAAATAACCATAATAACACACATGCAGAAGGGAATACATCAGCCTATTTCTTCCAGGAAGAATAATGAAACAATCATACAATACTCAATCCCATTCTCATGCAATTCACAGGATTCATGCCAACTAGCTTAAGATACTCATTTCATTCAATTAACATGAATAATTAAACATGCAGAACATAACACAGAATGTCATATTTTAACCACAGAGAATACTTATCTTTAAGATGAGGCTGTCCAACAACTGGCTATGGGAGAGCAATGTTCCACCCAACCATAGGTCTCTACCCAACCTGTATTCTTTCAGATGAGAGACCACCCCCGAGTTGGGTTGTGTATCCACTAAGGAGGAACTAGATGGGCTCACTCATAGCCATGGTTTCACTCAAACAGTCATGCTAAGCCAACACACAGTTGGGTTTATCAAGCATGCAATAAGAAAAAGGAAGAAGATGTTAAGATGATGAGATCAACCACAGAGCTACACACATCTCAAGTATATTCAAGCAATCCAATCCTTTGTTCAAACATTCACACTTGGATTTCTCACAATTCGGTCATCAAATAACTCAATCCCGTCACTGGGCTATAAAAAATGGGTTTTTCTATGGATTTCGGGGTATCTAATACTCTCAAATTCGCCTCAAGGTTCATACCTATGGATCCCCCATTGGATTTTACTATCAATACCAAATTCTGGGTGTTTATGGCTCTTCAAAACATGGGTTCTTGCAAAGTTATGATTTCTGGCTTTTCTCACTGCTGGGAATTTGTAATGGATGAAAATTGATGCTGGGATGTTCAACCATGGAATGGGAATGAGGAAGAACCAATTCCCATGAGGTAGAGTGATTTGTGGGTCAAGGAAACAGAGCCCATAACCTGCCATACGAATTTATGGGCTGCCCATGCTCCATTGAAGCCATGGACTGATTTCCTCGACAACTTTCTTACACAGAATTAAATGCCAGCAAAGAAAGTCAAATGGGTTCTCAATATGACATTTGGTAGCCTATGGTTCAATCCCACAGCCCCCTCACCACTCCCTAGTGGATACACATGGCCCCTTCTCATTAGTTGCTTCCATAGCCAGTTTTGGTATTTTATTGCATGATGTTTATTTACATAATTTTTACAATGTTCCATGGCTAAATAGCACATGGATAACATAATATCTAAAACTTGCATTTAAAAAAAAATTCGAGCATCCACTAGCGGGGCCTTGGCTTTGAGCTCCACGTTAGGGAAACATACATCACATGTATACAACACTTACATTAAAAGCTAATATATCCTAAGGGTCAAAATGGGGTATTACAACAGGGATCTTCAAAAGTTCAAATACAGATATATTAGCTTTCATCTTCTTTAAGTCATCAATCAAATTATATTCTATCTCAGGAATAAGTGTATCCTTTTGTATGATTGTTTTGACTCAGTTTGTTGTGGGTATGGAAGTAGAAGCTTGTTGTATCGGTTGTCCTTTACTCCTTGTGTTGTAGGGGTGTTGGACATTAAATACTGTTTCAGGCTCTTCTTCTTCCTCATCCATGGGAAGTTCTGCAAAGAAACTAATGGTATTAACCTGCTGGTCTTCTTCCTCATCTAGAGGTTCAGTCTCTTGATCTTCCTGTAGTTCTTGTTCTGGATGTTGAGGAGAATGATGGGGTTTTGAAACTAAGGCTTTAAAGATAGACAAAATCTCCTCAGAGTTCAACCCTTCCTCAGGATTGGGTGGGACTTGGTTTTGTTGAGGTTGATAGGGTCTTCTAAATTATTGTCTATTGAACCCCCTGTTTGTGTTCTAGTTTTCAGTGTTAGTTCTCTTGAGGTCAACCATCCAGTTAGAAATCTGCTGTAGAATTTTCTTCATGTCACCCATTTCGAAAGGATTTTTATCCTATATAGTAGGTTTTGTGGGAACATCATCTTTTTTATGTGAGGTGGAAGGTTGATCTGCTGAAGTATCCGAGTTATCCTTCAAACCTAAAATATCTTTCTCAACCCGAATGGCCTCAGCAAATGCCTCTGGAAGGGTTTCTTTGTGTGACCATTTAACCCACATAGCTATGCGAACCAGTAAACCTTTGACATAGTATGCAACTAGGAGTTCTTCCGTAGGAAGAAGAGTAATATGGATTCTATATTTTAGATATGAAAACCTCTGATTAAAATATTTTACTCTTTCTTTACCCCAGATTTTCATAGAAGAGAGATCAATTACCAAGTCTTCGGGTGTCTTATCATCTCCAAACTTTTGCATGAATATTTTCTCAAAGTCATCCCAAGAAGTGATAGACCTAGCTTCTAAGGAAAAGTACCAAATGGATGCTTTCCCTTGGAAGGTATATGGGACTAACGTACAAACCACATCCTCATGGATCACATTTCTAAGCCTGATGACTTGCATGAATGTCTTGATGTGATCAAGTGCAGGTGACTTTTCATCGGGATCGAACTTAGGAAACCATTTTTCAGGATTTTTAGGGAGTCTATGTTGATCCCCTAGGATAAAAACGACATCCTGGTCCAACCAGGGTCTATTTTGACCTTCAGCCATTGGTATGTCCTCCGAAGATGAGCTTGACGATGAATCACTATTTAAGGATTCTTTAGATGAAGAAGATGAAGACGGAGGCAGTGGTGGTGGTGGTCCACCTGTTGTCACTTGTGGTTGATCTTCTTATGATTCCCTAAACAATGTGTCAAGGTTAAAATCTAGGAGCAGATTGTGGTGGGGTGAATTACGTTGTTCAGGATTTTGTTCACCTGAATTCTGATTAACAGAATTATTGACTTGTGTACTAGTGTTCTAGTGATCTTGAATTGCTGCTAGTCCTAGATTACGCTCTTCAGCGATTCTTCATTGCAACCTAGCAACACTATCCGAAGAAGTTTTAAGAATTTGTTCTAGTGTGAGGGATCCTCTTGTGGGTGATACAATAATAATATTGGCCCTCCTAGTTTCCTGCTCTACAACAGGGGTGGCAGGAATATTTTGAGAATTTTGCACTAGTTGTTCTATTGACGTTGAAGCTTGGGTATGGCTATGTGTAACAATCAGTTCTCTTACTGGAGGAGGTCTGTTTAAGTTCTGTTTAGGCATGTTTGGTACATAGCCCTCCTTCTAGCGCCATTTGTTGATGCCTTGGGTGTGTATGTGCTCGAATGGGGTTCAATGCAAACAACGGGGGATGAAAACCTAGCCAAAGGCTTCAGATAATCCTATGCAAGTTTTACCCTATCCTCGAGCTGTTTTATGTGGTTGACACCCAAAGATACAAAGGCCTTCGCTGGCAATTGTGAGTGTTTGATCCTAGAAAGGATCTGCCTTCCTATGAAGAAAGACAAGGGTTTTTCCTAATCCTAAGAGCTAGGCTAACATGGAAAAGAAAACTAATCTTAGTTAGGCCTATTCTAAGAGGAGTGATTTGTTTGTGCACAAGATAAATTGATTTGAAAATTGCTAAATCCTTTCACCAATTTAACAAACATGCAAAACTGGATCTTAACTAAGTAGCTCAAGATGTAATTAGTTAAAGACATTCAACCAATAGCAGCTTTAAGAATTAAGTGCATACAAGCTTATCCTATATCTGGAATGTTAATTGACAAATTAACATTAACTCAATGTTTTCTGTGAATCATTTGCAGAAAATAGATAAAATGTTTTATATAAAGACATTCATTTAAAACATCAATTACAGAGATCATAAGTTCAGAGAAATATGAACTGTAAACCAATGTAAGTTACTGATTGCGGGGTGGCAGGTGCGGGTGGGATACTTTTTGATCCCAGAGGAAATAAAATTGCAGCCTTCTCGTGGGGACTAGGTAGCAAAACTAATAATGAGGCAGAATGGTTAGCTCTCATTCTCTCTTTAGATATGGCCTCCAATTACAGCATAGACAATCTCAGAATCTATGGAGACTCCAGGCATGTCATTCAAATCATGCGAAGAGGGTATGCCTCGCCAGGCTCAAAAGCCGACAGATACATGCAAAGAATTAAAACCAACGCTATCCTCTCAAAGGAATCCTTTTTCCACATTCGTCGAGAGAACAATAGGATTGATGATATAGCAGCTAACCAAGGAATTTTGCTCGAAATCGGGAGCATCAAGGATCTCAATGGAGTTTTGGGGTATCATTTCATCCCTTAAGTTTTAATGCCTAGGATCATCAATTACATGGTTGGTTTTATGGTTAGGTCCATGGTCATGAGGGACCACCCTTTCCATTGCATAAAATTTGGTTATATTTCTCCTGCCCCCTCCGAATCTTCAGTCACACGTCTCCCCGATCGCCCCTCCATCTGTCACTTCGCTCTCTCCCTCGTTGTCAGCTCCCACGGGCCTCTATTAACTCCCCCACCCGCCCTCTCTATTCCTTCCTCTGCGATGGCTCGCCCTCCCCACTTGCCTGATGCTCTGAGTCGCCTCTCCCTCGGCGAGCTTGACACCGCCCCCCCCCCCGTCTCTTGCTGGTTCCGGTGTGTAATTTGGAAATTATGCAATCTGTGATGGCGGCCATAGCCGCTCTGAGAAGAACGTTGGTGGACATTAAGTTCGCAGTTCGTAATACCTATGATGCGGTTTGCTCCAGTGTTAACCAAAATGCAGAGATTGCGTCGGATATTACACATGTATGCTCACAGCTCTCCTATCAGGACTCCAGGATAGACGACCTGGAAAGGAATTTATTCGAATTAATGGGGAAAGTTGA
The DNA here is from genome assembly GCA_027924585.1 of Larix kaempferi. Taxonomy (NCBI): domain Eukaryota; kingdom Viridiplantae; phylum Streptophyta; class Pinopsida; order Pinales; family Pinaceae; genus Larix; species Larix kaempferi. The sequence continues at coordinate 14,977,613 of BSBM01000063.1, read as the reverse complement.
CAAGTTGCAGGAAGATATGGCCGTTTTTACAGGAGAAAATTAGGGGAGCTGGGTGCATGAAACCCCTACGGTCAACCAGGAAATCAATCAGGTTATGGTGGACGCTTCTTCTGCTCGGCCAAAGAAGTATGGCTAGGATACAGCATAGCCCAGGTTTCAAAAATTTTGTTCATTTTGGTCAATGCATTTTTGTATAATCCTTTGCAGACAGTTTGTCAAGGTTTATTCCAGCTCTATGTTGGATAGTTACAGGAAAACAAAGATCAGAGCTTGCAATGTAATGCAGATAGAATATATAGTGTTAGTATGCCCAGACATTTTCTGCACTGTTAAAACTCCTCTTGAAAGTTTGTAATGAATAGCTGTGCACAGCTTTTATAAATATAATCCTTTACTCTGTTACTGTTAAAAAAAAAAGTTACTGATTGCAAATAATAAACAGTATTAGTGAATGTGTTGAAGCAAAATCACAATCCATCAAAAACATTTGACAAATTATAACAGAAGAGATAGCTGAAGAAAACTAATTGTGTATTAAGGCCTGCAAAACATTACATAGTCTGCAACAATAGAGCATCTCCGGTCTCTTTTGGCAATTCTGTCTCCTAACCATCCATCCTTTGCTATGAGATCTAAAACCCTTTAAATAATAATTACAAAGTAATAATTCAGGATCAAATCTTCCACTGAGCAAGGATAGTCAAAACTAAATTATCCTAAAAATAGCCAAGAAAAGACTGCCTCTTGGCCTACAATATCTAACAATCCTTATACATAGGAATAATAAACCAATTTGGACCCCAAAACCAGACATCATACAGTCTTTGAAAGATTACACCATATGTTTTCAAGAGAATCCCGTCGTAAGCTGAGGAGAATCCAGATAAATCATGAGCTGTTGATGATAGCTGGTGAAGGAACTGTGAAATCTTCCCTAGATTTGTGAGAACCAAAGATATCTTCAAATACCGAAAAATAAGCTAACGGATCATCCTTAGGAGGAATTGTGGGACACATAGGTGGAAAGTTGATGATTAGGTCTCGAACAATTGTATTACCTTGATCAACATAATCTTTACCACCTTTCTTCTGCTTGTTGAAAAAGAATCGTTCATATGTGAATTGAATCCTCTCATCTTCGTCTTCACTTTCTGTGCTATCATTAGAAACATCAACATCAAATGGTGCAGGAACAAGTTCAGAGTATTCCACTGGCTGAGGCTCTTTCTCAACATAATGCTTGACAAGAATACTGCAAAATGTCTTCATTTTACTTACAACGTGCAATTGTTAGCAGAGATATTGAAATATCAATCTAAAATTTGCATATATCATCGTAAACTAACAGATTATTCATAACAACACAGGATTTGACATCAATTGAGTATAACTTAATTGGCATGATTGCACATCTATGATGTGCAGATTGTAATTAACGTTTCTGTGAGCAAAATATCAGTCAATCATGCATCAATTGAAATTTGGCGTAAGATTGTGATAGATTTACATAATAACACATGCAATTAACAGTCAAATCTCAGAGTTTTAATCATCAAGCAATCATTGGATTCAAGGACTTCATGTCTGATCAAGCATAACACAAACGAAAAACCGGATCAACGCTTGAAAACGAAGAACCAAGCACCAAAATCCCAAATTGAAATCATTCTGCCAGATGCAATCATGGTCGTCGGATCATTGTATATCAACGGTCAGGCTGCAGGATGTGGGATGCCAAGTGTGGGCACTCGTTATTTGTGAATATGTACACCCTTCCGCAATCCGCAAACCGCAAATGCGGGTTGCGGGTTGCGGAACGCAAAACATAATGCACAGTCAAAGTACTTCCCGCATCCCACAATTTGCGGGTTGCGAGAAGTATAAACTACTTTTATTAAAAATGATCTTTCCGCATCTCCCAATCTACAAATTGTTGGTTGCGGGAAGAAAACTTACGTGCAATTTTCTTAAAAAAACCTCTTTCCGCATCCCGCAATCCAAAATTTGCGGGTTGCGGGTTGCAGAAGGAAAAACTTCAAACACAAACCGAAGAGTCCGCAATCTACAATACGCAATTGTCGGATAATCGAATTTTTTTTTTAAATAAAAACTTATTTCCGCAATTCATAAAAACACACTAAAAATGCAAAATTTAAAGAAGGAAAATTTTACTAACTTAATTAAATCAAATCAAAGGCAAGAAAAATGAAGGGAAAACACGTTAGACAACCCCCAAATTGATTAAGTTAGTCTTTGATATGAAATTGGAGTTCCCATATTTTGGATAAAATATGAGATTTATTGTACCTACAACAAGTGGCAACTTGCTTTCCAATTGTCAAAGCATGCCTCTTTAGCTTTTGTGGACGTGGGAAAGCAAACTAGGAATGTTTTTTTATTTGTTTGTGGTTACATTGTGCAGTCCGTAAAATTGAGTCTGCACGTACACATCTCAATTGCCAATGAAAATTTTCTTGTAAACCTTTCTCTATTATGAAATAGACCTAACTACCTTTACATAAAATTAATTGCGCTGCCAAACAAGACAAGATTGGAATCGACAACAATGTATATCATGGTTATAAGTATTAAAGGATTTCCATTATCACGAAT